>OU896710.1:543236-984200 GCA_918026855.4 Phaedon cochleariae | reverse complement strand
AAAAAAATCCAATTAAATGCATGAAACCAATAAAACAGGGTTTTATGGTTATATTTCTTCAAAAATTCGTATCTTCAGTGATGCCAAGGAACTCACCAACGACAGTATAAATCCATACATTGTAGACATGCAAGCAATACTCCGCAATACCTATGAGTGAATAGTTGATTTTTTTACTGTGTATTCGAGTGTAAAAGTGTAATTTTTGGTCACTCACTTGCGGATCACCACGTATACAGTGTGACCCACTTCTAATGGAAACACCCCTGTATCTTACGTAATCGTTGGGTAAGAATCCTGAAATTTGCTGGAGCGAGAGATATACCAAAAATGCACTCTATGACCAAGTGGGGTGATCTTCAGTGATATACACTGCTCGCCAACAGCCATGGAACCACCCCAATTTCCGGAAAATTACATTTGGAGTCAAAATACTGGGGAAAATTACTCCAGATTCGGAATCAGGACGCCCAATTCACTAATCCATCCATCCAATATGGAGAAAGAGTTCTGAAATAATGATCCGATTCTATTGATTTGTATCTAGGAGTTTTATGGATCGAAGATTATGTTTCTCTCGTTAAAAATGTGTATGATTACAAAAAAAACTGAAGAACACCTCTTTGTACTCAGCCGAACTGAAAAATAGAAAATAAATAGTAGTTTGAAAGACTAAAGAGACAAGCTTCTATAGATAGCAAAACTGAAAAGAACTAGCAAATAAAATAAATAACTGTTTCACAAACGCTTTAGAGTGAGAGGAGACGAGAATCTGTCCGTACCCTGTTAAGATGACATTAACGTCAATTTCCATCAAGGGAGTCTAAGTAAGCACAAGCAAAGTGTCCTAAATTAGAAAAAATTCATCCAACTGAAAATATATTGAATTTTATTAATTTATTTTAGTAAATGAATCCATCGGAACTTAACGCATTAATTAATTGATAATTTGTAAATCGAAAAATCAAACCGAAAACTAAAACACGTCAACTCAAACTCACCAGATAAAATCCACGGTCGTTCTGGTGACAATGAATCTACTGCTTTTTCAGCAACCGATTTCCGTAAATATCTTTTTTCTACAAGCGTGCGTGATTCACCCTATACCCGCACGCAATTTAGTTTGGGAAGTGTCATTTTCCCGCAACAGTACGGGAAAATTTTCCCACACTAGTGCGGGAAATTTTTTCCCGCACTAGTGCGGGAAAACAAAGATATGATATAATCGCTAGTAATATAAGTGGTTGGTGATGGAATATAAAAGTTTAAGATTGTTTGTTGCAGTATTAAGTATGAATGTTCAGAATCATCCATCAAATTGCACTATTTATTGTAAAAATTAAGAAATATTGAGAAATAAAAATGGATTATTATAAAAATCCCCCTATAGATTTGGATTGATCTGACGGGAAACGTCAATTTGTCATGCCAATCACATGCCAATCAAACCTCAAATAAGTTTGAAATTGTCGAAGTGACAGACACAGCGTTACTGTCATTTTCGATTCAGTGGAAATGCCACAATGTGATCAAAAACTTCTAGCTATAGGGATTTGATACAGATGCGTTAATATCACCAACGAAGTCTTAAGAAAGGTATGAGGAGCTATACACGCGTTTAATTGAATGGTGCAACAATAAAGAAATGAAAAAACCTAATGAAGAATAGGTATTTTTGGCTCATTCCATAGAAGTGTCTGGAACCTAGAGACCAAACTCCTAATGGGCCTGCTGGCTTCCGCAATGAACCAACATAATGCGTCAAACTGTAAGTTCACAATAGCTATTACTAATAATTAATAGATAGAGAATATATATCTCTTGTTAGTTATTCCTATTTGCTCAAATAATTAATTGAACGATTCAATCAATTTCCTGCGCTTGTAGAAAAAATATTGTTCCTAACTCATGCGGAAAGTTTCTTTCCCGCACTCGACTGCTTGCCCGAACTCCGCTTCGCGTCGTTCGTGTCAACGGCAGTCACGTGCGGGAAAGAATCACTTTCCGCACTTGTTAGGAAAATTACTATTTTCTACAAACGCTTAACAAAGTAGCCTTTGACGCTTTCAAATTCCAGCACAAAGTTGACGTTCTCCCAGAAATGTCATTCTTTGACAGCATTTGCGCTCGTGAGCGGAAATATTGAAAAAACGCTCGCTTATCTCTGTAACCTATACTTATCTATTCTTGAAAACCCCCAATTCTTTCATGATAGAAAATAGTGACAGTGAATCATCAAACACACCTCCTTCCTGATGATATAGCAGAAAGCGCAAGAGTTTGAATCTCTTACCGGAGAAATCAAGGAAGAAATATGAATTATTATAATATGATACATTCATAAATTGGTGCCACTCCGAGATGGTGAATATGTATTCATAAAACGTTTTACTGGCTTATTTTGGTAAAAAAATCGAAGACTTTGAAGTCATCAACTCATTGGTCTATATATTCGATGGTACGTATACATGCTTGAGTATCTGAAACTTATCGCATTTCTCAAGAAACAATCTATTGGATATAAAGCGAGAAAAATCCAAAACATTCACCGCTGAAGATATATACCAACAAATTTCTACAAGAAGCTCCCGATGAAGCATATCTGTTGAACACAATGAATTATACTTTATATTTAAACTCTTTGTTGTCATCAGAAAGACAGTGTATCTTCATTTTATTGCATCAATGAGTAATGTTCAATTTGATTGCAGAGCATAATATCGTACTATGGCTCAGGTTGCCACGCTGGTGGTCCAGTTTCAATTCTCGGTAGGCCCGACATTTTTTTTCTGGCTTGTCAGTTATTCCAATTTTTCTTTTTTTGTTTCCTTTGGACATATGGGATAATATGGATTAGAACTTTCTCAACTATTTCAATCGCTCATACTTTCAGGGTAGTTATTTCCAAAAGCTGCGTTAGTAGAAGAAATCTTGTGTGTATTTCGAGCACAAAGTGTTATTGCCGCTCTCCAAAGATTACCGCGCTCCGCTCCGCATCGCGCGGTAACTTTCTTTGTCGAGCGGCAATCTATCACTTTGCGCTCTAAATACACAAATAGCTATTTTTCAGGAATCAACCGAAAATTCCATATTTACGGAACGGACAACTTTACTACTAACCGAAATAACCAAGTTGATTTACGGAACATACCCTGAATAAGGTCTACCAAAATATTGACGCAACGATCGAAATTTAATTAAAATTCGGAACCACTCGACTGTGAACGTGTGAAAACATTTCAGACCTCCTATAAACTTACTAATGATCCAATTATATGATTCATTACTGTCGGCCCTCATTAAAACAATAGGTCGAGAAAAAATTAGTGTAAACTAACCGTCAGGACAAAGCGAAAGAGAAAACTACGAACTACGAAGGCATTCAGCTCTTTCCCAGCCAACTCTCAAATTAACATAATGCGATCGAATGAGATAAAGATCCAGATAAACATTGCGTTGTGGAATAATTTGTTCGGATATTCTCCAGTTTTAATTGCGCAGATGGAGAAAGAACGAACTGTTGCCATATCCGAGACGATCATTGCAATTTATATCTTACTAGCTTGGACCGCGTTTAAGCCCTAAAATAAACCTCAAATATCACTTCAATAGAACTGAATCAATGAGATTCACTATTCAACAATTACGACATACAATGAAGTTGCTATAACTGAAAACATGCCTTATTGAAATAATTGACTACAAAAGCTAAGATATAATGGGCGTGTACACCTTAGTATAGTCGTGGAAATACACCAAGGCAAAATCTGTTTCTTTTTATTCATCACAAGCTGAATGAGACAGAAAATCACTAGAAAAAGGAACGTCGGAACTTGATTCATATATTTTGATCATTGAATTGTCACTGTGACTTAATGTCAAACAATTAGAGTACTGGTTATACATCAATAATATTTCGAATTCCTTATATCATAATGGTGAAACGATTCAATGTCAATCTAAAACATTGATTCTGAGTGTGATCGCGTATTTTGTAAAACACGATGATTTCTGCCAAGTTCAAAGAAAGAATGTTGTCAGCATTGCCGCGGAAGCTCTGAATATTTCAGAAAGGAGTATTTATCAGATCAAGAATTCGCAAACAAACTCTCATGCTGTTTATGCAGAAACAGTTTCGAAAAAGGCCGAAGATTTGAAAAAAAGGTAAATCCCACAATTTTACAGGCTCATAGAGTACATGTTACAATAAAATCGCTCCATAAGCGTTTCACTGAAGAATGGCATGATTTTCCTTGTTCACCAAGATCCGTGAATACCTGGATTCGCAAAATTATATTAAAATTCAAGAGGAGCAACAATAGGCAGTTTCTTGTAGAACAACCATCAATTGCAGGCAAGCGTACGTCATTCCAAAAAAAAAATATATCATCTAGATATTTACGCATCAGAACATGGTCACAATACTTTGAGATTACCACCTCACCATTGCCAATATAATGCCATAGAAATGGTGTGGTCAGAGGCTAAAAGGATTTATGACGCCGAAATCATCAAAACTAAATCATCCCCGGAAGATGTGATAATGGTCTGGTCAAAGGCGTTAGAAGCTGTGGGTGTGGAGCATTGGAGAAATTATGTAGGACATACAGAAAAAGTGATATTTTTGGCATGGGAGACGGAGAAATACATAGGTGCTCCCAATATTGAACCCGTTGTGATAACTTTCAATTCAGATGAGAGTGATACATCATCGGAGGAAGGGTCAATGCGTTCAAATGGAAATATTTGTTTTTGAAAAATGTTACTTCCTGAATAATTCATATAGAATTAAGTTGATATTGACGAGGAATTATTATTCGAAATATAATTTATGTGAGTTATACTACTTCCTTACTTTCTTGCAGAAAGCCAAAGACAAAACATTTGTTCGAAGAAATTTCATGTTGATAATGGATACAGAGTTGATATGGAGAGTAATACATCTTCACATGTTTTCATTATAATTTTTTCCTTTCAACATCTTATTTTACGAAGTGTCACTGACTATCAGCTGAAAAAATTCTTTCAGGTCTGAATATAAATTTTCAAACACTTCGGGGCAAAGAAGAATCTCCACGCCCAGTCATCTACAGATACTTTCATATCTCTATAATTTTTTTAGAAATGAGGGGAGAAAACTAATAAATTTTTTTGATATTTTTTTTGCCAAAGCATCAATCGCTTGTAAATATATTTGCGAAAAACAGATGATGTTGAACAGCTTGAGAAATCTTATAGTTCATTTATTCCAAAATCCGATAAGGTTGAAGTCATATTTTGCAGCTAATATTTTTAATTTTTATTATCGCTTAAGACGAACGAGAGAAAATCGTTCGTAGAACATCGTCAATCCCTGGGGTGGAAAGGGAGAGAAGGTAGGTATTGAAATATCAAGAGTTATCCTTTGTTTATGGTGCAAGTAATCTCATATCCGAATTTCGTATTTTCAACATTTATTTCGGGTAGGTATTGAAAACATCTCGTCAGGTTTCCCGAACTGATTTTCCGCGACAATACTGTTCAGTGTTCAACTATAGTTATCCGTTTTTTAAGGTAAATATATATTATGATTCTTTGAGAAAAAAAAAACATGGGAACTTGTAATGGTACGCACATACACTCCTATATCCGTTCTCGTGGACTTCGATGAACTGCCATATTCGTTACCATGATTACCATGATTGTCAAAATCTGGAATACTTAAGAATACACATACGAATGGTAACCAGAAATTCTATAGGCTTTTGTTTTGTGACTTGGTGTATTTCCACGACTTTAGAACTTTCAACTGAAACCATGTCTATAATGATCCTTTTATACATAAATAATGATTGACGATATAATTGGATCGAAAAATTAACTGGAATGTTTCATTTTTGGACATAACTATTAGTACCTTCTGAAAACGGACCCTCTTATGACGTAGAAACCTCATCTCGCCATAGTTGAAAGAAAATACCAAACGCCCGACGGAGACTGAGGCAACTGATATATTAATTCTTTCAACTGTGATCTCGCGCTAATTCACTCTGTCAGAAATCATATATCATTCATCTCTGTCTGGAATAGTCTTGTTTCAGTATTAGGGTTTTGACGTCACATCATCGCCTCGTTTCCAGAGGTCCGAAAAATCGTGGATATCAATAATTTTTTATAAAACGTAGGGAGCTCACAGCAAGAAACGGTTTGCGGTGGTGAGCTAGTTTGGGTGAGTTCTATCGAATTATGAAATGAAAATTTTTTGTGATATAAGCCCATTCACTACCACAAAAATAGGTTATTTGGTTATTTGTTTCGCCCTGTCGTCAGATGGACAAATTCAGGTAGTATTGAATCGTGCACTTTGATTGGGCAAAAGACTAAGCACCTTCTTTCTGTAAAGAGGGTGTCGATTTTCATAATCCGATATCAAATTGTGGATAATTATGCATACAAAAACGTTTGAGCAATATTAAATGTAGTCCCACCATGTCTTAAACACTCCTGAATGAAATTTTGGAATGATTTTATTTTCACTGCATTGGGCATGGAAAGTGTAGTTCTTGTACCGATTAGCATCATTTTGCATCAGTGGCTGTAGCTCCCTTAGGAGCGACTAATGTTTTGGCAAGCTAATTTCGGGACACCCTGTATATTGTCGCAACTCAGATGGTTCTAGTCGGTTATACAGTGTGACCCACTTCTAATAGAATCACCTCTATCTTACGTAATCGTTGGCTGGAGCGAGAGATATACCAAAAATGCATTCTATGACCAAGTGGGGCCGTCTTCAGTGATATACACTGCTCGCCAACAGCCGTGGAACCACCCCAATTTCCGGAAAATGATATTAGGAGTCAAAATAGGTTGAAAATCACTTCTGATTCGAAATCAGGACGCCCCATTCACTAACTATTCATAGTTGTCTTAAAAAATTTTCAGTCCAGAAAAATTATCGTATCTCACGTAACTATAGAGGTAGGGTTCTGAAATTTTACGTAAGATACGGGGGTGCTTCCGTGAAAAGTGCGACAGAATTCAATTTTTCAGCACTGAAAATATTCCAGGAAAACTATGAATAGTTAGTGAATGGGGCGTCCTGATTCCGAATCTGAAGTGATTTTCGACCTATTTTGACTCCTAATATCATTTTCCGGAAATTGGGGTGGTACCTGAATAATACTGGTATTCTCCACTACCGTAATGTATAAATATGTTATTTTTTGTTGGGGCAAAAAAAAATTGTTATAGCAAGAATCAACTGTCACTCTTTTGCATTCTTTTTGGCATGGCAAGAAACTGTGTAAATATTTTCAATAGCCATTTCATTTATCTTGTATTTCAATTCCATTTCTTGTTTTCATGCAGAAGAAGACAATAATTTGAAATGATTCAGATCACCTAGAAATGTTTCAATTTCCAAAGAGAATCAAACTCGAATTCTCAATTTTTAAACAAATAATATTTACAATGATCGACGGTTTGCTGCAATTGGAGACAGCATAATAGCGATGAATACTCGTTTACAGTGGAAAGGACAAGTTATGTTAATGATGAGTATCAATTTATTTTCAATTTGCAATAAATTGGAGATTAAATAATTTCTGTTGAATGTTGGCAAGGACGCAATCTTTCTAATAAATTAATATGTCAACATCACATTATACATGTTCCACTGATCAGTTTTTCTAGAGAGCAAGTAATATTTTATTTTAATAGTATTTTTAATCACGAATTAATTCGCTCATTTAAATATTCAGTATAGCTTCTATTCATAAAGTAGGGATATGGAATGTTCTAGAAATTGTAAGAATTTCAGGAAAAGTTTGATTGGATTATGAAAAAGTGTGTGAAAACTATTTGAACTTGTTTTATTTCACGTCAATTAAAAGGAAGAGAAGAGAGAAGATTGATATTGATAAGTTCGAAATAATGAATACAAGATGTTTGAAAGATAGTGCTGAAAACTTGAAGGGAGCTAGGTGATTTAGAATCGATCACAAAAATATATTATTAGCGAAAAACATTTATTTTCCAAGTTAGATTTTATATTCTCTATACTGGGGATGAAAATGTAGGTGAATATTTCATCAAATGGGGTATAGCCCCCGTATAGTTCACAATTGAAACAAAATTTTGAAAATATAAGGTTAAAATACCTTTTTTTCATGTTCTGGTTCACACGAAGAGGGATATCCTGTAATGTTTAGAGAACATCGTGAGAACCAAGGGAAATAAGGTAGGAATTGGTGTTCTTCTTGAATTTCTGGAGGTTATATGCCTCGGGGAACACCTTCCTTGGCAATGTGTTCCAGAGGCTCGCTGTTCGATGGATGAACGAGTCTTTGTAATGAGATGTTCTGCAGGTCTCCAAAGTGACCACGAAGGGATGCGAAGCCTTAACTCGACGGGTTAATCTCGTGGGGACTACCAAGGGAAGTACAATTGTTGATATTTCAGAAGAGCATCGTCCATGAAAATATCTATGAAATAGAGCCAGATCGCCAACTCTTCTACGGTGTTCCAGGGAAGTGAGTGAGTTTGTGAGTGAGGCATCACCTACGAGACGAATTGCCCTTTTTTGGACAGAATCCAACAGTTTCAGGGTATGTTTGAGTGCCGCACTCCAAATATGGGAACAGTATTTCAGGACAGGTCGGATCTGTGCCTTATAGATCAATTTTTAGTACTGAAATCAAATTATCGAAAATCGACGATTGAAAAACGGTTAGACATTTACTAATAATGGTGCATTTGGCAAAATTGATTTGAAATCTCCCCACCTATTATACCCTCCATCAGTTTTTTGCACATGTACTTCTTTCAAAATCATCATCACCTTTTCCTCTTTTGTCATAATAAATATATCTGGTCCCGTTAACATTCATTTGTTCGTGATAACAAAATAATGTGAATGGTAATATCAACTGGTTCTTTCCCGAGGTGTTGCTGCTATCAATGTCGACGGCAACACTGTGCGGAATCGTCCTTGAATAACGAAACCAGCAAGTCAGTGCCAACGCTTGATTAATTCGAATTTAATTAGGAAGAATGATTAACGATTTCCTTCTCGTTTTTTGTGGTAGATCACAAAGATCTACATTTAGATAAGATAGGAACATTAAGTTACTATTGGATGAAATGAAATTGAACGAATTATCGAAATTGCCATCCTAATATGCATACAAAATTATAACGTATATAGGGAAATGCGATTAAATTGAGTAGGTAGGTACACCGAAACAAAAATCTCAGTAATAATGATCAAATATTTGTCGTCAAATACGTCAAATTTGTTCATAATTACTTAGCCATATTCATAATTAAAAAGGCTTATTCATCAAAATCGTACCAGTTTCCATGTTTTATTTATCAACAATAAATGATTTATTACTGCCATATTTGTTAATTGTGAACAACAACATTTAATAATTACCAATTTATCTATAACGCCGATTCACGAAGTGATAATCAATAAGTTGAATTTATAATTATAATGTGATTTGGTGATAATTACCAATGAAACAGTGTCTGCTGATAAATCTATTTGTTTATTCATTATGATACATTTATTTTGTTCATTATAAATATACGTAATATAATAAATAACAATGGATATTTCATTTTATTCTTCGTTTGGTAACTATAATAATTCATTTGGTTATAATTAAAAAACTGTCATGCGCATGGGCCATCATTTTAGTTTAGCTTCCATTTTATATAACGTGAGCATCTTCATGAAATCGTTGATGATTTCCTTGTAATTTCGACCAAAGCAAAAGTTATGAAGTGTGATGGTTATATTAGTTCAATCCCTTATATAACAGTACGTCTACAATTAGCTTCTTTTCGATTCGAACATTTTTCATGAAAAAATATTTTTAGCGAGACACTTTAGTGGTTCCAATCACCCCCTATCGATGTGTCTACCATCTGTAATAACTGTTATACAGAACGTAATCTTGATTTTGGCAAAATCTCCATCTATGGCCAGGTCATAATATTTGAACCACTGTGTATAATCGACTCATACTTGGTAGGTATATTTAACTCATATTTCTCATCGAAACTGAATAGGAATCAAATTTAGAATTCAGATCCATTTTCAGGCAAAACAGAAAACTTCTTCTTTTTTTAACAGTGCGCATCCAATTTTGGAAATAGATTTCCAATTCAACTCGTAATTTTCAAAATCCAATTTTATTACAAAAAATAACCAGTCCTCAAATTTCAACTCAATGATAGCCGAATTAGGATGAATTTCGTTCCATAGAATAATTTATCAACTATTTTAGATATTTTCGAGTTCCCATTTCATTTTCACACACACAAATGTCAAATTGGATGCCCGCTCATAAAAACTAGGCCACATTGTTCATTATTTCCCTACTCTTTCCAGTTATCAAAACATATCTAGAGATTCTGGGAAAGATTATATTTTCAGCCTGTGACTCTCGAAAAATAATACTGGCAGTATATCCGTGTTCAATACTTCATCTCATATTTTGTATACTATATATCTTCCCCCCTTCCCCGTATAATTCCATT
Organism: Phaedon cochleariae; assembly: GCA_918026855.4. Lineage (NCBI taxonomy): Eukaryota > Metazoa > Arthropoda > Insecta > Coleoptera > Chrysomelidae > Phaedon > Phaedon cochleariae. Next base: position 973,673 of record OU896710.1, on the reverse strand, counting down.
ATCATCATTAGCCATAGATTTCCCCCGGTATCATCATTAGTCATAGATAAATCATTTGTTCGGAAATTAATCGGTTAGCAGCATAATTCAACTTATGTCATTCATTCGAGACCAGGTGGAAGTCAAGACAGTCTTATATTAGACGTCATCACGTATGGTCGAATCTCGGGTCGAATTTTGTGATAGACAAGGAAAAATACGCGAAAGGAATTATTTATCGTTCCAAACGGAGTGTTTCCCTAAAAATGAGTGATAGCTATGTGTTTTTGTATGCTGTGGACAATCGAAAATTTCAAACAATGGGATTACAGAAATCATTTTTCACTTTATTCACGCTGGTGAGTTATTTTAAACTTTTTTATTATGGGTGTTAGTATAATCTGATAGGTGATAGGTATTTTGAGCCGATACCACTCGATACATCTAGAAATCTTAGAGTAGGTACTCCTTTGATTTATTTTCACTACGTGTGACCAATGTTACGGTTCATATACGTATTTTTTTTTGAGAAATGTATGTGATTAGAACAAACCCGTGAAAAAATTTGTCAATCAGTATCGCAGAAAGTGGGCACGATTCTTTTGACTGAGCTAGGCAATTTTTACGTGTGATTTTCACGGATAAATTTTCGAAGTAGTCAAAATTTCTTTGAAATGGTCACACACGAATTGTCAAACTCTTATTATGTCCATACTTCGATTGGAAATTTGTCCGGAAATACCCTGTACTAATTGTTTCATTTCCTATTGAATATTATATTTATATCCAGCCCGCATTCCTGGATATGGTGATTATTCATATACAGGGTAGCTCGATTGCTCGACATCAATGATAGCTAGAAACCTGATTCAAAAACGAATGTGAATGAAACATCGAGGTCCATAACAAGAAAACATTGCCGCATATACAGGGCGCACCAAAAATAATCTAGAGGGTCGGGATCATTTTTTAAAAATGGAATGCCCTGTATATTTGCATATTTCTTGAAGCATCCCTGTGACCTTTATCTACTCCTATGATATCGTTAACTATATCTCGTTCATATCGAAGTATCAGAGTTATGATTTTTTTGTCGAAATAATGTCATCTGCAGATGCCTACCGAAAATATCACTGTTGACACAGTTATAAAATTTAAGAAAAAATAATCTGAATATCATTTATTGAAAAGATGAGTGACATTTCTGAAAATGTTTCAGGCCCTCAAATGATACAGGGTGGCTGAAAATGATTTTTCAATTCGGAACTTTTCGAAGTGATTTATCACGAGTTTTTCAAATGGAACACCCCATATATTTTTTGACCATTAACCATAAATGATATTGGGATTATTTTTTCTTAAAGTCTATAATTGTGACAACAGTGATATTTTCGGTAGGCATCTGCTGATGACGTTATTTCGACCAAAAAATTCATAACTTTGATACGAAAGAGATATAGTCAACGATATTATAGGAGTGGATGAAGATCACAGGGATGCTTGAAAAACTATGCAAATATACTGGGCATTCCGATTAAAAACATTGATCCCGACCCTCTAGATTATTCTCGGTGCGCCCTGTATATGATGCAACAATTTCTAGTTATGGACCTTATTATCTCATTCACATTCGTTCTTGAATCAGGTTTATAGCTATCATAGAACTCGAGCAATCGAGCTCCGACGCACTAATGCACCACCCTGTATAAACTACGCAAGAAGTATTTCGTTGCACCTCAAAATTTTGCCCCCCTGTTGAAATATGAATAACTTTTTTCTGCTTTGAACAACTTGAATTCGGTTCACACTGTTCGCTAGCCCAGTCCTTCAGCTATAAGCTCGTACTTCTTTAAAACATGAGGTTCTTCATATAAACTCGCAACAGGGTATCACAGAAAACTGTGAAAAATTTCGGAATTTTCAAAAGGACCCCAAATAAACAAAAACTTGTTTTTTCAACTCTGACAGCAGATTACCTTGAAACATTTCTCAAATTGTCTCATTATCTCTTTTACTTACAGAGTGATATCAACAAATTAACTTTCAGGTTTTGCAGTCATAACTTTTTCCTTGTCAACCAAAGAGATATCAAGATCAGAAGTGACTCAAGATGAACATTGCACAGTGTGTCTCACTTCTAATGGAAGCATCCCTGTATCTTTCGTATTTGTTGAGTTAGGATTCTGAAATTTGCAGGAGCGGTAGATATATACTGAAAAAACACACTATGACCAAGTGGAGTCATCTTCTGCATACACTGCTTGCTAATAGCCATGGAACCACCCACAAAAATGAAATAGGCGAGTTGACTAATTTTTTTATTTCTCAAATAGGATCATCACTCAAATAACATTTAATTTGATATATTTTCAGAATCTTTCGTTCGATTTTGAGGTGCTGAGATCAACAATATTGCCACGGTGTTTTTCAAACGGCTAAAAATGTACCGCGCGTAAAAACAGACGTCACGATTTCGTAAGTAGAAATCGAGATAGAAACAGACCATAGCACAGTTGCCAAATGTTGAAATACTATTGGAACTTCAGAAATATTAGTTATTCAATGAATCATAATTTCTCCATTTGAGTATGGGTTATATTCCTAATTAGACATGAAAAATCAATTGTCTCAAAATATTTCCTCATATGTGGTGGCTTTATTGCATATATTATATATATATTGTGTTAACATTATTATTATTATATAATAATATTATTATATTGATTCACACTAGAGGGCATTTGAGGGTGAACGTGACAACACGACGCACGAATTGCGGACGGTGCCTTGTCAGTTCTCAGCATTTAACACATTGTTGCCGAGTCTTTAACATCAACATGATATTTTCTTATGGAGTACAACATGCTGATTGCTCGGAAAAGTCAAGAATAAACTATAATATCATGGCTTACTCATATTATGTTTCATCTCGGGTTTGACCCAACGACAGGAATCTAATCTTTTTTATAAATTGATTATAATTGTTACCTTGACAACTTTGCTTCATGAGTGGAAATGAAAGATTATTTTCGCAGTATTGCAGTATCATTGCAGAGAAAATTGTTGTTCATCTACCTGCCTCGTCTTCATTGAAATAATTGATGAATTAATTAATTACAAAAATATATCGCGTTCCAGTTACGAATGTTGAAAATATTATCCAGGTATATTTCAGATTCAACATCTATGTTCCGCCTTGACTTCGATATTTGATGTCATGTTTATTCGCAGATCTGAGAAGCAAAGTATTTGATACTTGCCACTAAATAGGAGAAAACCATCCAGTCAAGACGAACCCAACAGGAGATCCGCAAAGAGAACTGACCGGAGGACCGGAGTATACTTTACAGAATTTATATCATTATCTTCGTACGGAAGGCGGTATATTGATATCCTTTCCAGATTCTCAAGAAAACAGATAGGACAGATATTCACCTTTATGTCTCTATGGAAACACGACAGGTACCCTTACGAGGGGAGAGTATCAACTCGGCGTTCATAAACCCTCTCTGCAAAGGAGGTAGGCGCATGGTGGGTTAGGTATATACAGTGTTCTTCATTGCAGAGGAAATTGTTGTTTATCTACCTGCCTCGTCTTCATTGAGATAGTTGATGAATTAATTAATCACAAAAATATATCGCGTTCCAGTTACGAATGTTGAAAACAATATTCAGACTCTTCATGGATTAATATTCTATGTTGGTCTCACGATTCAAATTTGAAATTGATACTTAGTTTTAGATCCGAGCAGTACATCATTGTGTGGCCTTCAATGTCCTTAATATAACCCACGTAATTGAAAATGTAGAAGATGCCTACTGGAAAAACCACTATTCGGAAAGGAAGCGGATATGTAGCAATCCAGTTACGGACGATGAAAATATCATTCAGGTATGTCTCAGTTGAATGTACTTCGAATAATATGTGATGTTTAGTTGCAGATCCGAAAAGCAGTGTTTGATACTTGCTACTGAGGGGTATGTGGGGCGTTTTTCTATTTATATTTTCAGGAATCTTTCTGGGCATAAGTTTGTTTAAGTGTGTACTTCGAGCTGCTCCCCCGACAGGTATTCCGTATCGGAGATGGCATTCTACTAATGCCAAGTACAAAGTTTTCAGATCTCTATAGGGTAGGTATTTTTTGAGGTGTTTAAATCTATAGATCATATTTTTTAATTTTTCACTGAATAATTTATGTGGTATTCCCATTTTTCAGATGTCTGTCATTGTATATACCTGAGTTTTTGATTTCGTTCTCGGCTTGTATGTTGTAAGAAAACCCATTCATATATAGATTTCTAGGGTTCAATATAATGTTATATCTTCTCAATATCGAGCTCAATATTGATTCGTCCTTTTTCCTGTCACAGAAAGAAATTGTGTATTATACACTGGAAAAATATCAAATTTTAGCTCACGGGTTTTTGTCTCCCTCCGTTACGCCTTGGGAGAAAACCGAGGAGAAAACACAACCTCGATCTTGAATACTGAATTACTATCTCTGATATGTATTGATGAGTCTTTGGGCCTCGCACCAAATACTTTGAATCCATGGGACAATTCACCAGCATTTTTCAAGCGGAAATAGACGCCATAGGAAGATGCATCCAGTTCAACCTAGAAAGGAAATACCGGAAGAAGAACATCGCGATTTTATCCGATAGCCAAGCAGCCATCGAAGCGTTGAGCTCTCCCTACATCAACTCGAAGATGGTATGGGAATGCCTAAGCAAATTGAATGAGCTAGGCAGCAACAATAAAGTTATCCTCCTCTGGGTGCCAGGGCATATCGGAGTGGAGGGGAATGAACAAGCAGACGCTCTGGCACGACAAGGGGCTTCAACGCCACTGATCGGACCAGAACCATTCTGCGGCCTTGGAAATTCATATTTCCAAGGAGAACTTGAGGAGGCGGAAGGAGCCTGGAGAGCCAGACAATGGAGAAGACTTCCAGGACTACGGCAGGCTAAATATCTCCTTGGAAGTTTCAACCGAGAGAGATCTAAGACACTGACAAACCTCAGCAAAGGAAGTCTCAAAGCAATAACGGGATTTCTAACGGGGCATTGCAGACTCAAAGAACACCTAAGGAAGCTAGGCTTACAGGAGGACGACACCTGCAGATTCTGTGAGGAACAACCAGAAACACCCCATCACATACTGATGTACGCTGTCGTACATCACAAAAGATTGAACATACTGGGAACACACCAGCTGACTGTGGAAGAAATACCACAGCTAGACCCCCTCAAAATCCTCAAATTCCTGAAGGAATTGAATCTCGAGGGGCTGCTATGAACAAGAAATCCTTGATATAGCAGGAGCAGATGGGGCACAATAAATCTAATTAGGTCGCAGCGCATCTGTAGCCATCCAACCTACCAATACCAATACCAATACCATGTATTGATGAGACTGGTAATAGTTATTTTCCTACGACCACCTATGGAAACAGCACAAAACACATTTTGTTATTGAGAAAGTGACTCGTTTCACTATGACAACATATAACAGTTATAAAGTTCGAAAGTAAAACTCACATGGGTGGAAACTAATGATGTCATTCAAATATTGAAGTAAAATTAAATAATAATGATAATGATATCACCTTCATGTGATCGAATATGATTAGAAACATGATCCCTACTCTGGTCTTATGAACACTCATGACATATAAAATTAATATTTGTGGTCTTAGGAAAAATAGTGTACAAAACTCGTTGGAAAGTGAATTTCCTGCGCTCGTTTCGTTTCCGCACTCGCAATGAAAGGGGGGGGGGGCATTGAAGAAAAGCACTGTATGTAACGTATACGCAGTTATACGCAGATCATAAACAATCGTGATTTCGAGCAATACCAGACAGACCGATAATGAGGCTCTAATGGCCGGCCAGATCGGGCCGTAATCAACGAGTGCGCCGTCAAATTACAGTGATTCTGACAGGCCGACTTGATATATCGCCTCGACATCGCATCACATTCGGCCGATAAGCCCGTAACAAATGACTGCGGCCTTGATCACTATTCACTATTCATTCGATGTGCGTGCCCGAATGGTATCGGGCGTTAGTTTGTGGTCAAAAAGTCATGTTCGATTTGGTAGCCACCACCGTTTTTTTTATGTTCTGGTTCCCACGAAAAGGGATATCCTGTAATGTTCAGAGAACATCGTGCGAACACTGATAAATATACCCGATTGGTGACAAAAGAATGATGCTTTTAAATTTTTTTCTCTCCTGACAAAGACAATTTCTTCCTTTCAAATACATTGCTCTCATCTGCAGATTATTGCTGTTTTTGTAATAAGGTTTTGAATCTTTTGGCTGTAAACGCTTTTGAGAGAACTTCATCGACCTTGTCTCTAGTCCTGCTTGGTTTGCATCTACCTCAAGATCACAAGACTTTGATACAAGATCTGAAATCGTTCGGTTGAGACCGTTGATGAGATCGAGTCCACCCGAGGTTAACCGAAAACATACCGACTCCGTTTGAGTCATGCGCAATGCATGGGTCGACCCCATCTTCCCATCATCCTTCTCCCTTCTCCTTCTGCATCGTGCCACAGATCGTGCCGAGTACCGTCCCGTTGACAATGCATTTTAGCGGCCATATCTGTCGTGTCAGCACAACGCAGCTGTGGATCATGAGCGATTCAGTGGAGTTTGAAAAACTTCTAGATGCGTGGCGTTTGAGCCATATGATGCAAACATTTCAAGGTAAGTACCCACCTATTACTTATTTCAGTAGATAGGTATTTCATCATCATATAAAATGTTTTATGTGTTATTTTATAAAATAATGAGTTTTTTATCAATGGTTGTTTTTTCAGGATTTCCACAATTCTTCGCCCAAGGATAAATAAGAAGCTAAAACAAGTTGATGGGATATTTTGATTTTCAAGTATATTTCAACCAATGCAAAACGTTTCGTCAGAACATCAGAACTGAATCTAATATCAAAATAATGGGGTTTTGTTAAGGATTCATGATATGATCCTCAAAATTTTTATAGAAATAAATCGAAATTTAATTATTATTTCAACATTTTACAGGAATATCCTCTCAAGAAATCTCCAGAGAATTTGCATCAAGATCACATACATTTTGTTCCAAGACCATAAGATATTGGATCAAACATTTGCTGTATTTACAGCGAAGCCCTATATTTCAATACAATAATACCATATCTTCCATCTTGAATCTCATAACTTTGAAATGATATCTTAATGATTTTGACCAAAAATCATTGTTCTTCATGAAAAGTTCAGGGTATTTTGCTATAAACTCATATATCATTGGGCTAATGAAATCGTGCATGGCATTTACCTCAACATTTCCCATGAGTTGGGAAAACTACGATTTTAAGCCAGAAGCATTAGTTATTAGGGCAAAACCAAAGTTTCTTGCCTCGATTTTATATAATTTCATGCTAAAGAAACTTAGGCGCTTGCCTCAAAGTTTTTGGAATATTGGGTCGAAATGTCCATGCATTCCGCCCTATTCAAATGCTTGGCGCCCTTGAGGTAAAGTCAAATTCCTTCAATCCAAGGAATCCTTTTTATCAGTGAACCGAGGGAAATAAGGTAGGAATTGGTGTTCTTCTTGAATTTCTGGAGGTTATATGCCTCGGGAAACACCTTCCTTGGCAATGTGTTCCACGGGTTTTCATACGCATATTCATTGACAGAGATTTGGTTCCTTGATAAAAACCTATAAGTAATAATGAGTTCATTAATTAATTATTTCCACGGTTATTCAAACATTTCGTGTATACGGACTCTCTCAGAGTAAAAATCTTGTAATTATTTTTTTGACGAAAATGTTTGTATTAATGGTTCTCAAATAGAGTTTACATATTTCGGGAAGAAAATTATAGATCCAACTGCATGAAAAGATTAAGTGCCTCTGGCCTATAGTTTTGTTAACAAGGTGAATTTGTACAGTACTTTTTTGTTTTTGTCTAGTGTCATACCTGTGTTCTACAAGGTGATTCTAAAATAGGTGGTCAAACTTTGGGAGCATATAGAGTGGATGAAATAGTCACGAGAACCTCCGTAAATTTTTTTTCTGAAGTGATCCCCAAAAAAGATACAGCTCCTCAAAGGGGGGCCTCGGAGAATGATTTTGTATTATTATTATTTCCAGCACCTTGTATAAGAGAATCTCAAAATTTTGTCCATCCACTTACCTACTATTCAATGCCGGTTCGAATGGAGTTAAAATCACCTCAAAATTAAATACAGGTGTGTCAAAATAGGGAGGCAGGGGGTAAAAATAACCCCAACTTTTTTGTCCATCGCAATTTTAGTTTTTTGACATGGAATTATGAAATCTCAGGGCTATTAACATAGAAAAGGATCTCTTGTTCGCTAATGGTTCATTTTATCGAGATGCAACAAGAGCACCTTTTCTATGTAAATTCCCCTGAGATTTCATAATTTCATGTCAAAAAACTGAAATTGCGATGAACAAAAAAATTGGGGTTATTTTTACCCCCTACCTCCCTATTTTGACACACCCCTGTATTCAATTTTGAGGTGATTTTAAATCCATTCGAACCGGCACTGAATAGTAAGTGGATGGACAAAATTTCAGATTTTCATTATACAAGGTGTTGGAGATAATAATAAAAAATCATTCTCCGAGCCCCCCCTTTGAGGTGCTGTATCTTTCTTGGGGGTCACTTCAGAAAAAATTGTTACGGAGGTTTTCGTAACTATTTCACCCACTCTATATGCTCCAAAAGTTTGACCACCTATTTTAGAATCACCTTGTATATCTTTCAGTACTTTCTTGTGATTGTATGTATAAAATTTAAACATACAGTGTGACCCATTTAAAATGGAACCACCCCTGTATCTTACGTAATCGTTGGGTAAGGATCCTGAAATTTGCTGGAGCGAGAGATATACCAAAAATGCACTCTATGACCAATTGGGGTCATCTTCAGTGATATACACTGCTCGCCAACAGCCATGAAACCACCCCAATTTCCAGAAAATGATATTAGGAGTCAAAATAGGTTGAAAATCACGTCGGATTCGGAATCAGGACGCCCAAGTTACTGACTATTCAAAGTTTTCCTAGAAGATTTTCAGTTTAGTAAAATTAAAATTTGTCTCACTTCTCATGGAAGCACCTCCGTATCTCACGTAATTATTGAGGTAGGGTTCTGAAATTTGCCGGAGGAAGAGAAAGATAAAGTCAATTACGTGAGATACAGGGGTGCTTCCATAAAAAATGCGACAAAATTTCATTTTTCCGAACTGAAAATTTTCCAGGAAAAATTTGAATAGTTAGTAAATTGGGCGTCCTGATTCCAAATCTGAAGTGATTTTCGACCTATTTTGACTCCTAATATAATTTTCCGGAAATTGAGGTAGTTTCATGGCTGTTGGCGAGCAGTGTATACTACTGAAGATGACCTCACTTGGTCATAGAGTGCATTTTTGGTATATCTCTCGCTCCAGCAAATTTCAGGATCCTTACCCAACGATTACGTAAGATACAGAGGTGGTTCCATTTTAAATGGGTCACACTGTATATACATATTTAAACAAAGGGTAAGGTTGTGTGTACTTTGTAATATTCAAAATATTAACAAACGAAGGCTTTAGTACACAGTCTTTATTACAAGCAAATTCTCAAACGTTTTCGGCTACAAGCCATCATCAGGAGTAATTTCTGAAAGTGAGTGAAGATTAGAAAATCTGAATTGAAGTTATGTTATAGGTTAATAAATTTGATAAATTATAATAAAGTTCTACTCACTTGTCAGAGTTTTTACAAAAGATCAAAACACAAGAAGAACATCATTATGTGCTCAACACTGGAAAATTCGAGTTTTCCGAGAAAACTAAGTGCATTGTTCAAAATTAAAAAATAAAATAAAATAAAGAAAAGCAATTGTACATGTGCTCTTACATTTTCGGCGGGACGACTGAGTGAATGAGGTTGAAGTCGAAAATGCATATGACATCTTGAAAAATGATCTAAATTGACAGACCATCAAGACAGTGACAGTGACAGGTTTGACATGAATTAAGAAACACAAGAACCTAAAAATTAATGAAAGACAATTAATGACATTGACTGATGACATTTACAATGCTGACATACAGTTGACATAAAACCAATCTATCAACAAACAGGAGCGATTTTATTTAGGCAAAAAAACGTTATGGATGGATGGATGTAGCAATAGTGAATTCAAGGAGTGGGGATTGAAGTTATTGTCTGATTGGTTGGGAGTTTTTTAAAGCTTTGAATATTGAGTGGAATTTTGTTTGATTTGAATGAATTTGTGTGTTTAGACAAGATGGATTGTGAGTTCTTTCTCTCGTTATTTCTTAGTCTTCTAATAAATCTATTTGTAAGTTTTTTTCCTTTGACGTTATGTGAAATTTTGACACCTGTATCTATGTTGAAATTGTGATTACTGGTTTTCAAATGTTCACCAAAACTAGAAGTGCTGGGTTTGTTGACATGTTCACGAGCTCTGACTGATACTTTCCTGATGGTTTTACATATAAGTACTATTGCAATCTGAACAAGTTAGTTTGTAAATACCACTTTCATCTAAAACCTCGTCTAAAACATAGATTTCATCTTTTGTGTTTATCAGTGAGGAGCCCAAATTACTCAAAGTTTTCAAAGAAAGTCTTACATTGTTAACATTGTCTGAGAAATATTTGGAAATTTGATTTGAAACTTTGTTTACATAAGGTAAAGAAAAATTGCTAGGTTTTGGATCTAGTTGGTGTTGACTATTGTATGCTGAGTTCCTATTTCTTTTGTATTTTTGTTTTTGTAGAATTTTGTCAATTATATTTGATCTGTAGCCATTATTGGATGCTATCTGTTTAATTGTGTTGAGCTCTTTGTTAAAATTTTCTGTAGACAATGGAATATTCAACAATATATTGATGTAACAATGAAAGGCAGCCATTTTATGTTGATAGGGATGATGAGAGTTAGAATGTATTGTATGATCAGTTTGTGTAGATTTTCTGTAAATATCAGAATCAAGTTTAGAATTCAATTTGTTGATTTTCAAGTCTACAAAATTTATACTACACAGCCGAACTATACGGAATACTACAAGCTTTGAGGACCCCAGTACAGGATAACAGTAAACTTGCCATATGTACAGACTCCCTATCATCGATACAATCCATCAAGAACATCTACTCACAACATCCCTTAGTTCAAGATATCCTCGATACCTGCCACCACCATCGTAATAGAGGTATCTACGTAAACATCATATGGATCCCTTCCCACATAGGAATTTCTGGCAACGAACGTGCAGACCAAGCAGCGAAACATACCTGTTCCTCCGATATGCCTGTAGAGCAAATTCAACTCTATCAAGACGTAAAATCAGCAGCTCGACAAAAGATTATGCAAACATGGCAAACACTCTGGAATACAAGCAACACAAAACTACGTACAATTCAACCCACAGTTTCCGTGCAGAAGATGCCTCCAATGACAAGAAAAGATAAAAGTGTTTTGAGAAGACTCAGAATAGGTCACTCCCAGCTCACCCATGGTTACCTGATGTCTTCACAGAATCCCCCTACATGTGAATTCTGTCCCAGCGTAAGACTCACCATCGAGCACATACTCTTGGATTGCACACACTACAGCCCGACTCGCCGCAAACATAAGCTCAGTGGAACCCTAAAGGACATCATTGGTGACCCTAACCAGTTCAAAATTGTTATCCAATTTCTCAAAGACTGTCGACTCTTCAATTCAATTTGATTTTCATATTTTCATAATGTAATATCACAGTTTTCGTGTCAGTGGCCATTAGATGCCGAGACACGTTAATTTTAATAAAAAAAAAAAAAAAAATTTATACTACTATCTTGTTCAATTTCAATAGTGAATTTTATGTTGGAATGTAATTTGTTGAGTTTGTCTAAACTTTCATATACATATGACTGGCGTATGTAAAATATTTTTGCTTCTTCAAATAATTGATTGGATGAGTAACGTACGTTCTTTTTGTAATAGTTTATCCAATGTCCAAGCTTATCTGTTCGTCATCCAATGTGTCACGTAATCTGCGAGACAAAATCGTGTCCTGTAGATTAATCGAATGGCATGTACTTCGCAACCTGCTGTTCCGCCGTGCTTCTAACATATCGCGGCAATTTCTTTTAATTAATTACATATTTTGAAGTGTCCGTGCACCGAACGTCAGCAGAAGAGAGAGGAGATCAGATCTTTTGCAGCATCTCTGCGTCCGAGATGGCAATATGAGAACCTGTTCCATCTTTTGAATTCCATCGACGTTGCCGAAACTCCACGAAATATTCAGACTCCTGGTATAGATGTATAGAAAGTCAAATTGTGTTATCACTTCCTATTGAAAGGAGTGTCGAAATCTCTCGATATCGCCTACTTTGTAAAATTGGCGAAGCGTGGAAGAATCTTGCTAAAATTCCGAGTCGTGGAACTCCACCGCACCATATGAAGCGATCTGCCTGAAATAAAACTCGATAAAAGCTGGCATACCTGAGGTAGTAGGCCGTATGATATGATGGTAGTTTGATGAGAAGTTTTCGGTGCCAAGCACGGTCAATTGCTTCCGATATATCTCAGGCCACAGCAACATATTCTCCATGTTTTGTAAGCGAGTAAATCTCCAGTTGATTTTCGATGACGAAATTCATAAATCGTCTATCTATCTAAACTTCGTTTTCTGTTTTGAGCCAGGAGCTATTTCACTTCCAGTCAGCTGTTTATGATCTATAAGGCACAGATCTGACCTGTCCTAGAATACTGTTCCCATATTTGGAGTGCAGCATCCAAACATCATGCTCTGTCCAAAAAAAAAGAGCAATTCGTCTCGTGAGTGAAGCCTCGCTCACAAACTCACTCACTTCTCTGGAACACCGTAGAAAAGTTAGCGATCTGGCTCTATTTTATAGATATTTTCATGGACGATGCTCTTCTGAAATATTAACAATTGTTCCTCCCTTGGCAGTCACCGAGAGATTAACACGTCGAGTTGAGGCTTCGCACCCCTTCGTGGTCACTTTGGAGACCTGCAGAACATCTCTTCCAATGACTCGTTCATCCAACGAACAGCGAAGCTCTGGAACACATTGCCAAGGGAGGCATTCCCCAAGGCATAAATCCTCCAGAAATTTAAGAAGAACACCAATTCCTACCTTATTTCCCTTGGTTCATACGATGTTCTCTGAATATTACAGGATATCCCTTCTTGTTGGGAGCAGATCATAAAAAAAATCTGAGCTTTCCAGGTGTTTGATTAGTTCAATGTTGATGGCTGTTTCCATATCTGGGGCCTACCACTTCATGTAATCTCAACTTCGCAAAAGCCAAAATCGAGGCCAAAATGCTCAATTCACTTCCACATAATATGTCCATAAAATGAACAACAATGGTAGATGACGGGAGAAAAACAACTATACTTTCCTGGCTTATACCACGCAGTATTTTGAATTACATTCTCCAGGAATCTATGCATCGATTCCTATAAACGAATATACTGATGCATTCCGATTTAGCTAAGTTGGTTATTATCAGTGTATATAGGGTAGCCTCTAGCTAGCAGTCAGAAGACCGACAACTAAACGTAACCTGGTGGCCCAACAAAAATCAGGTCGGCACGTGATTCCCTCTGAGGCGTTTCTCATAGACAATATGAGTGTAACGTTATCTACCGTCATCTACCAATGTTGTTCATTTCATGAACATTTGTGGAAATTACTTTGAGCTTTGTATCTATCTATTCACCTCCTGTTATAATAAATAATAAAAATTTAACCAACATGAAATCACTATGTATACCCAGCAAAGATTGAACTACCGGGAGAAGTCGGGCCTAGTGCAGGCAAGTCTGGGAAAATGACGATGCCAGGTTATTGGTAATGGGCTGATGATTTCCCTATGCTGACTAAACATCAGTTGAAGAGACGATGATGGCCTCGTGATGGTAAGATGTCTGGAACAATTTGAACACTAGCGAATTGTGGAACTTTGCTGGCCGATATCCTGTTCACCACTTGTCCCCCAGTTGGATGTTCTGGGAACTTCTACATCAACAATCAGTTGATCATTTGGATCATCATCATATGTGACTCTAGTGATAGCGTCTGTTTTGTTTTTCTCTAGTTTGTTGTCGAATTATTGTGCTCCTCACTATATTCCCTGGCAGGAGTATATTCTCAATTGATAATATAAAAAATGGATTCTTCAATTACGATAATATTGAGTAAATCAAGTGTATTGAATTTCAATTTTCTTCATGAAATGCATGTGTTCGGTATCTCATAACCTCATATACCTAGTGATCATAATAATATTATAGGAGTGAATAATAATAAGGTTCCAACTACAGAAATTACTCTGCCAAAACAAGAAGAGAATTGAAGAGCTCTATATGATATCACGTTATCAGATTATATAAATCAAGTTACATTAACTAATGCAACAGTATTATGTATTTTATACTCCTATAGAGGGAGAATTCTGGTGTCAAGAAAGGGCACTCTGCTAACTGATGAAGAATTTAATATTTCAGGAGTACCTACCTCGCAATGGATAATCCATTTTGAAGGAATAAGGCTATCCAAATAAGATGTAGATGTGGATACTAGCTGGTAAGCAGTCACTCTGAGAAGTTTCATCATGGAAGAAGAGAGAGGTTAAGAAAATACTGTGTCATTCATAAATGTTTTCCTTGAAATCTGGTATGTGTCTGTTTAATATGATTTGATATGAGAGGGTTATATTATAAAATATACAGTTACTAGAACTTTCAGATGCATTGAACTCCTAAAACCCCTACCCCTCCCCCTATACCTCGATAGTATGTAACCAATGTCGATAGTTGGCCATAACAGTCCCATCATTTATGTATGTGCTGGTCTTCCTATGGAAAACTGAATGTGTCGATTATTTTGTACTGGCCTTTTGCCGGGGAACTGAATATGAATACTGGGTACCCAGCACCGGGACCAGCTGCCGGCCGCAGTGTACAGAGTCCCGCATATGGGACCATTCACTGGGTCGCTGGAAAAAATATTAGGTCATTATTGCCCCCTTATCAAAATGTTTGCTGGGTACCCACAATCAAACTATGTAATCACAAATCAGATCAAAACTGGTCTGGGATTGCCTTCAAAGCCTGCTAACCCTGGCTAACCACAACAAGGTAACTCTTCAATGAGTGCCAGGGCATAAGGGAATTGAAGGCAATGAAGCAGCTGACGCTCTTGCCAGGCAAGGGTCTGCGACGTTGTTTATGGGGCCGGAACCTGTGTTCGGTATCCCCAAAACCTCAATACGCGGCTGGCTGGCAAGGTGGATGCAAGAAAGACATCAGGCATACTGGAACAATGTCCCAGGACAAGGGCACAGTAAACTGATGGTTGGAACACTGTCCAAAACAGTGACTACCGACATTCTGAGCCTAAACAAAAGTCAGATCAAACAAGTGACGGGACTAATAACCGGTCACTGCCCCTTGAGGAAACATATGCATCAAATGGGCATCTATACAGACGAACCCATATGCAGACTATGCAATGAGGAGGAGGAAACTGTCACCCAAGTAATATTGGAGTGCGAAGCACTAGCGCGTTGGAGATACAACCTTCTGGGAGCAGTAAACTCTCAAGAGGCATTTTCAAAGAATGATTTGGTGTAGAGGCTGCTAAACCTCATCAAGGTAGCGAACCTGTTCACCTAAGTCAACAGCATGATCAGGAATACAATAGGCCCAAAGGCTACAGTGTTTTGGGCTTCAAACCCTAACTGATCATTCTGCTATTAATCAATCAATCAACCAATCAATCAATCACCATGTAATCTTGTAATCAGTAGGACAGATTCACTGAGAGATTAATTAGCCAGTGGTTCCATACAAACTCCATTGGTCCTCTTCTCTAGATACGAAAACATTCTGGCAACCTCGCAATAAACCGATGACCTTGAGAATCGGCTCGTGATCGCTGGATTCATGTTGGATCCGAGTCAGACGATGGAAATTACGCCTGACCACAGATTCCGTGCTGCTCTATTTGGGATATTTTCGCTGATTAGGGTAATTTTCGGTTCGTGGTATGGGTTGAGTTGACGGCCAATAGCCATAACTGCCAAGTAGTAAGTACCGCAGTTCGAAGAGTTCCATTCTCACGATAGCGAGAGTGGTATGGACGGGTACTGTACTGCTATATACCGACGTAGAATACCATATCTCCAAGTATTGAGCACTGGATAACCAGAACACTTACTTTCACAACAATAATATTGTAAACCATCATGTGATATTCTTCAATAGCTATGAATAAACTAAACTAAAAAAACGGAAAAAAAGTACAATTCTCACAATGTTACATCATTTTGCTTCCTGTCTTGTAAACGTCGGAGGTTGTATCAATTAAAAATGGATGATGACCGAGATGATGACATTGATAAAAAATACTGCTATCGTTGAGCAGTGTATTTAAACAGTAGGTCAGTTTAGTAAGGCAGTGTATAACCAGCGTACATACATTAGACGTAACACGCAAAATATTTTTTGAAGTTTCATCTCTGTTGTTAGGTTATAAAATGTCATTTTCCATAAATTACTGTTTTCTCACGAAAAAAAAATGACTATACTTTTCTCCAGGATATATATCACGCAACGTAGAGGTATCATCACTGTAAAAAACTTCAAATTTCACGTCGATATTTCTCTGATTTCAATACAATATATTATCATTATTGATTCGTCCTTCTTTCTGTCATAGAAAAAAATAGTGTATCCATACACGGAAGAAATATGATTTTAGCTCACGGTTTTTTGTCTTCCTCCGCTACGCGTCGGGAGACAACACAACCTGGAGCTGAAATCTACAACTTTTTTTCCTTGTATGAGGAATAAGTTATTATTTTTTGACGCGAAAACGGTGGTGCGCTAGACAGAGAAACTTTGAGGAGTGAAGTTGTTGCAAAATGAATGAGTATTTCAAGAATGACATTAATTTTCGTAAAAAACAAGGACGTACAATATTTTTTTTAGGAAAATCTCTATTATATATCCCATACGGACGCCATTGGTAGGACTGAGAAATCTCCTGCACCAAAGAATGTCTATTGGTGCTCAGTAGATGCATGCTCGGATGCATGTCAAATTTCATGAAAATATCTAGAACAGTATTGAAGTATGGATAAGAAACGGTTTTTTTTATTTTAACGCCCTATAACTCTCAAGTTATGTGGTTCAGGAGCATAATATGCACATATTATACATTTTTCTTATTCTCAAAATGAGCTGAGTAGCCATATCCTATATTTTTAGCCATCAATTATATAACACCCTGTATATTCCCAAATAGCTATTATGATAGAAATTATTGTAGACTAGTAGGTGCACGAGCTGTGGAAACTATTATAAGGGGACAGTGAAAAATGAAATAACTCCAAGTATAAATCAGGAAAACACTGGTCAACAAATGAACCACAAGTTTCAAATGATGATGGACATATTCTCATACAGTTGTAGGTTATAGTTGAGTATTTTGTGGTTATAGGCAAAAACCCAAAATCCGAAAATGGAAAAACATAAAAACTCAAAGGTTGAGTTTGCTTCCGACCAAACCAAAAGTGATAGAATGAATTATGAATATTACTTTGTCGAAATAAAAAACCAATATGTCTCATTTATAGTATTTAGCTCAGTCTTTAGTGATAAAATGAATATTACTTTGTCGTAATGAAAAACCAGTATGTCTCATTTATAGTTTTTCACCTTATCTGTTTGATAGATGATAGATGAATGCGATGCATTCAAGTTTGTCTGAAAAAAAAACAAGCAAGGCGGACAAATTCGCCCGCATCGATCATCCCATTTCAAGAGTGGGCCGAATGAATGGATCATTCTTCGACGAGAAAGATGACCGATTAGCTTCGGAACTGGAATGCTCTCGAGGATCTTTCGATCGATAAAAGTTACATGAGAGTTACAAGACTTACAAGCAAGGATGCTGGGTAGATATAACGAACAAAATGTACCGTTTCAGTCGAGGTTTCAGTCGACATATAGTATGTCTTTCAATTAGGAGGTTTTTCTCAAAATTATCGTTCATTTCGATTTCATTACGTTTTTTTTTTCAATTGACGGCCGTTACTTACGTACGGTAATAATAATAGGTTCACTTTTTGTGATGTACAAATCTACCACGTCAGAGAGTAATATGCCGAAATCACGAAGCCGATCGTCGACGTTCGTTTTTTTCAATGCAGGTGACTTGGAGTTTGCGTGGTCGTTTCATCAGTTTATAGTTTATCTTTCGTTGAGTTCGTCTCGTATGAATTATGGATGAAATAATTTTCATTGGCCCATGTAGTTTTCAATTGTATAGTGTAAGTACCTACTTACCTACAAACTGTGGTACTGTGAAGTGTGAACTGTACCTGAAAGTGGTAACTCGAAGAGTTGTTACCGGTGTTCAACAGTAAGTGAAATACCTATTCGTTTCATCTTGAAACTGAAATGGCAGGTATACACGTTATTGAGTAGAACCAGAAAATCTGAATTGTGTTGCACACAAACAAAAAATTTACACAATAATTCGATTTTTCTCTCATTCCCAACTTCATTCATATACTCAGATAACTATCTCTCCTACCTACCTATTTATTATAACATACCTGCAAATTATTGAGATTCTGTGATATTTTCCAGTTTTTTCTCTAAATAAGTATGTTCCTGACGGCGGTAGAAAAATATTGACTCAGAGTTTGAACAGCCAAATTCGAACAGACAAAAATGAAAGAATCTATAAGTAGAAACCACTTGTTTATAGTGGTAAATATGAATTGAATAAGTATATAGAGTATAAATTTATTGTTTTTAGTGGTAAATACGAACCGACAAGCTGTATAGTATTATACACTCATTCGTAGTGGTGAATAATAACCGTACAGGTAGGGTCCCTAATAACTTTTATTTTATCGCTTGGAGCGCACGAAGGGGAATCCCTATAATTTTCAAAGAACATCGTGCGTTCCTAGGGAGGATAGGGACAAGAGGTAGGTATTGGAATTTTTTTTGAACTTTTGGAGATCATATGTTGTTGGGAATACTTCCGCAGGCAATGAATTCCAGAGCCTAGCCGTTCTATGGATGAAGGAGTCTTGATAAAGTGCTGTTCGACATCTTTCGAGGTTGACAACGAAAAGATGTGCCGACTGGGCTTGTCTAGTTCGTCTGATTGGTATTGCTAGTGAAGGGATGATCTCGGGGATGATAGCAGAGATTTCCGAAGAACATTTCCCGTGGAAGTATCGATAGAAAAGTGAAAGGTCGCCGACCTTCCTACGGTGTTCCAATGATGTCAAAGAGTGGGCGAGTGTGGCGTCACCCACCAGGCGAATGGCTCTCCTCTGGATGGAATCTAAGAGCATCAGCGTATGTTTTGGTGCTGAACCCCATATGTGGGAACAGTATTCTAGAACAGGCCGTATCTGCGCTTTGTAGATCATGAGAAGCTGTTGAGGTGTGAAGTAGCTTTTCGCACGAGTTTTTGTGAAGCAGCTTTTGCGATGGATCTGACATGATTATTCCATGAAAGTGTGTTGCTGATGAAAATACCGAGCATAGATATGGTGGGCTTGGTGGGGATGGTGGAGCCAGACATTACAATATCGGGCATACTGAGTTCCGCCTTTCTAGAGAAAATACAGTATGTCATATTGCCTCAATCATACTATTTTGTAGTGGTTATATTTGATGAATGTAGTGACTGGCACCTATTCAACGACAACGCTTGGTATGGTACAGTGATCTCTAGGTATTTACAACGAATAATTTCACTCAGTGTATATGAAAGTTAAGCAAGCCAAGGTTAGTTTACCTCGTTGTACCAGTATATCACCTGACGAAGCTACTATGTGTTTACTAAACATGTGGTGTGTTTGAGAATTTTGTCGAAATCTTATCGTTTGTGAAGTTTTTACATTCGCCATGGTTTACCATCAAGTATCGGCCGAGTCAAATCAAAATATTTTATATTCAGAACAATCACATTTGTTTCATCACAAACGTGACAGTTTTTCACATTGTGAAAGTTTCTTTAATTAATTATAAAGAGAAAATTGAATTTCAAGACCGTGTAGCTATTGGTCGGGGTTCGAAGATGTTTTGTGTGTTTCTCCACCAAAGCAATACACTTGAAATTGGTAACAAGTTTGTCAACTGAGGCGTTTCTTAGAACCTTGAGGAGATTCGAATCTCGTAGGGGTAAACCCAACACCATTTATTCAGATAATGGATCAACATTCATTGGGACTAGCGTTAGACTGGGAGTTAGACACATAAGTCAAATTTTCGGAAAAAGAAAGTGAGTCAATGGAATTTGTACGTTTGAATGAAAGAATGAATTTGAAATGAATTCCTGCAAATTCACCAAATTTCGGATAGTTATGAGAAGAAAGAGTAAGATCATTCATCTGAAAAGGGTAATGAACGATTAATCGCTAACGTTTGAGCAATTTTACACACTGCTCACACAAGTGGAGGCGGTGTTGAATTTTCATCCATTCCCTCTTTCCTCTTCACCTGATGATATGGACGTTCTAATCCCATCACATTCATGTTTAAATTGTTGGTCAGTTGAAGATAGACTCTATTATTTCCCAATGATTCTAGTATCCAGAATTGTAAATGATATAGCACCTGAATACTTCAATCAGTTCATCAACCTGAATAAAGACATTCATACGTATTACACTAGGAATTCAAATGATATAAAATCATATAAACAGAAGGGCTTACAGAAGTACAATGAACTGATCATATTTTCCACGAATTCAATGAATTACCTGCAGTATTCAGAGAATTATCTAATTTGGAAAATTTCCAAACAGCACTAAAAGAATTTGTGAAAAAGAAATAAAAATAAGTTGGCGACTTGTAATGGTCATAGAAACTCGAATGGCCCAATACTTGTTCCAATCACTACAGAACTTCCCCCTGCGCCTGATAATTTACTGAATCTCATCAGCTGTGGTTATAAAAATGCATCAGATGTGATTGGCAATATGTCGCCATTGTGTTGGCCATAATCGCATAATCGTGTGAAAATTACATGCCGATGATATGGATTTAATTCAACTGATCAAAGAATTGTATTTTTTCCTGTCTGATGAATATTATCAGATCTACACAGAAAAAATTGTTTGGTTGAAACTACAAAATTTTTGTGAATTCAACAAAATCTGAGTGTCATATATCCACGAAAAACTATTTTGTCACCACAGCAAATGTTTTTTGTCCGTTCTCAATTCAAAATCCATTTAATGTAACTCATCAATGATTCAAATTAACAGCAGGAATCGGTTGAATAAGCAAAGACGATTCTGTTGATTGAAATGATCTTCATTTCATTCAAGTGAAAAAAGTTTCAGTTTTTCAGAGAGTGAATATGTTGAAATAACAATATGATATATTCTTCGATCAACCAAATTGTATTCAGAATTAACAAAATATTTTGCTGAATAATAATGATGTATTGTCACCGAAATTATGAACACCTGCCAAAAGTTAATCGAAGTTATGGAATTTTTGTTGAAATTAAAAAAAATGGCTGCTTCAAGATGGCGGACAAGATTTGGTCCGATTCCATTCAAAATTGGTGAGTGGGGTTTTTGAGGTTGGAGATCATTATTTTTTTGTTAAAATTTATAAATTAAAGATGGCGGCTTCCAAATAATTTTTTGTTTTTGTATAAATGACGATAACTCCGTTGTTATCAACACAAAACTATCACTGCGACATATCATCTGTAAGAAGAAAAAAAGTTATTCGTAACTAAGTCATAGTGAGCTATGACCTACATTTGAAAAACTAAAGTTGGTGCTGATATCTCAAATTCTAGAAGAGTTGGTATAAATTTCATATTTTTTTCGAAATCACTTCGAAAAACTGCCATGAGAATGTGAAATTCCTATTTGAATATTTTCATAAATAAAGAAGTTACGGAGGAGACATGAAAATGATCAAAACCTGTTTTTTGCGTATAAAACAAAATCGAATAGATTTTATCAAAATATTTTTTCACATTATAGTTGGTCTTGACAAACTCCACATTTGGTGTCATTTAACCGACCTCGTATCTCTCACCGTTAAAAAGATACCCATGGTGAGCATGGTAAGTGGGACAAACTGTATTTTAAAAAATCTAATAACTGAATTTTAAAACTAAGAGAAATTAGAGATCAATTTCCTCAGTTGATTCAAGACAATCAGCTTGTATAAGCGTCATAACTTGCAAATATTTCAATCAAATTATTTTGTCTCTTTGAATAGGTTGCTTATTTGGAATGAACATATATTTTGTTGATTTCGCAAAATTGTGTTTAATTTAACAAAAAAAAATTACCAAAATTATTTTGTTGGTGCAACAAAACTTTTTTTTTCCGTGTATCTTATACTTTTTTCAATATTTGAAGTTCCTTTAGGAAGATACTCTTTTGTAAAGAAAAATATGTACAAATTAATTTTTATTTTTTTAACACCCTGTATATATTATGACGCAAGCGGCGGAAGCTTGAGTTTTGACTAGTTGTTAATTATCAAATACAGCGTCAGTATATCGAATGCCAGGTAGTTTTCAAGGATTTTATGTATTTGGTCAATTTTAATCTAATAATCCTGAGCTAATTGTGAATTCGAGAACAGGAGTGGAAAAAAATATGAATTCCATGTTATAGCTCAACTCACTTGTAATTAACGTTAATGTTAACATCATGTCACAACTATTGCATAGTTGAACACTTTCGACGTTGAGCACTATCATATGCAGCAAATCCCACATTCCTCGCGTATATATACAGTACTAAGCTTAATTCCTGTTTCGTATAATTCACAGGCTATAAACAAATGCCGAGGCAATCCAGAGCGGATTTAAGCCCCTACATCCGATCGAGAACAAAGACACTGACGTTCAAAAACATCGGCGTCGCCCATTTCGATGACATTAAAACGGTGCGTTTCCTGTCGCGGCACGCCGGTAAATTAGCCTTGAATCCCTGCATCGCGACGCCTGAAACGACGCCGAAAGAGCGGAAGAAAAAGTAGGAGAACGTCGAGCTAAATTTAGCTGTAGTAAATAAAGGTATCTATCGCAGGTGCTGTGCCGAGATGATGGGAGAACATCGTCCGTTGAAAAGACCAGCATTTTAATCATGGATGTGGTCCTTTTTACAGGATGTCCCTTAAAGGTGTCAAATTCGTAAAACTTGAAATGTCGTTAAATCTAGTGATTCCAAATGTGAAATATCGTTAGCTCCTTTTGTGGAACTTTCATCTGGAGAAATTCATAATTTTCCAAAATTAATTATCTCAGAGCATTAAATTTATTTTTCTACATATTATATTATTATTCGTGTATCTCCTCCACACTTTGTTCACACTTGTTTGTATGTATATATTGTTTTGATCTATAATACGTACAAAGCCAACCAATTCAAGTGATCTTTGTTTTCTTTCTATTTCCCGAGCTAATCCTTCTTGATGTTTTGTTACCGTTCTTAATTTCTTCTTTTCTCAATATCAGTTTCTGGTTCAAGCCCGACTCTCAAAACGACAAAGATTCCTTCAATAATTTAGAATAGCTACATGATCCCTATATGAGTTTTTTCAGAATTACTATGTCAAAATTAATTTGTCGGAATTCCGAAATACTGAGTACATTTATTGGTATTCGTGTCAATAACATATTATTAATGCTGATCAGTATAATAATATACCAAACTGATCAAAACAATGTCAAAAACCATTCAAGTAGTACCGAATAAGGCCAATGAAATATGTTTGTCAAGATAACGTACATATCACATAAAAACAATTTCTCCATTGAAGATGATACATTTTTTCAATTCTGAATTCTTGAACTGAGACAACACCTTCTTCTTCTGGTATAATTCATTCGATGCAAACTTTTCGAATATCTCTAATGTATATCATATACTTTCTATCAAAGTAACAATATTTAGTAGAGAAAACTACAATTTTTGAAAGACATAACTCGAAATTTCCTGATCCAAGACAATATAAAAACTATTTCTTAACTGATGAAATGACCGAAATATTCTTATCAGACGAAGAGGATTTGTAATGCCATTTTCTTGGATCAATCCTAACATATTCTAGAATATCATTGCATTTTCGTCTTCAAGGTTGTGTTGCCAAACGTACGAATACGTACCCATTTTCAGTTATTTCAACTCGGCCAAGTCTCAAAATCTTCTTGAATAATATTCATGATCCTTTCCATGCTTATACCTCTACTAACACGGGAGTAACAATAATTATCAATTCAGAATTATCAATGTGTTTCAAAGATGATTTGTAATAGATACTCCAACAAATATTGATTTCTGGATTTTTATAGAATCAACTGCATATTTTCGCCAATAAATTTTGTAGAGACGACTTCCAGGATTCTCTTTCTCAAAAACTTCTTATCCTTATCACGTTTGAACTTTTTGAATGAGGAGTTATTTCATACAATCAAGCAAACGAGAGTTTTCTTATCTTCTTCAATATGATGGTAGTTCCAATTGAAACACCTCATTTGATTCATCCAATTTTATCAATTTCTTGTTATGAAATAAGCTGCAGTGAATTATAAGAATTCCTACTATTTGATTCGAGAAAAGTGGAGCGAGTGTTCAATAAACGAGTGTCTAGAAGAGTTTATAAAGGCGTTACATACTATGCTTTTTCTACGAACTCCGAAAATTACATTAACATACCTGCTATTCCTGCTAACCTACAAAATAATTCGAAAGGAATGGGAATTGAGAACATAATACATGCAACCGCATGCAACCAGCGAGACACGTATAAGTGATATTGGTTGTAGATGTGTCCAGTTCAATGATTACTAACCATTGTTTCACATTTATTGTCATGCTTTGCGCAGGATAAATGAAATGTTCTCAAAGATGGATGCTTCATTTTTACACTTCTTGGAGATATGCAAGTACCAAAACATTCTCTTCGATTTCACTCTCGTCTACATTTCGCATATATTTTCAATGAAGAATTATGATACAAACGAAAATGGGCTTATATCACAAAAAAAAATGTATTTCATAATTCGATAGAACTCACCCAAACTAGCTCACCACCGCAAATCGTTTCTTGCTGTGAACTCCCTACGTTTTATAAACAATTATTGAAATCCTCGATTTTTCGGACCTCTGGAAACGAGGCGATGATGTGACGTCAGAACCCTAATACTGAAACAAGACTATTCCAGACAGAGATGAATGATACATGATTTCTGACAGAGTGAATTAGGGCGAGATCACAGTTGAAAGAATTAATGTATCAGTTGCCTCAGTCTCCGTCGGGCGTTTGGTATTTCCTTTTAACTATGGCGAGATGAGGTTTCTACGTCATATTATGAGGGTCCGTTTTCAGAAAGTAATATCATTTATGTCCAAAAATAAAACATTCTAGTTAATTTTTCGATCGAATTATGTCGTCAATCATTATTTATGCTGTATAAAAGGATCATTATAAATATGGTTTGAGTTGAAAGTTCTACTGAGGTGTACACGCCCATTGTTTGAATAATTCGGATACAAAATTCGGAAATGACAGTTGACAGTTCCTACAATCGACAGGCCAGACATGTCTGTGTTGCCATGGTGATGTGTTTAAGAAATCGTGTTGCCGTAACGTGTTTAATATTTTGAATAAATCACAGATCGTCAATCCGTGATTAATCGATCACTTAGCGTGGTACCCTCGGTGGTACCTATCCCTACGCTAAATGCCATAGTTATGTGAGTAGAAAAATGATTTTTCTGACAGTTTTTAAGTTTTCACGAGGCTCCTCAAATGTAACACAATCTCCGAGTCGACAGATTTCAAGAGGTGGCAACCTTAGCGACATTATGCTGAATGCTGAGAACGCCCAGAATTCGTGTTGTCACGAGAAATTCTGAAAAAAATATGAAATGAAAAGGTATTTGAGTGATGATTTTATTTGAAAAATTAAAAAAAAATAGTTCACTCGCCTATTTCCAACTCCCGGCAACATGCACTCAATCTATACAATAATAATTCATTTTTCCATTTCCTTCAGTTTCAGTCCGATACAGTTATAGTTCTTATCGTGTTCTCTCGTGTTTGTGTCATATTATATGTCCCGATTTCTTGATGTTCTACTCCGATTTACACTCGCATTTACAGTTTTTACAATCCATTTCCTATACCTAACACAACATGTGTGACACACACGATGTCTTGGTAATTTGCTGAAAACATAAATAGATTGGGCCATAAAAGAAGGAAAAAACTTTCCATGTCGTTGTAGAATAAAATGCTCCTTTGTTTGTTGAATCCGAAGAGACCTACATCAAAGCCCGTTTGGTATGCTTTGAGAATTCAGATAAAGGAATTTTGTTTGTTGACTCAAGGTTTCGGTGTGTTCTGGCCAGATGTAATACGAAGGTAAATACAATTTGGAATCACGACTCTGGGTGTATCGTGAATTATACGGGTTGTTTCGAAAGTCTAGATCCTATGATCTGAAATTATATTTTCAAAGTTACTTCTTTCTTTTGGTTCTCATTCAAAAGTTGCAATACCAGTTTAGGTAAAACGAAATGATAAGATTTTTTTTCTACAAAACACTATTAATAGTTCAAGTTTTAACACCAGATGTCTTTATTAAAAATATCATTTTGATGCACCAGCGAGGCACCAGTGTTGAAAGTAACTCATTTTCAATACTAGTGCTAGTGTTGATAATTGAAAAGACATATATTTTTTTTATCAAGGTTACATTAATTGAGCAAAAGGAAATTATCAATTTTTGAACATACTTTCTTACCATAAAAAATTCATGTTATTGGTTCAAATACAGTAAAACAACGTGAAACCTTGGTTTTTGCTCGGGTTTTTGTATCCGTTATATTATAACCACGGACTGTTCGTTATATGTATGGTCTTTCGCCACAATCATGGAGTTTTTGGCCTGATGATATAACCTTCTCAATTTCGCTTCAAAAATGCAATGATTAAATAATCATTGAATAATGCCATTGAGATGAAGATTTTCATACCTTCAATCTTATTTTTCGCTAAAATTTCCGGAAATACTTTTTTCTTCGCTCTTTCGCAGACATTTTTTGTAATCGATTTCATACTGTTGTTGGAACTTTTTGACGCTTTTTCGGAAATTTGCGACAAACTTTTTGGAAAATAATAACAATGAACAATGATGGTTGCTATGTATTCGAAAACGAGCAAATTGTTATCATATAACATTATTTCATTCCCTCCATCATTTACCTTGCAATTCAAAACTTTCTGAGTGTAATTTTGAATACCTGATATTTTTTTATTGAACATTTTGGCGGTATTTTTATAGCTTTTGTGATATTTGTTCTTGATTATTAGAGGAATAATGATTATTATATGGTGATATTATCGAGAATATTATTTATCTATCGACTGAAAGACACCTTTTTCTTTTGATATATATTTAGTTTTATTCAGAAAGTGTATTACTTGATATTCAGATCTAAGAAAACGAATCTACTAATTCATATTATGGAATTATATTTCAAACTTTGTTTCTTGAATTTCAGATTGGCGAACATACATTCATAGTCGAGTTCATAGTGGATGATGAACATCTCCATCTATCGCAAGTTGGACTTGGTAACAATTCTCGAACCGGAATCCAACCAATGAGTTGGTAGATTTCAATGCAAACAAAACACAAGCATGCTTCTACTCTAGAAAAGCCGATCTCACTGTGACCAACATAAGCTTGTCAGGAGTAACCATACCATTGAAGACATCCATTTCGATGTTTGGTATTACTATAATCAATCACGTGAGATCAATTGCTAAAATTGCATCCCAAATACTTGGTTTTTTGTTTCGGGCCAGGAGCTATTTCACTTTCAGTGAGCTACTTATGATCTATAAGGCACAGATCCGACCTGTCCTGGAATGCTGTTCCCATATTTGGAGTGCAGCATCCAAACATACCCTGAAACTGTTGGATTCTATCCAAAAAAAGGGCAATTTGTCTCGTGGGTGATGCCTCGCTCACAAACTAACTCACTTCTCTAGAACACCGTAGAAGAGCTGGTGATCTGGCTCTATTCTATAGATATTTTCATGTTTCCTCCCTTGGCAGTCTCCGCGAGATCAACCCGTCGAGTTAAGGCTTCGCACCCCTTCGTAGTCACTTTGGAGACCTGCAGAACATCTTTTTCCAAAGACTCGTTCATCCAACGAACAGCGAGGCCCTGGAACACATTGCCAAGGGAGGTGTTCCCCGAGGCATATAACCTCCGGAAATTCAAGGAGAACACCAATTCCTACCTTATTTCCCTTGGTTCTCACGATGTTCTCTGAACATTACAGGATATCCCTTTTCGTGGGAACCAGAACATGGGAAAAAAAAGTTATATTATTGAAACATCAAATGCTCAGAGACAGTTAGTTGATCCGATTGATCCTGAATTGCACATTTGATGCTACTGCAGATCAAACTCTTGATCAGTGATTCAGTGTTTATCTACGTGTACGAGTTCATCGTGATCATATTCTCTCGATCGTCGTCCCGTCTTGTTTGATTACCATACCATGCCAACTTCACTAACTCGAAGAAGGTATAGAAGAGCAAAGAGTCGAGCCAGAGCCATCGGCTACCGGTTCATTCTTATTTATTCCGACTGGCCATCCTCTCGATTCCGATTTTATCCAGGCCCGAACTAGCCCGCCAAATTCTCTAGAGTTTTGAGAGGAAGAAGATGATGTATAGTTTATGCAAAGTCAGTTGAACAGATCATCAATCGAATGTCGGGCCGCGCTGCCGCACTCTTTGAACTTTCAAAGGGACCGACGGCTTGAGGTGATGTGTTTTTCCAACTGACTTTGCATAAACTCTAGCTATTGCGTTGAAGCATCGAAACCCACTGGCTTACAAACAACAATATAGAAGGACGATACTTGAGCATACGCGAAGCAAGCAATAACATTGGTTGAGGCACCTGTGCAGTCCAACAACTCGAGTACATTCTGGGGACATTCCAGGGACGTCCTTAATTTTCTAAAATGACATACCAGGAATATCCCCTGTCGGGACAAAGTACGTACTAGGGACTTCTCGCAGGGTCATCCGCTTTCAGTCGAGAAGGACATCAAAGGGACCAAAATAGTTCCATCCTTGTCGAAATTCACAGTCTCTCAATGTTTACGTTTCTCAACAAATTCTCAACCTTCAACGGACATTTTCACTTGTGGACATAGTCACAATCTCTTCTTTTTCTTTTCACGAACTGGCTGAAAACTACTACTAGTATAAACTATATTAACATACCTGTCAATTGACATACACAAGATGTTCTATTTTGTGGAAAGGAAGAAACAGACATTCCTAACCTAAAAGAATTCAAAGTATTTTAACAATGAGAGAAATGTGACTTACAACTTTCCCCTTCTTTTTTTAACAAATTTTAAAATTCCAAATTTACAATAAATAAGTAACTGTTAAGTGTAATTATTATACAAATGTTAGTCTAATATGTGTCTACGTAAGCAATTTTGCACAGTATTTCATCATATATCTTATAATTTTTTACTGTCAACAACGTTGTAACCAACCTCAACAAAGATGTAAGTACAAGGCATGGCCATATTGTTTCCCAATGTATTTACACTCCTTAATCATTGTAGTATTCCTGATGATGGAAATAAACATTTCCGAAAGCTTGGATAAACCTTTGGAGAGTATTTCTTTTACACTGCTGCTACCCCCAATATACATAGACTGGTTTCATATGATATATAAAATGAGAAAGTTGATAATAATTCCGGAAAAACTGAAAAAGTGGCAATATTGGCGATATAATTTTTCCAACCGCCTCATTTCCACCTCACCATGTATAAAAAATTCAGTAAGATCTAACGACTGATTACTGAGATATATGGATGGTTCCCTACATTTTATTAACCCTGAATGTGTCGTCGGCTTTGGAGAAATACATAATAAATACACCTGTTATCTCGATGACCAATCCGGTCCTGATCCACCTGTATGTGAGCCCGCAAATAATAATCCGAGAGGCCACATTTCTCTCGCTCGGCAGACGTTACTCCATTGTTTCACTTTTCATTGTGTTTCCTTAAAAAGCTGCAATATGTGAAAGAAGAGGAAGAGAAGTAGAATAAGGAGCGACTGGCAGCCAACTCTGATGAAGGAAGGCATTTTTGCGTTGTCGTGACTGACATTGATAAATGGCGAATCGAAGGCAAAAAATCCCGTCATCGTTCCAATACAGGGTGTCACTCTATATCCATCGTTATATGTCAGCAGATCTGACCGACTTGCCGGAAACGAATATGCGAGCGAATATGTCCCGGAGGTAAACGGTAAACTATCAGTATCAAATGTCGAAATTCGATAAGATGCGTAATGCAATCCAAGTGAGTAAGTAAGTGAGTAAATATAAGTGGTTATTAATATGTTTATGTTATATTTATGTTTATCATAATCAAATAACAACTTCCTTCTTGGAATTTATCGGGAATAATATAGGTATTTCTTACACCTATACGGAATAGTAATTTTCCTAACAAGTGCGGAAAGTGATTCTTTCAAGACAAGACAAGAGGAATACATTCTCTATCTACTGATTATTCGTAATAGCTATTGTGAACTTACAGTTTGACGCATTATGTATAGTTTCATTGCGGAAGCCAGCAGGCCCATAAGGTGTTTGGTCTCTAGGTTTCAGACACTTATACGGTATTTTCATTTCTTTATTTTTTTTTATCGCTTGGAGCGCACGAGAGGGAATCCCTATAATGTTCAAAGAACATCGTGCGTTCCTAGGGAGGATAGGGACAGGAGGTAGGTATTAGAATTTTTTTTTGAACTTTTGGAGATTATATGTTGTTGGGATTACTTCCACAGGCAATGAATTCCAGAGCCTAGCCGTTCTATGGATGAAGGAGTCTTGATAAAGTGCTGTTCGACATCTTTCGAGGTTGACAACGAAAGGATGTGCTGACTGGGCTTGTCTAGTTCGTCTGATTGGTATTGCTAGTGAAGGGATGATAGCAGAGATTTCCGAAGAACATTTCCCGTGGAAGTATCGATAGAAAAGTGAAAGGTCGCCGACCTTTCCATGGTGTTCTAATGATGTCAAAGAGTGAGTGAGTGTGGCGTCACCCACCAGGCGAATGGCTCTTCTCTGGATGGAATCTAAGAGCATCAGCGTATGTTTTGGTGCTGAACCCCATATGTGGGAACAGTATTCTAGAACAGGCCGTATCTGCGCTTTGTTGCACCATTTAATAAAATGCGTGTATAGCTTCTCAAACCTTTTCGCATCTGTGTCGCATCCCTATAGCTGGAAGTTTTTGATCACATTGTGGCAATTCCACTGAATCGAAAATGACAGTAACGCTGTGTCTGTCACTTCGACAATTACAAACTCATTTGAGGTTTGATTGGCCTGACAACAATAATCGTTTCCCATCAGATCAGTCCAAATCTATAGGGTGATTTTTATTAAAATCTATTTCAATTTTTCAATATTTCTTAATTTTCACGATAAATAGTGCTATTTGATGGATATTTCTGAACAGACATACTTAATACTGCAACAAGCAAACCCAAACACTCATATTCCATCACCTACCACTTATATTTTGCCATATTACCATATCTTTGTTTTTCCGGCAATGTTGCGGGAAATTGACACTTCCTAAACTAAATTGCGTGCGGGTATAGGGTGAATCACGCACGCTTGTAGAAAAACACAGTATCAGCTACATTCTAATATTTTTTCCGTATATTTTTTTTTCTGTGACGGGAAAACGATGATTTAATTTCGAAATGATACCACGTAATATTGAAGTCAGAAAATTATTGATGTGAAATTTGAGGTTTTCAACTTGTAGGCTATTGTATTCATAGAAGCTCTAGAGTTTTCTCCGACTATATTCCTATACAGGGTGTCAATATAAGTGTCACAACGGGAAACTCTAGATTCCTTATTATAAATGAGATTTTTTTCCTTCACAAAATTTTTCTCCGGGCCTCCGTTTTCAAGTCAAAAAATAAAAAATACAGTTTTCTGCTCTTATCTCAGGAACCGTTTGAGCTAACGAAGCTGAGCCTTTGTACACACTTCATCAATAATAATGACTACTTCTAAAGCTCTTGATCAATTTCCTTGGACATGTCAGTGGCAGAGAGTTCAAGGCCTTCTATGGGTTTAACCCCCCAAACTATCATGCCACTGGAGGAAATTTAATTTTCGAAACACATTCTGAAGCGTCAATATCTTTCACATAAAAAAGGTTTTCTTGCTTTAATGCTCCAAAGTGAACAGTTTTAGAGAAAAATGACCAACAAAAATGAACAAAAACATTCAGAAGACGGTGGATTGGAAGAGGTGGTCCAGTAAGCTGGCCTGCCCGGTCACCTGACCCAACACCTCTTGACTACTTTTTATGGGGTCACATGAAAAGCCTAGTCTATGATAATCCGGTTAATACTTCAGAGGAATTGACGGCCAGAATTGAGGCTGCAGCGCTCGAAATTGGCAACATGCCTCGAATTATGGACAACGTTCAAAGAAATATGATTCGTAGATGCAATACTTTATGCATTTAAGTCGGAGGTCGTAATTTTGAACAACTATTGTGATATTTGAATCATTCAGGTGAGATTTCTCTTCCGGGTTAAGTTGATTGTTGCTGTAATAATGATAACTATATATAGTATTTCAATTAGAAGTTTAATAGTTTTCGAAGAAAAATTATAGTAGGATTTTGTATGTTTTTATTAATGAATCGCCATTTTTCTCGAAAAATGTTCACTTCAGAGCATTGAAGCAAGAGGACCTTTTTTTGTGAAAGATATTGGCGCTTCAGAATGTACTTTGAAAGTTACAATTTCTCCAGTGGCATGAAAGTTTGGGGGGTTAAACCCTTACGAGGCGTTGAACTCTCCGCCACTGACATGTTCAAGGAAATTGATCAAGAACCTTAGAAGTAGTCATTATTAATGATGAAGTTCGTAGAGGAAAAATATTTCTCTTTTTTTATAAGGAATCTACAATTTTCCGTTGTGACACTAAATCGCGGAAAATTTACCCCGCGTATTCAAGATTTATGAAATGAAAGATGGAAAATACATGCTGTTATTTCTGGTAATCACTCATTTCCTGGAAAAACAAAATAATGTTATGGAAAGTGACATTGTGTTACGTCTTATACATGTATTCTATAACTCCTATAAGACGTCATGAAAATGACGTCATTGTTCTATGACATTCTACCGTCATTCACGACGTCATATATTAACGTCATATCGTAAGTCAATATGACGTCATAAATGCCTAAAGTGACGTCAAACTGACGTCAATGTCCTACTTGGGTTCGCATATTGTTATCTATGCGCCAACCATGTCATTTTATGACGTTTGTGGAAAAACTTAGTTTTTCAATTGCATTATTGCAATTATCCATCGATGATCGATTTGATTAGCAATGGAACCTCGTATGAAATTATAAAAATGCATTCTGAAAAGTGTCAAATTTGTCCAATGATCAATAGTAATTTCCAGTAGGATACTTATACTCAGTTTTATTCTGTGTTTTTCCTGAGATATTCTCCCGAATTGTGTTTAGAAGAATCAAAGAGTGTACGACAAAGTTCCCCAAGCAATTCGAGAAGACACCCTGTAGGATCTCGCTTCTGTTGTCTTCTCGGTGGATTAAAAGGAGAATCGACGGAAACAAAGAACTGTCAGGATGATCACGCTTGAATTGCTACGAGTCGATAAAATGAGAGAAAATTTAAGTTCACTACCGTGATGTGGAGTTCTATATGAGTAGTGAAACATTCACTCATACATATACTCAGTCAACAGAAAAAAATCCGTAGATGAAATGAAAGAAAACAAAATTCCACGAACCCGATGCAGCTAAGAATTATTTGATATACTATAAATAATTTCCGAGATATATAAGGGTTGTTTATTTTTGCATATTCCACTCATTCTGAAATATTACCCCGTATAGTTCATCGTTCATCTACTGATTCTATATGTCAAGTGATTGTTGAGTGACAAGACCTGAAACAATGTCATGAATGTTTGGAATCCAGAAATCGTTTTAATTGGTGCCTGAATCAAAGACCTAGAAAATCCTAGAAAATCTTGAGATATTCAGAATGGTCCGATTAATTACCATAATGAAATTCAGATCAAGATCACATTTCAGTACAAGTTGACAATATTTCAGAATTAGTTTTATTAACTTCTTATGTGTTGATTTTTTATGATGTTGGTGTTTCTATGCCAAAGTCAAACCAGATTATGATGAAAAATCGCCACATGCAATCAGTCTGAGTCGAGGTCTGAGTTGACGTGTTATGAATAAGTTATCGTATTCATTAATCTAATGAAAAAATTCATTACTTCTTGCGGAATGAAATTTGCTAACAGTGCATCATAGAATAAAGGTGCCTTCTATAAAAATGCCACAAATTACAATAATGTGCATATTATATCTGAATATTTCTAAAAATATTCATTTCAAAACATATACTGTACCTATCTCAATCGCTATCTTATCTAAGAGGTACAATTGGATACAATTATTGAGGGATCACGTCTACCTTGGTTTTAATCGGTTTTAATATACCTAGGAAATTGTTTATTTTTGTGAATCACTCTATATTGAACACTTCCCAAAAGTAAGGTGATTCTATCATTATTCACATCATTTATGATTGTGGTAGATATTGTAACTCCATAACAAGTAGAAATACAATACCTAATTTCTTGCAAATTCTGAAATGTTTACGTTCACAAGAGAGAAAATATCCATATTTGAAATTGAATTTGAAAAGTTTATTGCAGCAAAAATTTTTTTGTATGCAATAGAATGTCGTAATTTCTATACAGTTAAGTCAGACAACGGTACATGTAAACTCATCACATAACATTACCGTATTAACTGAGAAGCTTTAACAGCTTCTCATTATCTATACAAAGCACAGATATGACCACTTCTAGAATACTGTTCTCACACATGGGGTTCAGCACCCAAGAATACGCTGATGCCTCTAGATTTCATCGAGGATTTCATCCAGAGAAGAGCCATCCGCCTGGTGAGTGATGCCACACTCACTAATACTTTGACTTCATTAGAACACCGTAGAAAAGTCGGCGACCTTTCACTTTTTTATCATGCGATGGTTTTTTTTTCAAAAAATGTTTTTATTTCCTACGTATTTTTGTCTGAAAAACACGAATTCGATAATGAACATGTGAACAAAATACTATATTCATCGAGATACCCCAAGAAAAGAGAAATTTCGCCTTCTATTTCCCCTTGTCTTGTTGCATTTACAGCTAATAACTCCTCTTATTTTTTCATTGGACACTTTATATACAGACCTATGATGTACTCCAATGACACATTTTCAAATAGAAAATTCAACACGAAATATGGTTTTTATGGTGAGTTTTTTATATTTAGTAAACAATCATACCAGATGACGGCCATCTAATCAATAATCAATCCAAGTACGAGATGTCAAATGTCAAAAGATTGCTTTTGAATTGATGTTCCTTCCTTCTTTTTACTAAATATTGATAAATCACAATAAAATCAATATATTTCTAGTTTACTCCTAATGAATAATGGTTTGTTCACATTTTCATTATCAAATTCGTGTTTTTCAGACAAAAATACGAAAGTAAACAAAATTTTCCGAGAAAAACCCATCGCAAGAGCAAAATTACCATAGAAACTTCCACGGGAAATGCTCCACAGAAAAATCTGCTACCATTATTCAATCACTATAGCAATACCAGTCAGAAGAACTCGACAGGCCCAGTCAGCACATATCCTTCCGTTGGCAACTCCGTTCAGAGTGGAATAATATCAAAATCATTGGAAAAGAAGATAACAACCAGAAAAGAAGAATCAAGGAATCTGCTTGCATTCTTCTGAACGGAGACGATAGCATTGCTTCTTGTTCAATTGATATAGACAGAACATGGTATTCACTACCGAAATCTGAATATGAAAATGGTAAATTCAAGATTAATTAATGAAAACATCCTGTACTGTAACTCATTCAATTGCCAACGTCACCAATTGTCACTGAGAACTGAAAAGTTTCAAGACAGATACGACTTCGCTATTCAAATTACCATTTTTTATGTTGAAAACGGGAGCAGATTCGATCCCGAAACGTCCAAAGATGAGTGAAAATTTGATATTTTTTCTATACACCTTTATTTTTCTTCTCCAAAACTTTTTTCAATACAAATTGACACTGACAAGCTTGTGAATTTTTCTTTTTGGCTCTCTGATAGGAAAATTCTTTAAACACAGTGACATTTTGGGGCTAATCATCTGATTTGTCCTTACTACACGTATCTTGAAATAATATTCATATTTTCATTTTAAAGAAACGAGGAGAGAAATTCCCAAAAAATTTGGAATATTAAATAGGTCGTTGGTATTCTGAATGATATTTCGAATTTGGTGTAGTGGGTGCATTCTCTGATAACGCTCAAGTACGCTAACGCAAATCGTAAAAGTGGGTTAGTTCCATTAAATCCACGATAAAATTCCGTCACATTCTAGTCACGAGGCCACCTGCGCCCGTCAAATATGAATTTATTCACTTTCGTGTTTGGGGTTGCATAAACTGCCATAAAGGACTAAACGGAATATACATTTATATATTTATTCAGTCCGGCAGGCGTAATCCAAGCTTACTGGACGTCACGCTAAATACCCTAAAATACCACTTATACTATGAAGGCATGTGAGTTATCCGAATATGATCCAATTATCCGATGTATTTTTGGACCACCTCAGTTATGCCATATTTTATTGAGTTTTCTTTCAGGCAGATCGCTCCATCACGCTCCATTTTGTGGTGGTGGATTATAAAGAGATCAAATCCCACCAGGACTCGACGGGATTGACATTATTCTCCTGAAAAATTTACCGCGCAAAACGACAGTGCAATTGCATCACATAGTAAATGCCATTATCAGACACCAGCACTACCCTAGCAAAACCCTAAATTGCCAAGCAGATATTCGGGTCGATTCTGTTCGGATCTTGTTATAACATTGCTAAGATAATAATATTGTTATGATCCTAACATATAACAATATTGCTATGAAGTTCTGTATTCTGATGTTTGCAGAGTAACTGCAAGACTGGTTATAAGTTCAAGTGATAGCAATATTGTTGAAAAATTGAGAATTTTTGAGCTGACAACACTGTTTTCAACTCATTGTTTAAGTGTTAGGTATCGATTTTGCCATTATTTCATGAAGAATGTAACGTATATTATACAATTACACTGCGCCGGCAGCTTTTCATCGGCGGCATATGGGCGTGGATTTTTGAATTTGCTATCCTGACAGATCACAAAGTTGAATTTACAGAAAAGTTCCAAAATTATCAATTTAATATGAAAACATGTCAAATTTATATTTTAATGGACGCCACTGGTTCTTTCAGATAGTTGTTCATCTAGGAAGAAACAGAAACCTGTAATATATGGATTGAGAGAGAGATGTCAGTAGAAAGTGAAAAATCTGTGGAGTAGGTATATATACAATTTAATGAAAAATCAGTCATAGATTATTTACAAATAGTAGGTGCAAAGAGGTATAGATATTATTTATATTATACTCATTTGTTTCAAGTTGATATAGGTACCCTATTAATATGATGAAATTACCTCATTGACAGTCTAGTTCAAATTCTAAAAAGAAACCCACTTTGAATATTATATTAGTTGTTATAGAATATTTGTAAACTTCAAGGAAATGTCCTAAAAATTCATGAATTTTATGGGGATATATTATACTGTTAAATTGCCGGTTGTAAGCTAGTATTTAGGATATTGGAAATTTCAAATAGGGCTTGAACATTTCAAGTGCACTTTTGAAATCTGAGATGTAGTTATGAGTATATCTTTGTACCTTGATTATTCTGACTTTAATGAAACTTATATCTAAAAAAACCTGATATTATCCAACGATGACGTCATGGTTTTGTTCATCATCAGGTAGAAAGCTGAAGTGGACAGTAGACTGGTAGAAACTTGTAGACTAGTAGACTAGGAGACTGCAAAACTGCCAGACTATGATACTGAACATCTTTGAAGCTAGTAGACAGCAAAACCTTGAAAATTGGAGACTGCAAAACGGTGAAGTTGGAGACTGCAAAACGGTGAAGTTGGAGACTGCATGAAGGTGGTGATATGTGGTTCGCCTACCACATGACGAATTGGGATGGCCCTTGTACAGCCATATCAGCCAAATCAAACCCGAACAGGGTAAAGAATAAGTCCATACGTAAAACCCTAAAATTGATTAGGTAGGTATCAGAACCTGGTCTCAAAAAAAAATGAGAGCTAACTTTGGTCGTGAATAAAATGCAATAACTCACCTCTGGGGTATAGAGGGTTTTACCAAATCAAAATTACAGATGGATGTGTGACTTCCAGGATGACCGGTTGAGCAGCATTGGTGTCCATTACAAAAAAATCCTTCCTCAAGCACGTGTTTCGAGAAATTCTCGAATGGAGACTTCCATCCTGAATATGATTGAGATATTTTATAACGATATTAAAAAGAGAGTTTGAAATCTTACCATCACGACGAAACATAATTTTTCCTAGATAAGGCTAGGTGCCTTTGCAAGGATCTCCCAGGAGCCTGACGAGCCAACACGTGAAACAGCCAGCAGCAAAATGGCCCAAAAATGACCTCTCCGGAAAAGAGAACTTGACCCTGACATTGAACTTGACCCAGACATTGAACTTGTCAAAAATCATCAATATCACGGAACATCAAAAGTTGGAATTGGAACCAAAGATCGAAACTATCGATGAATGAAATGTCTCGTAGCAGTATTTCTAATTGCACCTGTACACTGAGGCTGTTGGTGATGTGACCTTGAACCATACGACTATGCTCCGCCTCGAGCTAGATACTCACGAACATAACAATAGACCCAAAAGGTCTCGTGCTGATTGGAAATTGAAGTCATAGCGAATGAAGAATAAGAATGTATCGAAGCAAGAAAAGAGTGACAGTGGCTAATAACGAAGAATTGGTAAACCATAACCAAGACGTGAACATTGGATGATTTTATTTCAAAACAAAACGAAAATCATTGGATCACTTAAAAATACCCAGGCCCATTCGATTCTACAATATGTACAATTTATTTACAATAGAGGTAGGTGCAAGCAGTTTTCTAATCAAACCTATATCTGATCTTTATAATATTGATAAATGACATTCTAATGGTTACCTTGTTTATTTTCAGTGCCTGCATCATTGAAATCAAGTAGACTATAGAAAACAGTGTGTATTCGAAGAAGACAACACTGTGTATTCAAACGAGAAGCGAGAAAGGTAAGGTTTATTCAAGTACCTAGAATTTATTAATATATGTTTGTGTTTGTTTTCTAGTTATAGGTATTACATTAGGTACTGCCTAATTCATTAATCCTTTTTGTTTCAGTTTACTACCTGTGAGCGTTCTGTTGGATACAAGATGAGAAGTGATATACAGGGCGCTTTAATATTAGATGTTAAATTCTGAACTATGTCAACTGAATTTATCAATAAAGGTTTATAAATTCGACAGTGTATATCTACAGAGTTTCTCTAGTGTTTTAGTAGAAAATACCATGAAAAAGGTAACGTTTGAAATAGGCTAGTTATATTAGCAAATGAAAACGTTACAAGAAGAAGAGTTCATGATTATCTAACCTCTCAAATTAGTCAGTCCTGCACTCACATTTCACAAAATTATATTGTTCAAATCGAGAGTTTTTTCTATTTGCTAATCGTGATTTTTTTTTCAATATTCTAGCAAAATAGCTTGATATACTATCCATCAGGCAACTGAAATGGTTTTTCTGGTTTCTCTGATATGCTGAAATTGTAGTCTTATATTTCCTCTACAAATTGGAACTTCTAGAAAAGGTTTTCAAGTAGTTGGTCACAGTAGTGAACCTATATCCTATATGATTGTAATCACCATTCTAAGTTTTTCAATAATTCTACGAATTGAAACTTTGAGGAAAGGTTTTCGAGTAGTCAGTGACACAACTGAACTCTCATATGTTTATAATTCACTATTTTCTGAATTTTCATACAGTTGGAAGAATTTGCAGTGCAAAAACGAAGAATCCACTACCTTGTTATAAGATAGCAAGTACAAAATTGATGTTACCGAGATAGTAAGAAAGCTGACCAGATGTCATTGAAATTGACAGATCATATTGCCAAAAATCGATGATTAGAATTCCACTTTTTCGAATCTTGCTATGATTGCAATATCTTCTCTACAACCATATTGCTATTTGCAAACAGAATCGACCCGATTGTCTGATATCGCTGCTCAGCATGATATAGGTAAGGTGGTGGATAGGACCCCCCTTCATGTGATCGACACTCTGTTACTGTTCACTTCGAAGGCTGGTTGGTTATTTGTTGAGAACCTGAAAGGCAGAGAGAAAGACAGTAAACAAAGGAGTATACTCACTCAGTTTTTATTCATTTATTCTCGATAACAAGCAATGTAAAGATATTCATGATCTATTTCCTCGTCAGGGCAGATATTTGGTGTTCTTGTCATTATATTTTCATGGGCTAACTTCACGAGAACCTATCATCCAAAATGGGAAAAAGAACTATAATATGAAATCGAGTATGAAATGGATTATATTCGTTATTAGCAATCAGTCATTACAAGTGTTATTCAGAAAATTATTCAACTAGGTACCTATCGCTTACCTCTGGAGGGACGTAGCCGAGTTCAGTCTTCAATCTTTGAACTATAGCCAAGTGCCGAAGACCTGAGTGTGATCCCTCCTGAGCGATTCTGGTTTCGCAAGGGGCATAGCACAACGTCTCAAGTTGTCAGAATTGCTCACGGGATCAAAGAAGCCTTTGATCAGGGTAGGAACACGGTTATGGTACTGATGGATATCGAGAAAGCCTTCGATACGGTATGGCATGAAGGTTTAATATCCAAGTTGGTTAAGACAGGGCTGCCGATATTTATTGTTACGATCGTGGACTAGTATTCAGCCCATTTGAAGATTAAAGTCAAAATTAATAATACAATTTCAACTCAGCTACTCGAGGCTGATGCTTTTAGATTACATCCAGAGGAGAGCCAATCGCCTGGTGGGTGATGTCACACTCACTTTTTCCCTGACATCATTGGAAAACCGAAGAGAAGTCGGGGACCTTTCACTTTTCTATATAGATACTTCCACGGGAAATGTTTTTCAGAAATATCTGCTATATCATTCCATCAGAAGCAATACCAGCCAGACGAACTCGACAAGTCCACTCAGCACATCCTTTCGTTGTCAACCTTGGAATATGTCGAACAACCCTTTACCAAGACACGTTCGTCTATAGAACAGCAACGCTTCGATATTCTTTGCCAAAAGAAGCATTCCCAAAAGATCCACGAAAGAGATGAGTCTCCAGGACTTCAAAAGAGAATCCTATAACTACCTCTTTTTCCTGTCCTCCTTAGGTACGCACTTTTTTCTTCGAACAAAATAGGGATTCTCTTTCGTGCGTTACAAGAGATAAAAAAAATACTGTAACATTGGATGTTATGCTAAAGAGTTCGTGGGTACTTAGATTGGTATTATTGAACGACGAGGTGCGAATACTTTTTATTTCAGGAATAATTGATAGACACCTTCAAAACAATGAATTATATCGAGTGATATCTCAAATATGCTAGATTCTATGGAAACACTAAATGCCTCTCACACTATAGGCATTGAAGAATTTAATGTTTCCATAGAAGCGAGCATCATATTTGAGATATCACTCGACATAATTAAATTTATTGTTTTGAAGTTGTCAATCAATTATTCCTGAAATAATAGTTATTTATGTATTAAGGGAATTATGAGGGCCTTAATTACCGATGGCAAAGTTTGCGTCCCGAGGGCCTCTGGCCCGAGGGACAGCAATTGCCTGAGGTTATTGAGGCTCAGTAATTCCCGTGATACATAGATAATTTTATTTCTGACTGATTTCATTCATTAGATACCTTCCCGATTGGAAGTAAGACATGTTTTTCCGTATAGTTTCAATGTCATCAGAACGTCAGATGATGATCTTGACTACCGCGAATAGGAGATTCCTTATTGCTACGTTACTGCGTGGTTGTTGCTATGCATTTCTTATTTAATTTAAGTTAGAGGGAATTATAGCATCTATAACATCCCAAGGGAGTTATGACCCTCATAATAGATATCGTAACTATGACGATATAATCTTATAATGTCACTGTCAGAAATAAAGAGTATTAATTCGCACCTCGTCGTTCCACAATAACATCCAATGTTATATTGGCTCCCCACGTTGGGCGCCAATGTGAAAGAATCTTGCTAGGGTTCTCAGGAAATCGAGGTTTTTATGAAATATTCGATACAATTTGACAATCCACTCTTCTAATCAAACCAAAATCAACATGATAAATCTATCAAAATTAACAAAACTCATCACGCTACCGTCGATACACTACTAAATCATACAGGGTGGTCCTAATTCATGGTTTGTTACATTCACCCCCCCCCTGGTTTCGAACCCGCCGCGAGGAGGAACCAGCGCAACGGGTCTATTTCTTCTTCGGTGGCCGACCTCTTCTCCTCAGCACAATCACAGGTACTTCTGCTACATCAGCCTTTGCAGGTGATAGAGACGGTATATCCCCACAGGTATATCTCGCATCCTGGGATTCACCAATTCATAGGTAACTGGGGATACACCTCTGGATATCACCTAGGGTCCATCTCGTTTGGGATGAAATTTAGTAGTTACACCCTCTGCAGCATTATTAGGAGCATGTGTGGTTACCCACACTGACAGGCCGTTTATCTAGATTCAGACAAGTGAATAAAAATTTGAATAGACGCTTGAGGGACGCTAGTAAACCATTCGAAAGTCCTATGAAGGAAACTTTCGGGAGGATTGTCGGTTACCCAGAAAGCTATAGTTTTGGGGGTATTCTCTCATAATATGTTGCAGCATCCCAAGGAGGCCAGTAGGAATACTAGTATATACCATCAGTTGTTGAAAATATAATCGGAAAGTATCTACGTATTGATGTACCTATCTGTTGTTACCAAAATATATAGAAAGAGACAAATCATGAGATAATAATATGTCCCAAGCAGATGTATCTATGAAATATCAGATATACTTGTAGACAATTACCTCACTATATCAAATCTTCAAGATATTATATATGTTGAAAATGGGTATGATTTCGAGTTACAAAATAGGTAAATTAAGAACTGAATTATTCAGAACTCTAAATTATCTTTTTTTTTTTTTTCAAAACCCATATGAAAATAATACGTAGGTACTGTTCTCCATTGATATTCATCCCTCATTGGGTCTCTGGAACTATTCAATTATAGAACCAAACCACTTCAAAATCCTTTCAGGATATTGGGGTTTGTGGGTTCATATTGATTTGATGGAAAGTATTTATTTCCCTGCAGTTCCACCAAGTATA
This sequence comes from Phaedon cochleariae, assembly GCA_918026855.4. Lineage (NCBI taxonomy): Eukaryota > Metazoa > Arthropoda > Insecta > Coleoptera > Chrysomelidae > Phaedon > Phaedon cochleariae. Next base: position 930,049 of record OU896710.1, on the reverse strand, counting down.
TTCAAATAATAACGAATATTTTAGCACTCCGGTGACTATAAGCAATCCTACTTCCATTAGAAACATTATTTTCTACAATTATTATAGTAGAAGACTCGGTACAGAAGATCTCTGATGTATATGATATACCACGTTTCTTTTTCTCGCATCTGCATATATATACTTTATGTATATGCAGATAATAATAATTTATTTTTTTCAAGTTGTCGATTGATTATTCCTGAAATGAAAAGTATTCGCACCTCGTCGTTCAATAATACCAATCTAAGTACCCAAAAACTCTTTAACATAACATCCAATGTTATATATTCTTAATAAAATAAGAGGAAGCTTTCGTGACTGTTCTATAATATATATTCGGGGGAATATTAGTAGGAAGCAGTGGTTGTGACCAATATCAGTTAGATTTGTCGAGCTTTAAAAAATGTATGAAGAGAATTTTCAGTCACTTTATAATAAGGATTATTCTCATAGTTATTTAATGAAGTGACAATTCTATTATGTTTGAAGTAACCTGTAAGTGCTTATATAAGGATGGTTTCCTACGAAATGACATTAAACAGACGTTTCCAAATGGACGAACGAGTTCTTCTTATTCAAGCGCGGGTCATTAGAGTAAGAAACAGGTTCTGCGGATGTTTGTTTTATTCTCGGTTGTAAAGTATAACAAGCCGGCTGCCGGTCGGTATGTTAGTTTTAGTTAGATAATAGAATACTAACTACGATAAAAATTTCAGAGAAAATTCCACACCAGTGATTTTTATACAGTTAAATTGGGATTTTATGACAAATTACCATAGCAACGTATGTATATTAATAGTAGACATTTTTTTCCGAGTTTTTTTCTCGTGGGTACCCACCAGCATATGAAATCGGACATATTTTTATGACGTTCTAATGACAGAATAATATTTTGACGTCCTAGAATAGTGATTTTGTGCGGTTCAAGTTTCGTTTAGCTGAAATCAGTTATGGAAAATTTGTTGCTATGGCAACCATTGTCATGGTAACAGGTAAACAGAAAACAAAATCCCGTGGTGAGGAAATGCATGGTTGCCAAGTTGTATCGGGTTTAGTATAGCTGAAATCAGTTGTGGAAAAACTGTTGCCACGGCAACGATCGTCATAAACCCGATTCCCGTGCTGAGTTAATGCGTGGTTGCCAAGTTGTATCGGGTTTAGTTTGGCTGAAATCAGTTATGGAAAAACTATTGCCATGGTAAGGAGTAAACAAAAATCATATTTCCGTATATTTGTGTCCCTTAAATTTGGACTTGCAATAAGGTATTGCTGGCACCAAACCTTGACTCAGAGCAAATTCATAACTCTTTCTGAATTCTCGGAAAAGAAAGTTCGCCGAACGAAGACATTTTGAACTGACAATCTTGTGACATTTCTTAATGAATAAATGGAAAAATCAGCACAATCTTCGACCTACGGTGCGTTGAATGTTTCGATGACGAATACAATTTACAAGCAGTGCTTGTTCAAGAATAGTAGATTGTTTTATTAGGATCAAAAGTGACACTTTGTTTGACAAGCGAATTTTGCATTTGCGAGGCGGAGCGTTTAGCGAAGCCGAGCTGTGAGCTGTGAGCTAACATGCTGTGTTCACGCATCAGTGGCGTGTAGTCACTATTTATTATTTCTATGTTTGATTTGTTAGCAATAAATCTAAGGATTTTTTTCTGTACCCTCTCAATTCTGTCGATATGAATTTGATATTGGAGATTCCAAATAACGGATGCGAAACTGAGTTTACTGTGCACATATGCATAATAAATATTCAAAAGACATTTTATATTCCTGAAACTGTGACAAATTCTTTTTGAGAAGCCTATCATTTTATTGCATTCGTTGATTTTTTTTTCTATGTGCGATATGAATGTCAATTTGGAGTCCATTATTACCCCGAGATTTTCAACTTCCGTTACTGATTTCAGCTCATGATTTTCGATTTTGTATGTATATTTGGGTTTATTCTTGTTCCTGGTATATATGATTGAGATGCATTCATCAAGGTTCAAAAATAGGCTATTTTCATTATAGAATAATGAAAGACGGTTCAAATCTTCTCGTATTTTTCTGCAGTCGCTTATATCCTTCACAGTGTGATAAAGTTTCAAGTCGTCCGCATATATTAGAATATAGAACAAAATTTTAAAGAATTTATTATTTCATTTATATAAATTATGAAGAACAATGGTCCTAAGTGACTGCCTTGGGGAACACCAAATGTTGTTTCAAAGGAATCTGAATAGAATCCATTGAGTGTTACCACCTGTGTCCTGCCAACCAAGTAAGACCAAATCCATCGCAATAGGAATGTGCTCACACCAACTTCAGCCAGTCTTTGTATCAAGATGTTGTGACTAATTTCATCGAAAGCCTTGCTGAAGTCGGTGTACACAGCATCAACCTGAACTTGATCGTCCATTGAGTATAGCAGAAAGTTTGTGAAATCTATTAAATTCGTATCAATCGATCTTAGAGGAAAGAATCCGTGTTGTTCTTGGATTATTATATCTCTAGTTTGATCTCGAGCTTGATCAAGTACTACGTTGTGTTGTAAATAATCTTCTCGAAAAATTTGCCAAAAATGCATAATTTGCTTATGGGTCTGTAATTTTTGATATTGTGTCTATCACCACTTTTATGAATTGGAATGATCTGAGAGGCTTTTCAATCTAGTGAACATTATCAAAGAATCACCACCACTTGTGTAACAACCTCGACGTAGTGATTCACACGAGACCAACGAGACGAGACTTTCATAAAGTCTCGTCTCGTCTCGCCTATGAAATATGAAGTTGTGTCTCGAGTCTCGTCTCGCAGCTCCGAGTCTCGTCTTGTCTCGCGTCTCGTACGAGAGTCTCGCAAATGTATCGCAATTTCGTCATGCATAATCTTGTTCCAGTCTAGTACGGGATATTTACCTTTACCTACTTTTCAGGTATTATGTAGAAATAGGAAGAGAAATTTACAACAAGAATAACATTATTTATCAAAAAGTAAGTACCTAATAGGTACATACTTATATCATACAAGAAAAAAAAACATGGCATTATATATTCGAAAGTTATAAAAATGAAATAAAAAGTAACACGTATATTCTAAACAAATAAACAAAACAAAAACTTTGATCCAACATTATTTTACTTATATTTGAGAACTAGGTATCTAAAAAAATAGTTATTTGTTTTACTAGGCAGAAAAGAAGTCAATCTACATTTGCTGTCGTGTGAATCATAGAATTTTTTGTCCAAATGATACTCTATCATTTTGTGTTCACCCAATGTCAGTGTCAATTTTGATTACTAATTTCATTATACTTTTTTGAAACGTTGCATAGCAACACACTTTTTCTGCCAAGGCAGTAAAAGTACACCTTTTCTGCCTGTTAAGTGGCATGAAAAAGCCACTATCCCTGCCGCTTGGAGAAAATAGTAGATTGTTTTATTAGGATCAAAAGTGACACTTTGTTTGACAAGCGAATTTTGCATTTGCGAGGCGGAGCGTTTAGCGAAGCTGAGCGAACGCAAAATTTGCGAGTCGAACGAAGTCACTTTTGATCCGAATGAAACATGCTATTTTTTCTGCAACCGAAACAATTAACTCAAATAAACATGTGAAGTAACCACCAATGCCGTGCCATATGCATGCAATGCAACAAATATTGAAAAATAATCCATGTGGTGAGAATATTCTACCTGCATTAGCAGCAGGTTAGATTTTCTAGGATGTTCGAATTGTAGTTTCAATATATAAATACAACCACAGAGTGACATATTTGTGTATGGACCAGGTGCTCTAATGGCAAATACCGCGCCAGTGCCAGCTATAGGAACAAGACGTTGAAAATGTTAGGTTAGTGAGCATATCAACAATGATAATAGTGATTATTTATTCCTCTCCATACTACACTGTGTTCGACTTGATTATCAAATGAAGCCGAACAATATCGTTGTTTGTGACAAAAAAACTATTGCTTGCCGTGATTACCTATTCAAAAACAAGTTATCCATCCTGATAATAACGAATGAAATACAGATCAAACAAGTAATTGGATCTTGAAGGCTTCCTTGATCAAAACAAAAATACTTAAATGAGATGTTTAGAATTCCAATACTCAACTATAATAAGGTGTATTTACATCTCCAGCATCAGTATGAAATGCCGAATCTGCCGAAATCGGAAACAAATCAGGTATGCGTCTCAACCCAAATAACCAACCGTCACAATGTTGTTTATTCTTGATGACGTCCAGTAGATCTTTTTTAGTTCCTAGGAGCTGAAGTTCAGCTTTAGCTCCTAGGAACTAAAATTCAACTCTAGCTCCTAGGAACTAAATATGTTGCCTAGCAACATACCTATTTTTGTGTCAGTAATAGAAACGTCAATTTAAGAGCTAATTTTGGTATCAAAATGGACGACTTTTGTGTCGGTTGCAGAAAAAAACCTTTATCAATCAGATCAGCCGTCACGATCGCGAATGTGTTTGGTTTTCACCCAGTCGTTAAGACATAACAAACATCGTGCAGATTCATTATGAAGGCGACTCCGATGTTTTCTTAATTCTTTCCAAATATGTTTTATTATGAATGAAATTCTCAAGTCTGCAGTCGGCACGCAGAAATATTTACCTGCGAGACTCTCGCACGAGACACGAGAAATCTTGCACGAGACTCGAGACGAGACCAATAAAAGTCTCGTCTCGTCTTGTCCGAGTCTCGTCTCGAGTTTTGTCTCGAAAACGAGACGAGACCATGCGAGACTTTCGAAAACGAGACTCTCGTGGGCACCACTACTGATCATGTATTCAACCCTTCTGTATATCGAAATCGTCCGGCAGTCCATCTTCCGCTATTAACCGCTATCGGCGGCGGACATCTGAGAGCGTCTGCGGCCCCCACGCGCCCCCATAAACCTGCCCCCAGGGCGCGGGAGCGGGGGCGGGTTTATCTCTGTCCTGCCGTCCGGTCAGTCGCGGGACTGCCCGCGGATATTCGAAGAGTTATGGTCATCCGGCGCAGTTTGGCGGTGCGAAACCGACATTACGGGGACATTATCGGTTAATTTACGATTGGGTGCGGGTGCGGTGGTTGGGTGGTTGGGTGGTTGGCCGTTAGCACAGCCCCATAACTGAATCACGATGGCTCTGTACCCACCCGCACCGTGTTGGATTAAATGTCGGATTGAATAGCGATTTACAGGAAAAGGATTGTTCATCGAGGGAAACATTTTGAAACTTCCATTGATGTCTGGAATTCCAGTTATTATCAGTTACTCTCAATGACTGTAATTGAATTCTAGATACCAACTTTCCACTGACTCCATGTGTACCTCAGAGACTACCGGTATAGTGTATAAGAAACTTTCAATAATTTTGACTCACTGAGACTACTATTCGACGGTCATCTCACGTAGTGACGTATCTCAGTTTTCCTAATTTCACAGCAGAGCAGTTCGAAGATTTTCAACATCTTAATTAGCTCATATTTCAGAGGGTTGTTCATGAAAGATCATTATTTTTTCATTTATCAGTGGATGAACTGGAACTAGTTGTCATGATATGGTGAGATTTCGAAAAAGCATCCCCAAAAACGAAAAAAAAAAAAAAAGTTATGAGATACGTCACAATGTGAGATCATGTTTGTTAATGGAGCCTCAGATACACCCATGGATATCGAGTGAATTCAAATGAATAACAGATCTGAATATCCATTTTTATTGATAAAAACACAGAAATTCATTCCACTTGTACAATCCTCTCTTCAGTAGGTACCTTGATATACGTCACCCAAAATATTTTGATTTCCGCGACAAACCCTATGTGAGATACGTCAGTTTCGACATTTTCAACACATAATGAAAATATATCTCACGTACTGACGTAACTCCTATAGTTAGGTCACTTCGTGAGATTCGGTAGTCCAATAATTGATAGGCTGGGTCTCGGGCTGGGTATTAGATTTTCAATTGCACGAAAACCAATGAATATTGAGTTACGCCACTTTGTGAGATCATGAAGTACAAGAATATAAATCACTTGACGAAGTATCTCAGATTCCGATTTTTATGAGATACGTCATTACGTGAGATGACCCACGTATTGATTTCGAGTTACTGCCAGTAGCTTCCAGTGACTTCCAGGGACTTCCAGTAAAGTGTTGACCAAGAAGTAGTCGCTAACTTTCAAAAGAATTCAAGTGATTTTCAGTGATCTCCAGATACTTTCTATGATATCAAGTGACGTTCATTGTCTTCATTGTTCAAGGGACACGGACAATATCGGTTAATTTACGATTGGGTGCGGGTGTGATGGTTGGATGGTTGGCCGTAAACGCAGCCCCATAACTGAATCAGGATAATCATTTTGAATGATTCACAGTGACGTTCAGAGAATGTCAGTGACTCCCTGAGACTACTATTGATGTCGTGTGAGTGCCAGGAAATTCCAGTGATTTCCAGGGACTTTCACTATAGTGTTGACCAAGAAGTAGTTGCTAACTTTTAGAGACTTTCAGTGATTTTCAGTAACTTCGAGATACTTTCTATGATATTGAGTGGCTTTCATTGATTTAATTGTTCAAGGGACAGGGACATTATCGGTCAATTTACGATTGGGTGCGGGTGTGGTGGTTTGATGGTTGGATTAAATGTCGGATTAAATAGCGATTTACAGAAAAACGATTGTTCATCGAGGGAAACATTTTGAAAGTACTATTGATGTGTGAAATTCCAGTTCAATATCAGTTACTCTCACTGACTGGATTTGAATTCTAGATTCCAACTTCCGCTGATTTCCACTGATTCCATGTCTACCTCAGGGACTACCCTCGGGACTATCGGTGTAGTATAACAAACTTTCAATAATTTTCAGAGATTCACGGTGACTTTCAGAGAATGTCACTCACTTCCTGAGACTACTATTGATTTCGAGTTCGAAGACTTTCAGTGATTTTCAGTAACTTCCAGATGATTCATATGATATTGAGTTGCTTTCATCGACTTTATTGTTTGAGGGATACGGACATTATTGGTTGATTCACGATTGGCTGCGGGTGCGGTGGTTGGGTGATTGACCGTTAGCGCAGCCTCATAACTGAATCAGGATGGCTGTGCCCATACGCACCGTGTTGAATTGGATGTCGGATTAAATAGCGATTTACAGGAAAACGATTGTTCATAGAGGGAAACATTTTGAAATTTTCATTGACGTCTGGAATTCCAGTTATTATCAGTTACTCTCAATGACTGTAATTGAATTGTAGATCTCAACATCCGCGGACTCCCACTGATTCCATGTGTACCTTCGATCACCGGTGTAGTATAACAATTCACAGTGACTTTCAGAGAATGTCAGTGACTCCCTGAGATTACTATAGATTTGGAGTGACTGCCAGTAACTATGAAAGAAAACTCAATGTTCGGTAATATTTGCATATTGAAAACAGTGTGTAGTGTTTTCATGATTCATAAATATATAATTTCATTAAATAATAAACAATTGCTTCATTATCCTTTTTGGTTCCATATAACTAATGATGCATTTAGAATAAGAGCAATTCAATTATGTATGACGTACTTCGCACTGAATCAGACAAAGATAAATTAATTAACACCAGTAACGCTGTGTTGGACAAAGATGAGTATAATTCATACTTTTTATGAAATATTTTTTTACAGAAGTAAACATAAACTATCATATTTTTTCACAGATATCTCCAGAAATAAACGAAATTTTTTCAATTTCACAGCAGTAATCTGTTAAACATAGGATGGTGCAACTTTTCCTAATTCAACCTACTCTGTATCTCTTGAGGTTACCTAGATCCCCGTGCTTATAGCCACGAATTTGTAACACCCTGGCTACCCTGTATAAGGGTCCCTGAATAAAGCAGCCCCACCGATTGCATACCATTACATTATATTGACTTCCAGTGACTTCCTGTGACTGCCAGAGACTCTCAGTGACACTTGGTAACTTCTGATCAATTTTACTCAGTATACGTTATTTCTCGAATATCTGTCTAGAATGGCATATGGAATCACCATTTGGGGTGACTCATCTGCCGCTCATGAAGTCTTCATAGTGCAGAAAATAGTTGTACGATGTCTTGCCAGTATTCCTAATGGTACCTTAATCATTCAAAGAATACAAGTTACTTCCCCTGTATGTTTTATTGTATTTCATATACCCAAGTATTTGTACTGACAATTGACATGCCCGATAGCATAACTGTTCTGTGGATTAGAGAAACTTGAACTCTCGCTTGAACTCAAACTTGAACTTGAACTATCACCGAAATTTTCTGGAAAAAATTAAGTGCCTGTTGCATAATCCGAGTTGAAATCCGATATTTGTCGAAGATCTATCACTGAAATTTTTCGAAAGAAATTAAGTGACTGTTGCATAATCCGAGTTAAAATCCGAATTTAGTCATCGTTTCACTCGAGGTTTCACTCCTACTTTGAAGGATTGATATTACTGCATAGTGTCCAGTAAATTATAGATATTAAACAAGATGACAGTGATTACGTCATCGTTAATAATTTCTCAGTGTATCCAGTCATCCAAGGATGTTCGGAGAGCCCATCGAAAATTCCGTGAAGGAGAGAAATTTCGAAAAACAACTCGTCATTACTCCGTTGCGAGCCGCCGTAAATCAAAGGTTACACGGTAATGCCGAGGGTAATGCTATGGCATCATGGCCGACAATGTTTTGTGGTCGTAATTTAATGGTTTAAAAGTCCGTTCTGCATCGCCGATCGACCTATTCATTTTACGAGAAATAATTGTACCGGTAATAACCAATCCACCAAAGTGTTTGAGCGTTTTTTCTTTCTTTTCATCACGTGGTACTTTTTCTTCAGCGGTCAAGTTTCATATTGAGCATTACTGACCTTGTATCACTCCAGCAGCTCTTCAAACATTCATCACTTCTATGTAGAAGTCCATACTTTTCTCTAAGTGGAGTGTGGTGATGAAAGGGTTAGAAAACACAAAATCATCTCCACAACGTTCAACAATCAAAAGATTATTTAGGGGGACGTGTTCAGCTTCATTACTAGACTGGTTTTGATTAATATCTAAGTAACCTGAGACTGATTCTACTTGAATTTCACTTGTTCGAAAGCTCAAAACCTGAATACCTGAGAGAGATAAGAAATGCATTGATTCCTGACTTTCCAGAGCTTTTCCTGATAGTAAACTCTGATGAACATCATTACAACCCTGAAGGCTTCAATATTTTTCAACCCTTTGCTTTTGATATGAAATTAGATGAATTATCTATCTGTTGAAATGCTTGATGTTTGACTGCTCATTACTTTGTTGTTATATCGAAGACTGGAACCTTTGGCACGATAATACACTACACTGTTTTACCACTAACCAAACCGATTTTTTAACGCCTCGACACGTGTTTCGCTAACTATGTTAGTGTAGTGTACTTTGTTGTTATTGAATATTTTCCAGCCAAATTCATTCAGTAGCAAAAGCAAAAGTAGTAGATTCTGTTCCTGTGCCCATTTAGGGTTGAATATTATTTTTTCCGCGTTTTGTGTTGGAGGTGCACATGTGCTTTCCAAGGACAGATTTAGTGGCCATGGCCATGAGCCATGACAAGGTGGGAGTTTTGACCAATGAGATTCCAGATTTACTTGTCCTTGTGCCAAGGCCAAAGCAGTGTATAAATACTGAAGACAGCCAAGGTCTCGGGTCTCTCTTCTCTTCTCTACAAGTCTGCACTACCTGCTCGACCTGCTCTTCAAGCTCCTGATTCTCTTGCTGATCTTTTAGTGCTCTCATAGTTCATTCAAAACCAGTGTAAAGTATTATTGCATAGTGATTGCCTGTTACACATGTAAGTTTGTCTATTGTTCACCATTATTATTCATCCTGTTCATAGATTCATTTCATTCCTGTTGTTTTTCATACCGATACTCACCCGACCTGTGTAACGAATCCCAAAAGTTGTATTTGCAAATAAACGGTTTTTCTGATTGCATATTTCAGATTTCTTTCTCTGTTGTCATTGTTTTCAGTTCCGAATAGTTCCAATAATTTATTTACTGATTTTAAATATTTTCATTTGTCAAAATTGCAGATTATCATTATTGACTGACGACTGACACTGACAAGCCAGTTGTAAATTCTTCTTCTTTTCCTCGAGAAATCCTGTCCTGTGCATCCGGGTCTCTGTGCTTTGTGTCCCGTCAGGCGGTGATCTATGTTTCATGAAATTTTGACATGAATGCATGAATGGAAAATATAATTAACCTCGCTAGAATTCCGATATTAGAAAATTAGAAAATCGAAGGAAAAGGAAATATAAATAGGAATTGAAGCTGTGTGATTCGTTTGGAACTGTGTTTCCGATTCTCCAGGTAGAAATGATGAAATAGTTTGAATAAATAATTTTCCAGACCTAACCCTAAAATACCAGAGACCTGAAAGATAATTTGTTTTGATTCCTGTAATTATACCGACTGAAAACAGCAACCAGTATTCGTGGCTGAACCCAGGGTTTGTTATTAAAGCCTACACTCCCTTGGCTACTTATTGATTCCAGGTCGATTCACTACCATTGACCTCTGGTTTATACTATAGGTACCGAGGTAGGTACACCTCCTGTACCTTTCTCCACTACTTTGGGCCTCTGTACAACAAATATATTGTGCAGGGCAGGTAGGGTGAACTACCTCTAAAACAATCTGGCGCTCGAGAATCCCCCCCCCCCTGTCAAATACCAGAGTAGTCTTCTGTCCTGAACAGAGCGTCAAAGTAAGGGCCGCAGAATATAGACTGTTACAATGTGTCCATCATCAGCCTTAATCCTTACAAACCTTAAGTCCTATAAAATGATACAAGTTAATCATGAGAAATATATGAAATAGAGAATTTACTCACGTGGAAACGAAAAAATATTATGAAAAACTTTGAATAAAATTATTGTGCAAAGCAACGGTTAAGGGTCAGGTCAAATGTGATACAAACCTACATCATCAGATTATTATTAAACGTTGTAAAGATAATTTCGTGTTTTCTAGCCCTTTCATTTACAATTTATCACAGCATCGATAGAAGATTTCAAATTGTATCAAATTGAATTTTATCAAATCAGGAGTGATCAGGTGAGTCAAAATTTAGGTATAAAATGGTAGAATTCAGTAACGCATATAAAATGGTCGGTGGCGTTATCAAATGTGTACCACCCTGTATACCGAACAAAGTGTTTCAACAAGCTATTAATTCGATATTAATGTATACTAATTACCTCAAATCTAAGTTCAATCTGATAACGAACCGTATATCAGAGCACATGCCCATAGAGGTAGAAATGAAAATTATTTCATCTATCGATTTATGTCAAAATTTGTTAATTAAAATTGAAGGCCCTGTATACACGGTATCTCATAATGAACATGCGATACTTCGGAAGTGGACGAAGTGGACTCTTCGAAAAACAAGGAAAAAGGGAGTATCCTCTTTTTTTATGTTCTGGTTTCCACGAAATGTTTTTTTCAATTGTTATTTCTGAATTGGTTCGAGATGAAACGGATGAAATGACTTTTCTTCAATGGAATTGTATTGGTAGTTTCCAAACCATACTACATAAAAGGTCGGTTAAATGGCGGAGAAGTTGCATATTGGGAAGCACCATCTAGTGGTAATAACTAAAGAAAATATCATTGCCGGTTCTTGAGATTGTGGAAATAACAACCAAAAAACCGAAAAGATCAAAACTTTCTTCCGTAAGTTTATGAGATAAATTAATGTGATTATTGTTACATGAATATATTGGGCGAATAGCTGAAAAAATGACACAAGATTCAAGGAACATATTTCTCACTTCGAATAATACTGTTACGGTGAAGATATCGAGTTTATCGTACTCACGAATTTCAACATGAGACACATCTCATAATCCTAATTTATAGAACATTTCCGAATCTGTGAAGAATCTATTCTTTTTATGATTAGATTTATTCAGATAGGATAAGATAAGATTAATTCATCGATGTTAAAAAATCAATTTCATTTGTGAAAAGTCAAGACAGGGGAAAGATAGCTCTGCTGACTTCACCCAAAGCTAGCAAAGCCACAGGTTTCTTTATTAAAATAAGCAGCAAAAAATTTCAAAATTGGACAGTTATTGAGCATACCATCAATACTTAAGCTCTGTCTTAGATAATCCTCATAGATAGAAATGCCTAATGTAAAGTGAATGACGCGTATTTCGACAAATCGTTTCGTTATTTTTTTTTCTAAAAACGTTTAGCAGCAATTTTGACAAAAGAGTAATTAATTAGCCTGAAATCAGCCGTTCAATCCCCATATATCAAATCAGTGAAAAAACGATGTTTCAAAAAATCGCTCTACTGGGTTCGCCCGAAGCTACCAAAGCAACAGATGCCATTATGAATAATTAAGGAGATGGATATATGGGAATAGGGTAACAAATTAGCCTTAAATACGATCTACAATTTATCTTGAAATGAAATCATGAAATCATCAAAAAATATTGTTTTTCATAAATGACTTTGTTGAGTCCGGCCAAAGCTAGCAAAACCACAGATTTTTCTAGAGAGGGTCAAAACATTCGGGAATGGGAATAAATGGCCTAAAATGAGCCTAAAATTATGAAATGTGTTTCATTTCCAAATTCGTGATTGACTTTGCTAGCTTCTTTAGTATCTATATTTTAGCGTATTTTAGTTCAGGTGAAATGAAAACAATAAAAATCATGTTGAATAATTTCTTTGCATGTTCAAAACTAGTCCCCCTTTCAGTTTTCTGCACTATATCTCCTACTATCTAGTTACTTTATTCTACCACAAGATATACCTAGAAAAATAAATATCCACAATGGAGATCGATATCTCTGCATGGTATTCCCATGCAGTTCACATATCGTCAATTTTGATCTCACCTTGAGTTAATAGGATTCCATGGGTAGTTCGAAGGGGAGGTCTGGCATCTCATTCCATTTCAAAATATAATAATCCTCTATGGATGATCATTCTTTAATTAAAATCCGAATGCTTCATCGGGTATTTATTTTTACTGAATTGACTATCTACTGCACAAACTGACTATAGTTCCATTATCCGTTTAATTCGAGATTTAATAATAAATGTAATTTGCGGTAAGGGATCTCGATGTTTATCTGTAATTATCATCTCGCATTTTTTTCCGATATTAATAATTTTCCTTGTAATGTTAATACCTCGGTTCATGAAATGGTATAAGATCATATAAAATATTTAAGTATAGGTTGCTGAGGTCTACGCACATTTCACAGGTCACAGGTGTTCATGCGTGATGGTAACAAAGGTAGAATTATCTTTGTGTACTCTTCTTGTCCTTCTTCTGGGCGTATATATACAGGGTATCCTGGGGTATCCAATGGTCTATGCAAATTCTTGCGATGATGAATGGGCTCGTGAATAGGTATAGCTCATTTGGATTGGAATGAGCCAAACATACCTCCTTACGAAGTCTGATGGTTTCAACTGATTCAAACTTTTTTGAAAAATTATTTTTTTTCATTCGACCTCACTTATCACATAAAATGGAACATGACAGCAATTGATAATTATTATAGCTATCATTTTTATTTCAATGCTAGAATGTGCATCTGTTTCTGTACTGAAAATTCACAAACTTACAATCAAATCTCGAATCAAATGTAATAAAAAATATTCACACGTTAAATCCAGTTCTCCTAAAAATAAGAAAATACCATAGGTTACAGAAACCCGAGCAGAAACCAAAAATTGATACGGATTGCTTCATTGAGATAAATATAACTTCACTTTGAATTTTTCTCTTGAGTGTACAGGGTCATCAGGTATATTTTTTTCAAGGAACGTTCTTTCATATATTGTCTTTAGATTTCATATATGCCAACAGAGGAATAGTTGAACATCTCAAAATATACATTTATGAATGTTTTAATGGAATACCCTGTATTTTATTGCAATTTATGTCCCCATATCACCTTTTGATTCACTATCTACTGAAATTTGATTGAAACAAATACAGGGTCTTTATAATTCTGAACTTTTCACCACCTTGAATTTGTTTCAATTCAATGTCAGTAAACAGTAAATCAAAAGTTGGGATAGGGACATGAAAACCGTTTTGACCGTTTCGATACAAAAAAATCTCAATTTTTCACACCCTGTAACCATTTCAGCTTGACCCAAAAGGCCTTATCGTTTGTGCTTGCTCTACCTCGAGCTCTACCTGCTGAACTTGATTTTTTTCTATGACTTGCTCTTCAGGGAGAATCTGAAAATGCAATAAAATACAGGGTGTCCTATTTAAAAATTTATTGACTCATTTTTCGAAACTATAGCACAACAGAAGCCATCAACAGTTTATATATATGTGATATATATCCGGGAAAAAAAGTACTCACTTTTTTCCCACGGGAAAAAAGTGATCAATGACAAGTGACATTTTATAACCTGCCAACAGAGATGAAATGCCAAACTTTCTTCCCGTCACAGAAAAAAAGTTATTTTTTCAAACTGGAAACCTTGAACGTCAATTATAAAGATTTCACGAAGTCAACTTAAGTATTATTTACTATTATGCAAAATGATTTCGGAATCACCAATTTGCAATGGAAACATACGGCAATGTTATAATTGTTCATACTCAGTTCGAAATTTGACGTTGATTTGACGTTTAATAGCGTCATCGATTGGTTCGTGATTTTCGCGAATTGCTCGCAAGTTTCTTTCGAGATGTTCAACTGTTTTTCTGTTGACAGTCCTATGTATAATCTACAGAAAAATAAATATACACAAGAACTATCCTTGAAACAAAAATCCACAATGATTAAAATTGTGAAGTGGGGGATTAAAACATACGTGCAACCTTTTCAAGACATTTTTATTTCTGAAATTGGGTATTTAGTCAATAATCGTTTCACAATTTCTTATGAACGTTTTTTTTTGCGTTCAGCACTTTAGCTTTCTTTGATTGGTAGCTGCAATCAGTTGGTGTCTTCGACCTAAATCGCGGCAGGTGTCTATCGCCTTAATTGACAGAAAACCCGTCGAAATTTATTACGAATAATTCAAACAAACGGACAAACATAAATCGCTTCGTGTTAGCCGTAATGTTAAACATAATTGCCCATATTCTCAAGTACGAGTCTGTTATCATGCAGTGGCGTAACTAGCAGATGAGTGTGCGCAATGCACTATTCCTAAAAACAAAAAACTTTAATAAGCGAATATTTGAAGCAGTTTCTAATTTTTTGTTCACATATGAAGGGTGAAGGGAAAGAGCAAGAAATGTCATATTTTTACAGCAATTGAGATACACATTGCTTTACGAAGACGAAGACAGACTTGTTCTCGATATTCGTTAACATGCCTTGAAATATTGTCGAGAGGTTGAAAACAGGAAATTTCCGCTCGAAAATTTCAAAGAACTAGGAGAGTGCATGCCAGAAGGTACAGTGTGTCCAGTTTTTAGTATAGTGCCTACGAGCCCAAAAATGGTCAGATACTTCCCCTTCTGAGTAAAAGCAAATCCTTCTGAACAGGCATAGAGTAAGTAGAAATAAAGAGATTCAGGGGCAGACCCACCCCTGAAACCCGCGGAGACACCCCCACCCCCTTCTCAAAGGGGTGGTGCGCACAGTTGCATATAAATATTATTTTCTCAAAAACGGTGAGAGATAGAGATTTGCGATTTACGCCATTCGAAAGGAAATTGAATTGTACATCTGATAGATATTTTTTGATTGATCAAAAATCTCAAAGTCAGCTCCCAATAAAAAATATATGGGAGGAGGGTGTTGTAGGCTGTCATGTTTTTTCCTCATAACTATTAAACGGCCCAAAAAATCGAAAAATTTGACGAGAGAAAAAATAAAGCTTGCAGTTTTTTCTATCGAACGATATATATAAAGTTGAAGATATCTATTTAAATAAGGCATCCAGTGGCGTACGAACACATGTGCGTTTGGTAGAATAATATGTGAAAAATGATAAAAAATACCTACCTACCTACCGTTGGTGCATGCAACGTGAGAAATGAACATTTCACTATATGACGTGAGAGGAAGAAGTTGATTTACTCATCACACAGACTAATAATTATGTAGAATACTACTTGGATTCAAGAAAGAATGTGGAAAATCTAACAATAAAGGTACAACAATTTAAACATTTTCATTGTAATAAAAACAATTAAAAAGCATTAAAATTGACTCATCAACTCCGAAAACTACATAAAACAATCTGAGAACATAAAAATTAACTCATCAACTCTGAAAATAAAATAAAACAAATATAAAATCAGGTACTACAGCGCTAATTGCAGCATTCCTTACAGGTACATAATTGTGTTCATTTTAATTTCCTCAGAAAACATTTGCATTTATGAACAAAAATTCAACATTGGCATTTAATCATTATATCTGTTTCCAATCTTTCGTTCTTGATAGTTGTCCAGAGTGGTATCCATTTTTCTTCTTCCAATGTCCATCCCCATTGGGAGGGACACGGTAATTTCAAATTAGCAGTATAGCTAAATTGCCCCAAATATGGCCTCCCTGATAAATGCATCTTCTGGCGTGTAATGAAAGTGCATTGAATGTGGGTGGAGGATTATCAATAGACCTATTTTTTTTTGTAAATAAGTCCATTCGACAAACATCTAAGTTTTCCGCTTCTGAATGTTTATCGTACAAAAATATGACATACTTTTCTGATATACATATGTAACTGATTTTCATCAGGTTGTTTAGGGCGAAGTGTCAGCTCTATGAATACATCTGTTACGGCAGAAAAAACATTACATGCTTCCCAACATTTTCTTTTTCCTTTTCCGAAGAAGGCTGATGTTACATCGCACCCAGTGAAAGCGTAAAACATTGGCAGACCCAGGCATTTATCTTTCAATTTATCAGAAATGTCTACGCAAGAAATGTACTTCATATTCTTTCCCGTACCAAATTCTATCCAAATATCCTGCTCTTGATGCTGATACTGATAGAAAATTGCGAGAATGCTCACATCAGTATCCACAGTTTTTATCAAGATTCTTTTCAGATTATTTTCCATACAATTTTGAGTATGAACAAAAATACGAGTATCAGCTTCCTCATGGTTGAAAACACCAGTTATTTTATTGATTCCTAGGGATCCACTATTGTGAAGTGTTTCCTCAATTGTATTACATACTACTACTGTATTTTCGAGTAATGGCATGTCTTTGAGGTAGTTGGAAATTAAATCATCAAACAATTCTTTCTTATTTTTCGAGTCTCTCAAGGAGTCAATTCGTGGAATGCTGATGGTGTTTTCTCACACCAATTTCCTGTTCCCTTTTCGCCTCTTTTCTCTTGTACTTGCCTTCAACCTCTCATCAATATAAATATCCCAGATTACATCAATACTCTTAGAGGTATCTAAAATTCTTATAATATAAGGCTTTACAATAAGAGAGATATATTCCTGAAAAGTACAGCAAGCCTTGGGTTGTAGTATATGTACTAATGCAGCACCATCAATCAATATACAGCATCAACATCAGTGGGTTTACTCTCAACTGTTATGTATTTGTCTAAGCATCATAATAAATCTGATTTCGTGCCATGGTACATTTGACCAAGTTGAGCGAGTGAGGGTGGATAAGGATGATTCTCAAATTTGAAAAAAAATTTCAGGTCACCATCTCTATTCTGTGACACAACGTAAAGTCTATTGAATAAACTAACATCAGATTTCAATTCTTTCACTTTACTTGATTTATTCTGCTTATTTTTTTTATTTTTGAAGGGAATGTTATTATTTTTAGTGATGGGTTCAGAAATTGATATTTTAGAGTGTATCAACCTATCATGGAAAAATTCTCTGCATTAATGGACGCCTTTATCTAACTAATAACAGTCTCAAACATTCGTCATTCAGGACAATTCTACTATCTAGAGCGAATAATTCAGTTTCCTGGAACGGATTACCATATGTTTTGAAGGTATCTGATCCCAATGAAGATGGACATTGGAAGAAGAAAAATGGATACCACTCTGGACAACTATCAAGAACGAAGGATTGGAAATAGATATAATGATTGAATGCCAATGTAAAATTTGTGATCATAAATGCAAATGTTTTCTGAGGAAATAAAAATGTACACAATTATGTACCTGTAAGGAATGCTGCAATTAGCGCTGTAGTACCTGATTTTATATTTGTTTTATTTTATTTTCAGAGTTGATGAGTTAATTTCTATGTTCTCAGATTGTTTTATGTAGTTTTCGGAGTTGATGAGTCAATTTTAATGCTTTTAGATTGTTTTTATTACAATAAAAATGTTTAAATTGTTGTACCTTTATTGTTAGATTTTCCACATTCCTTCTTGAATCCAAGTAGTATCCTACATAATTATTAGTCTGTGTGATGAGTAAATCAACTTCTTTCTCTTACGTCCTATAGTAAAATGTTCATTTCTCACGTTGCATGCACCAACGGTAGGTAGGTAGGTATTGTTTATCATTTTTCACATATTATTCTTCCAAACGCGCATGGGTTCGTGCGCCACTGGATGCCTTCTTTATATAGATACCTCCAACTTTATATATATCATTCGATAGAAAAAACTGCAAGCTTCATTTTTTCTCTCGCCAAATTTTTCGATTCTTTGGGCCGTTTAATAGTTATGAGGAAAAACATGACAGCCTAGAACTCCCTCCTCCCATATATTTTTTATTGTGAGCTGACATTGAGATTTTTGATCAATCAAAAAATATCCATCAGATGTACAATTCAATTTCCTTTCGAATGGCGTAAATCGCAAATCTCTATCTCTCACCGTTTTTGAGAAAATAATATTTATATGCAACTGTGCGCACCACCCCTTCGAGGGGGTGGGGGTGTCTCCGCGGGTTTCAGGGGTGGGTCTGCCCCTGAATCTCTTTATTTCTACTTACTCTATGCCTCTACAGAAGGATTTGCTTTTACTCAGAAGGGGAAGTATCGACCATCGTAGGACCTTAGCTATTTTGATGCTTTTGCGTGATATCTCAGTCATCTTTCGAGATAGAACCTTGCGGTTTCCGCGGTCCTGTACCACTTTTCTGTGAAACTCAAGATGGCCCGATTAGATTTTGCATAACCGTATGCGTTTATGAGATACAGGGCGATTTTGAAAATTTATTCTTTTTGGACCCCCTCTATATCTACGAAGTTTCTCAGCGAAAATGTCAAATTTGAATCTTATCCCATACAGAATTTTGCGCAGAATTCAGTGGCACACTCAAATTTTTTTTTATGGGTATGGTTTCGGAGATACGACTCAAACTTATGATTTTTCAAATGGAACACCCTGTATTTTATAAGCTCATTAAATTCCTTATTTTTTCCCCGTCAAAATGAAATATGATGAATAGGAATAAAATTTTCAAAAATGCTCCAAAATCACTAGAACATTGAATTCTAATAGTGGGATATGGATTTTTCATTTAAAACAAGTTCCAATTGAAGGAATATTTCATTTGATTCTTCCATGGGAAAAACAAAAACAATCCCAACACTAGTTGATTAAGATAACACAAAAATTAGGTACCTAATAGCAACAAATAAATGGTAATAAAAAGTTCATATTCTAGAATAAGCACCTGATTTAATATTCACTAAGACAATTGAATTTCGAAATTAATAAGTAACTTATTCATTGAATTGTTCAAATTGATGTCCACTTTCCCTCACACGCTTTCTCAATACGTCCTGATGCATTCAATATCATTAAAGAATGTCTTTGTAATTCCTGGAAAACTGCCTCTGTTGTTGCACGAAGGTCTTCAAGATATTTGTGACTCTTACTGTATCAAGACGTATTGAGAAACTTTGTCAATTGTGTGTTATGGAACATGGACATCAATTTGAACAATTCAGTGAATAAGTTATTGAATAATTCCGAAATTCAATTGTATTTGTGAATATTTAATCTGGTGCTTATTCTACATTATGAACTTCTCATTACTATTTATTTGTTGCTATCAGGTACATAATTTCTATGTTTTCTCAGTTAATTAGTGTTGGTGGACATCAATTTGAACAATTCAGTGAATAAGTTATTGAATAATTCCGAAATTCAATTGTATTTGTGAATATTTAATCTGGTGCTTATTCTACATTATGAACTTCTCATTACTATTTATTTGTTGCTATCAGGTACATAATTTCTATGTTTTCTCCGAGGGGTAAATCACGGGCTGAAATTGGGTACACTAGACTTCCTTTATTGAAAGAATTCCCGGAATTCCTGGGACTACCCAAGGAATTCCTAGGAATTCCCAAAGACTACCCGGAATTCCTGGGACTACCTTAAGACTACCCGGAATTCCTGGGACTTCCCAAGGAATTCCTAGGAATTCTCAAAGACTACCCGGAATTCCTGGGACTACCTAAAGACTACCCGGAATTCCTGGGACTTCCCAAGGAATTCCTAGGAATTCCCAAAGACTACCTGGAATTCCTGAAACTACCTGAGGAATTCCCAGAGACTACCCGGACTTCCCAAGGAATTCCGGGATTTCCTAAAGATTTATCATACATCCCAAGGAGTTTTCAAAATTTTGCGTTAAAATAGGTAGATTACGAATGAGTTCCATTCGTGAAATGCAAAAAAAGTCAATCGATAGGTAGGTTGAATTCAAACCCAAGGACGAAACTTGGGCAATGAAAAAACATGAAGGGATTAGTGATAAGTACTCGGATAAGTATCATTAACACTACTGGGTGTTTCTGAATTCAAGTGACAGAAGCCTATACAGGTTTCTTCCTATTTAAATAAAAAATTAGTAGGTATGTATACCATTTACAGATTTTGCAAAAAAGTTCCGGTACACATTGAAAAAAAATCTTTTGCCGATTTGAATGATAATTATTTTAACAGCTCATTGAAGTCTTCTTGAGATATCGTTCGGAACTCTTTAATTTGCCCAGTTATTCAAGAATTGTGTTTACGACAAGTGTTTCACTTTTGTTCACGAAGAATACCATTAGTCGATTTTCCCAATTCATTTCAGATGAAACAGTTGAAAATACAGGGTGGGCCACCAGTAACGCCTCGGTCTCTAGAAGGCTAACCACTTATCTTCTTGGAATTCTTCCTCTCTAGGAAGTTGCATGTCAACATAGGCTACCATTTAAAATTATTTCGAAACAAACAGGGTGTCCCCAAAAACCATAAAACACTGAAGTTAAACTTTTTTCTATCGAACACCCTATATATTATTTCATTTTGAGATTCTCCCTGGTGAGCTGATTTCAACAATCCATCATACTTGGGGTCTAGCAGTTATAATTACTGAAATATAGGGTGTGAAAAATCGAGATTTTCCAAGTTCAAGAATTTTTTGTGTCGAAACTATTCATAATTGGTCAAAACGGCTTACATGTCCCTAACTCAACTTTTGATTAACTATATACTGACTAGGTGATCAAGATTCTGAATTCTGCACCACCCTGTATTTGTTTCAATTAAATGTCAGTAGATAATTGATCAAAAGTTGAGATAGGGACATGTGAGCCGTTTTGACCAATTATGAATAGTTTAGACACAAAAAATTCTTGATCTTGGAAAATCTCGATTTCTCACACCCTATATCTCAGTAATTATAACTGCTAGACCCCAAGTATGATGGATTGTTGAAATCAGCTCACAAGGGAGAATCTCAAAATGAAATAATATATAGGGTGTTCGATAGAAAACAGTTAACTTCAGTGTTTTATGGTTTTTGGGGACACCCTGTATGTTTCGAAATAATTTTAAATGGTAGCCCATGTTGACATGCAACTTCCTAGAGAGGAAAAATTCCAAGGAGATAAGTGGTTAGCCTTCTAGAGACCGAGGCGTTACTGGTGGCCCACCCTGTATAGTGAAACCAAGATAAGGTATTATAGGGATCTCGGGAACAGGAAAAGAAACGGATTCGGTTAAATGGGAAACAAGTTGCGCATTTTGATGATCATACCAACGGCTTTGGAAAATTTTCACAATTGTTTTTAGTGTAGAAAATTCAGGAACATGTTGCTGACGTCAAAATAAGAAGAAAAGTTCGTATAAATATATGTTATCCGTTTCGGAGATACAGAGTGTCAATTCTTATATCTTATTTTTGTTTTTTGTTAATAAATTCCAAAATAATTGTGATAATCGAATGAAGTTTGGTAGTTTGTCTCTTCCGTGGGGGTGGCGCTACCTACATGCTGTCTTTTGAATTTTTGAAAAGTCATAACTTTTCTGTTCGTACCTGTATCACGCTTTATAGTAAGAAAATAGATTTCTAGGACATTTTTGTGTAAAAAGTATATTCTTGGTAGAGGTCGATGCGAGCAACTGTTTTCGAGATATTGGGATTTGAAACAATCGATGCATTTGAATTAATTCCATTGGGCTCGTGAGTCAACTCTAAGCAGTTAGAAAAGATACGTCAGTGCATTTTTCTTCTTTCATTCAATATTCTCCTCCATTCAACAATTCAACATTGGAATGTAGCCAAATGATGATTCTTACTTCTTTGTATCTATTTTTTTGGCCATTTTGAACAATTAGTTTAATCAATTCCCTCAACTGACTGTTTTAGTATTTATTTGGTCTTAATTACAGTTATTATTATCAGTATTAATAAAAAAAAATAATTTTCCTTACCTACTTGATAAATCAATTTTGAATTCCTACTTCTTCGTCAATAACTCGAAAACTGTTGCTCGCAGAAGAATATGTTTTTTACACGAACGTGTTCTAGAAAACTATTTTTCCTACTATAGAACATGATACAGGAACGCACAAAAAAGTTGTGACTTTTCAAAAGACTCAAAAGACATGTAGGTGCCGCCACCCTCACGAAAGAGATGAACTAACATAAAATTTGATATTGTCATCGAAAAATACCCCGAAATACCAAAATTCATTTGAATATCACAATTATTTTGAAACTTATTACCAAAAAACAAAAATAAGAATTCAACTTTGACACTCTGTATCTCAGAAACGAATAACTTTCGGACATATATTTATACGAACTTTTCTTCTTATTTTGACGTCAGCAACATGCTCCTGGATTTTCTACACGTACTTGAGAAACACCCTGTATATAGAAAGTGAATTTTTGGAATATCTATTTGTTTTTCTACGTTATTATCAGATATATAGAAAACTCTAAAAATACTCTTACATGGCATCTCTTGATGAGATTTAACGTGGTGATATTGATTTCTTCACGCGACGTTTCGTATTCGTAGAGAAATCAACAACTTTTTTTCCAAATACGGCCCTGATTATCTGTTCACAGATTTCGAAAGTTTATTTTATTCTGAGTTCAACCATGGGAAATTATTAACAATTTTGTAAATTTTCGAAATCCATTGGTATGACCAGGTATGACCCTTGGAATGCGTAATTTTTTTCTCATTTAACCGAATTCGTATCTCTTACCGTTTCCGAGATCCCTCGCGAGACCCTCATGCTGCGCAACCTCGTGCGCAACCTTATCATGGTCACACTGTTCAACTTTTTTGTTAAGTACCAATATCTATCGAGAAAAAATAGTTGAGAGATTGAAAATGGCAAAGATTTGTTATATTCAAATTGACAGTAAGAGGAAAAATTCGAGAGTTCAGACGACTAAGTTTATGTAAAAAAACAATTAGAAGAGTTGAAATAATTTACTAGGTAGGTATTTGAAATGGACATTCTCAGATATATTTATGAACACAAAAAAATGGATATATATATATATATATATAAAGAATTCGCATTCTCCATGTGATAAAAATATCAATTCAGAATTAACTATACTTTCCACGTCCTGTATGATGAATGTCAAGCTTTGTTATAAATTGTATTCTACCGAGTATTCTACTTTATAATAACCGTATATCGGGAAGTCGTCGAAAAATCGATCGCCAGACAGAACTCAAAATGTTCAATAAAAAATAAATTTTTCTCGATCTTCTCATCTTTCCGAATAATTAACAGGATTCCAACGGGAAACCTTGAAGAGAATGAAAATTCGACTGACTAACATATGATATTTTAAGTGGGACAAGGTACTCTCGGTGCTCGCGGTACCTCTCTGTCAAAAAAAAATCAACAAAGTAGGTCTTGAAGCAAAATACTGTGCAGTCCATATATGTTTTCTTTGCGCAAAATTCATTTTCATATCTGAACATCGTTGAGAAATTTGACTTCAATTTTCTAAAAATTGCTGGGACTACCAAGTTATTAACAAAGAATACCCAAAGAATTCTCGAACTTCCCAAAGAATTCCTCGGACTTCCCAAAGAATACCCGGACTTCCTCAGGAATTCCCGGACTTCCCAAGGAATTCCTGGACTTCCCAAGGAATTCCCGGACTTCCCAAGGAATTCCCAAAGAATTCCCGGACTTCCCAAAGAATTCCCAGACTTCCCAAGGAATTCCCGTCTAGGGTACACCGGACTTCCCATGTGATTTACCCCTCGGTTTTCTCAGTTAATTAGTGTTGGTATTGTTTTTGTCCTCTTTATGGAAAAATCAAAATAAATATTCCTTCAATTGGAACTTTTTTATAAGAAAAATCCTCGGAAAAATCCATAGCCCACTATTGAAATTCAATGTTTCAGTGATTTCAGAGCATTTTTGAAAATTTCATATACATACATTGAAAATCATTTTGAAGAGAAAGAAATGAGGAATTTTATGAGCTTATAAGATACAGGGTGTTCCATTTAAAAAATCATAAGTTTGAGTTGTATCTCCAAAACCATACCCCGAAAAAAAATGTTGAGTGCACCACTGGATTCTGCGTAAACTTTCATATGGGATGAGATTTAAATTTGACATTTTTGCTGAGAAACTTCGTAGATATAGAGCGGGTCCAAAAAGTATAAATTTTCAAAATCGCCCTGTATCTCATAAACGGAAACAGTTATGGAAAATCTAATTAGGCCATCTTGAGTTTCACAAAAAAGTGGCACACGACGGCGAAACCCGCAAGGTTCTATCTCGAAAGATAACTGAGATATCACACAAAAGCATCGAAAACTGGACACACTGTACATACATCAAATGTATTACTCGATGCATGAAGAAACCGCGTGGGAATTCTTTCATGTAGCATTTTTAAATTTTTAACATCAAAATATACATCACTACCTACCGTTCTATACCTAGTTCACAAATTAGATAAATCATATAGAAATTGTAAATTATACCTTATTGAGGAAGGACAAAAATCACCAGAGAACATCACGATTATCTTTGTTCATTATTTGATATCATCAACAAAATCGCTGCCCAATATGAGATTTCAAAATCTTGATTTGAATAGTGTTCCATCAAGTCAAATTGTTTAGTTCCAATTTGAGATTGTTTGGTTTCAATTTGAATTTGTATATTCCCAATTTTGATATGTTGAATCCATACTGCATGATTTGATCCCAATTTCAATTATTTAAATTATAACTAAAAGTAAGAGTCATCAGGTGAGTACTGCCCAAATCGAGATCCAAATAATTCTTGAAATAGTTCCACAAAGCAAGAATGTGTTAGTAATTTACACCAATAATAATCTTCATCTATAAGGTACGATCCATGTGATATACCATAGGAAAAGTTCGTCCCACATCACGTAGGCTTTTTTTGTTTCGATTCTGAGAACTGATCGGTATATAATAATTAAGGAGGCGGATATCCATCCCAATATCTCATTCTGGTGCTTAGTACGCCGAAATCACGATTTTTCGGACTGTTTTTCCACATTTCATCAGGGGCGCATCCAGCCAAAATCCGACATTTCTAAAAGTTTTCATAGCTGAATGGATTATTTTACGCCGGCGGAAGTAGAAGTTAGTTTTTCTGGTAACACAAGTGGGGCAGAAGTCTCGTATTATTCCCTAGGGAGATAATGTGACATATTTTCTCCCTAGGGAGTTTATACCAACTTTACATTCTCCGCATAGCTCTGCGTTTCCTTTTCGGAACACCCTTCTCTGAGGCGAGTATAAGCTGCATCATACAGATTTCTAGATCTCACTGGTAGCAAGTTAAGAATCACTGCAGAAGCAGTATCAATAGTTTCTTGGGGTTTTTCCTCGATTTCTTGTTCCATGACCGTTAACCATTTCCAAAGCTGTTTTCATAAATTTCAGTTCGATATTCGCTGTCACCATGGTTTGTCAACAAGTAAGATGAATGTTGTCAAGATACGAATTCCACAAGCTATATTACTACTTATTATGACAAAACACTTCGACCAAATTTTTATCCTTTCTTGATTTCTGTGTTTTTGCCAGCGTAAAAAATAGTATATACACCTCAGGACAGAATGCTATTTTTCCCTCAGTGCTTTGTATCTCTCGGGCTTCGCCCTCGAGCTACAAATCGCACCTTGAAAAAAATCTTGCATTTCTGTCCCTTGATGTATAATGTTTTATTCTGCTACCATTTTTTCATCTATTCTCGAGTCTATTCTCTAGGGTCTAGTGCTATAAAGAACAATATATGTGTTGCATTGTCTGTCGAATATAACAACACCCTATATAGGATCGGTATATAACGATCGAATTACATTAGGAAACCCTCGAAGAAACCCTCTAGAACGCTCCATTGCAGCAATTGGATTTAAAATTTGCTGAATTATACCAAAGGTTATACTAAGTACATAATATATGAGAGCATAAATTAAGTTTTTCTACTCACATAACTAAAATGGCATTTAGCGTTCGGATATGTACCACGCTAAATGATCGATTAATAACGGATTGACGATCTGTGATTAATTCAAAATATTAAACACGTTACCATGGCAACACGATTTCTTAACACATTACCATGGGAACACAGTTCATCAAACACAGCTTCAGTAATTTGAAACATGTCTGGCCTGTCAATTGTATCAACTGTCAACTGTTATTTTCAAATTTTGTATCAGAATTATTCAAACAATATTCGTTTGAATTCTTCATTAAAAATATATGCGAAATGTAGACGAGAGTGAAATCGAAGAGAATGTTTTGGTACTTGCATATCTCCAAGAAGTGAGAAATGAAGCATCCAAATTTGAAAATAATTTATTTATTCTGCGCTAAGCATGACAACAAACGTGAAAAACAAAGGTTAGTAAGCAATTGGCTGGACACACATCTACAACCAATATCACTTATACGTGTCTCGCTGATTGCATGTATCATGTTTTCCCATTCCTTTCGAATTATTTAGGTTAGCAGAAATAGCAGGTATGTCAATGTAATTTTCGGAGTTCGTAGAAAAAGCATAGAATGTAACGCGTTTATAAACTCTTCTAGACACTCGTTTATTAAACACTCGTTACTAAAAGGACAATTATGACACTTGTTACATAATATACTATTTTGTTGGAGGTTTCCATATCGAGTATGTAAGTAGGTTCCTATAAAAATGTTCGACCTAATTCATGTACATTTGATTATATCCGATCTCCATAAGATATATACAGGGAGAATCTGAAAGTGAGGTTTTTTCAAACAGGATATATATCTTACCAAAACAAGTTGTTTGGCAAAAAAATGGTAATTTTTAATTTTTTTTTACTCACATAACTTCAATGACATTTGTCGTATGGATATGTACCATGCTAATTGATCGATTAACCACGGATTGATGATCTGTGATTTATTCAAAAAATTAAACACGTCACCATGGCAACATGGTTTTTCAAACACACCTTCAGTCGTTTGAGTCCTGTCCGGTCTGTCAATTGTAGGAACTGTCAACTGTCATTCTAGAATTCTATTGCAATTTGCAATCGGTGCATGACAATCAGAATTATTCAAACAATTTCTGTTTGTATCAGAATTCTTTATTAAAAATGTATGCGAAATGTAGATACGGAAGTGAAATCGAAGATAATGTTTTAGGTACTTGCACATTTCCAAGAACTCTGTGTAAAAATGAAGCTCTCATCTTTGTGAGCAATTTATTCTATGAACATGAAAATGGTAGACTCAAGATCAATTAATGAAAACATCCTGCAAATCATCATGTTTTTTTACTTTATTTATTATGATTGTGTAATTATACAAGGATGGCTATACACTTAGTGCATGATTTCTGTCCAGTGGAAAACAGTATAAGACTCGGTATAAGATATACCAGAGTACTAAAAATATAACTCGATATAAAATAAAAGGTCTATCACCATTGTTGATGAGAAAAATTGTATTGAGCCCAGACTAGGGCCCACCAGATATGCCATTCACTCGGCCATTGACCTCCCTGGAATGGATCCGGTCCTGCTTATTTTACACGTGATCAAGATTTTATCTTTGCGTCATATTGAGGATGGTTGGATGGTCAAAATATTTCTACGCTATACAGGTGAAAATAAAAACGTGATTCAGGCTCCGACAGTATATTGTATACAATACTCGATACAATATGAGATTCTTCATGGTTGAATGAGAAAATGTGAGTACAGGGTAACATTTTGAAATCTGCCATCCTCAATTCCTTCCTTTCAGTTAATAGTTTGAAAAATCGAAAAAACAGATCAAATTTATTTTCAAAATGAACACCTGATATCGAGCCTGATATTGATATTTTTAGCAGTCGTGGTTCAACCCCCTGAGAGGGGTAGATGTTACCCTTAGAAACTTAAATAGAAAAGTAGGGTCAATTGGAACATCCTTCTGAAGGGCGTTCAATTCCGTGGCGTAGAATTTTTAAAGGTGCAATTATTTAAAAAATCAAGTTCTACGCCTATGGCAGAAAAGGGGTCTGAGTATGAAATTTCGATTGGGTACTCATTAACTACAAAAAAGTACCCTTGATAACACTCAATTTACTCTCATGGTTTTGACAAAGTTTGTATTTTAATAATTATTGTTTATGTTCTAAAATTACTAAAATACAAATTTCGTCAAAACCATGAGAGCAATCGAGTTAAGACTGATAAGTCAGGAGTACCTTTTTTAAAGTAAATGAGTTAAGCAATCTGAATTTCATACTCAAACTCCTTTTCTTCCATTGGCGTAGAATTTTTAAAGGTGCAATTATTTAAAAAAACAAGTTCTACGCCTATGTATCATTATCGGACAAAATTTTGACACCTTTTTTTGCCACATGAAACTCTATCAATATACAAAATTTCATCAAAATCGCATACGCCGTTTCAAATTTATATGGAAAAAACGATTTAAAAATTGTAACTTCAAGGCCCTCTGGAGCCCAAACAATGCAACTTTGTACTGAGGTAATTTCACTCAAATCGACTTATTTTGGTCTAGGGAATATATGGTATGTTTTTGTAAAGACCTTTTACAGGCACCCTGTATAATTTCAGGAGTTGGTCACAGTTAAGTAATGGCCCTCGATAATGGTTTGAGATTCCTGAACTGATATTAGTAAGAATTCAATTTGGATTGTATAGTATTCGGCAATGATTATTTCATTCAAGACACTCATCCACGACCAGTCCTAAGAACTTGACTTCTTGAACAATGTTTACACAATGATTATCTGTAGATATGTTCACATATTATGGAATCTCATTGATTTTGTTTTATCCATGTTCAAACTCAGGAAGTTTGCATTGAACCAATCTTTCCCAATCGAAAAAGTCTCATTACATTTATGTGATAGTCTCGGTGATAGTAGACTGTCTGATTTATCTGAGATGATCAGCGACGTATCATCCGCATACATAGTATGAGAGAAGAATAGTCGTAGATACTTCGCCCACCCAAGCTAATAAAATTATCACCTGCGATTTTTCAACCGTTCGCAGATTCCTCTCAGGAATTTCTCTTATTTTCAGATGGAGTGTTTGCTTATCGTTTGAATGATTTATTCACCTGTTGGAACCCATTCTAACGGACGAAGGGTTATTTATCTGCCAGGCTCATTTTACACACCGACCGCTTGACTAGAACAGCGCACAGAACACATCAAAACCAGTGTTGCCGCGCCTTATAAACTTATAAACCGTCATTCCTTGCTCGCACAAGTCTCTCGAAGACATCTGAGGGTTGCTCGTAAGGGGGCAACCGAATGAAGGATAGAACAATTTGAGAACAACAATTTTAGAACAATACCACAGGTCGAACTGAAAATGTACCATTTTGATTCATTATTTCTTGGCATTGGTTCTCGTGAAGTAGATGGCTCGTTCTCATCAGATTTGATTGCAAGTTCAACATGCATTTTATCAATTAAAATCGTTTTAGAAATAATTTCGATATCACTTACTCATCCATCCTGTTATTCCTTATAGATATGGAAATTGAAAACCGATAGAATACAACATACAACCTATGATACAACAGTCGGGAAATCACATCACAGGTAGGGTATTGTCGTATTTTGTACAGAAGCGTCAATTCGTCACCATTGGAAAATATGGTGAAATCTTAGCCGTGGCACTTGATATCTCCAGCTCCAAAGCATTCGATCGAGTCTGGCACCACGGACTCCTTGCCAAGCTTCCATCTTATGGCTTGCCTCCCCAGCTATGTTCTCTGCTAGCTAGTTTTCAAACAAACAGGTCTATCCATATAGTGGTCGACAAGGTTCTATCTCTCTAATCATAAATGCTGGTGTTCCGCAAGGATCAATTCTAGCACCAACACTAATTCTACTCCATATCAACGATTTGTTGGAAGCAACTTCATATCCAGTACACAGCTTCGCGGATGATAGTACCCTCCATACCGCCTTCTCTTCCAGAGCTCCAATACCAGCCAGGCAAATCAGAAACGAACGAGGGAGACATGTTGACAACATGAATATGGACTTGGCAACAATTCTCGAATGGGAATCCAATAACTTGGTAGATTTAATGCAAACAAAAAACAAGCATGCCTTTTCTCTAGAAAAGCCGATCTCACTGTGCCAAACATGAGCTTGTCAGGAGTAACCATACCTTTGAAGACAACCATTTCGATTCTTGGTATTACTATCAGCAATAACCTTTCTTGGGAAAATCACGTGTTATGGAATACTGTTCCCATATTTGGAGTGCAGCACCCAAACATACCCTGAAACTGTTGGATTCGGTCCAAAAAAGGGCAATTCGTCTAGTCGGTGATGCCTCGCTCACAAACTCACTTACTTCTCTGGAACACCGTAGAAGAGTTGGCGATGTGGCTCTATTTTATAGATATCTTCATGGTCGATGCTCTTCTGAAATATCAACAATTGTACCTCCCTTGGCAGTCCCCGCGAGATTAACCCGTCAAGTTGAGGCTTCGCACCCCTTCGTGGTCACTTTGGAGACCTGCAGAACATCTCTTTCCAAAGACTCGTTCATCCAACGAACAGCAAGGCTCTGGAACACATTGTTAAGGACGGTGTTTCCCAAGCCATATTACCTCCAGAAATTCAAGAACACCAATTCCAACGTTATTTCCCTTGGTTCTCACGATGTTCTCTGAACATTACAGGATATCCCTTTTAGTGGGAACCAGATCATAAAAAAATGCATTTAGACGGGTAGATGGCGCCCATATACACAGAACACAGAAATGTGTTTCGAATGAAGAGAAGTGACACATCACCACGTGTCTAGTTCTTTCACTATGCAATATAGGTGATCTGCTGACTAATTATCCAAACGGAAGGAAACGCCAATGATGATCGAATGGAATGGAATGAACATATGAATATTTGATTTCATGCCTTCAATTCAAAATCTCGTACCACCGTACCAAACAGAATCAAATGTACCACATTTGGTACAAATGTACCACCGCGGCAACACTGATCAAAACGGATATATTGCACAGTCTTTTCAGTGAGGTACTTCCGGGAGTTGGTTCGACCGATGGTGGTACACTAATTGCCAAGGGGTTGATCACGTGGGAAGTGTGGTGTAGTACAGGCTCGAGGAAGTTCGGAGAGGTTCGAGAAATCTAGAGGAAGTTGGGCAGTGTTGCCCGATGATAAATTCAGTGCACGAGTTTCTCGCCGTGGAGGGTTCAAGAGAGTCTGAGAAAGTCTGGGATAGTTCGAGAGAGTTTGAAGATGTTTGAGGAATTTCAAGGACTCCCGAGGAGTTTTGCCTCAAGAAATATTCATTGAACGATCATTTTGCAGTGGAAAGTTAAAGAAAGTCTGAACAATTCCCGAGGAAATTCCTGGGAATGCCGATCTCGATTCCAGGGAAGGACGTTTACGTTAAGTAAACACTGGTGGAATTATGGTGTACAAATAACTGGAATTTCTTGAAATTCCTTGGAATCCCCTGGAGATCCCTGTATTTCCTTGGAATTCCTTAGAGTTCCTTGGAATTCCTAAGATTTCCTTGGAATTTTTCAGATTTCCTTGTAATTCCTTATTTCCATGGATTTCCTTGGAATTTCTTGAATATCCTTGGAGTTTCTTGAAATTCCTTGGATTTCCTTGAAATTCTTTAGAATTCCTTGACATCCCTTGGCTTTCCTTGGAATTCCTTGGGTGAAGTGCGATACTATTCTGGTCCACTAACAACTAGGATTCAATTTCTCGAAATTCTATGGATTTTATTGGAATTCCATGGATTTACTTCGATGTCTTTTGAGTTCCACTGATTTCCTTGTGATTCCTTCGTAAAATTGAAGTTTGTACACAATTTTGACCGCAGTTCATCGTTTGATTTAATGCGAGGGGGAAACAACTCTTCAAATAGGTGTACACCATGGAATTTCAAGTACATACTTTGAGCTCGACTTTGAGTATATGATTTTCAATACGTTAAGTACAATTTAATAAGCTTTTAATTCTCGTTTTGATTACTTCAGTATGTAAGTACCTGTTAACAGTACCTTAAGTACCAGTTTTGAGTATTTTAAGTACTTTTTATTCACCAGATATTTAAATATGGTGTACACATTTTGGGTAGTTGTTTCCCGCTCGGTTTTATGTAACCGTTACACGCCGCTGGTTGGTGTGTTCGCCAAAGTTCAGCAGAAAACTTGCTGAACCCATAAAAATATCAATTGCCACGCTTAACAAGATTTGATTTACGACAAAAATTCGAGCTCACGTGAAGTGCTGCTTGGTTTATTGCCTGAAGAAGATGCGAAAGATACTGAAGGGATAGGAAGTTACTCGGGAAGATATTTGTATACGAAAGAGTTGATTCGTTTCGAGTTTCATTTTTGTTGTTTTACTAAGATTTCGACTGAAATGCATATATTTTATTCTACCCGATATTCGATGCGCGAGCAACTTTGCGAATTTCATATACAGTGTGTTGGAACGCGAATATCTTCGTTATCTTCCGAAATATCCTCAGAAATAACCCCATCAAACCTGGTATCGTTTAATTCGTTATAATGATCCCGATAATAATCCCTGAACGAATAAAATACAGGGTTCCTTTTGAAATCGATAGTTGATGTCATCGCATTTCCAGGAAGTCAACAAACTTGAAGAAATCCTAAAATGTGAGGAAGTTTTCTGTAGTGAGCATATTAGATGGTTCAAAATTCAGAAATTTAGAAAAGGAATATTCTCAGATGAATAATGAACATGAAAAAATGAATATATGTACAGGGTGGAGACCTTAAAATGGAATAAAGTCGCTACTGGGGAAAGAAATGATTTTTCAAATATATATTCACCTACATTGGGCGAGCAATATGGAGGATATAACCGTTCAGGGGTAGCTGGAATCAACCCCACCATGTTTTTTTCTAATGCGACTTTATGGCTTGCGACCCCTCATTGGAAAGCTGGTTTTTTTTTATCGCTTGGAGCGCACGAAAGGGAATCCCTATAATGTTCAAAGAACATCGTGCGTTCCTAGGGAGGATAAGGATAGGAGGTAGGTATTGGAATTTTTTTTGAACTTCTGGAGATTATATGTTGTTGGGAATACTTCCTCAGGCAATGGTTGGAAGAGGAATTCAGCAATCTGATCATATTTCAGTCTGCAGTACGTTTAGGAACCACAATTTCGAAGTTCAATATATTTTCAACGTATTTTCATGAAAATTTCGACATTTATTGACAGTAATATAGGGCAGTTCCACCAGTTTGCGGAAACACTTCGTTTCGAACTGTCAATACGGCAAAAAATCTATAAAAGCTCTTTTTGCGGCTACATATAAACACTGGAATACAGGAATACAGTAGCAAATAATTGCCATCAAATGTTCAACACACATTTTGGGCGATTGATACGTTGAAGAAAAATTGATTTTGAACTTATATTTCAATTTTATGCAACCTTTAAGCGTATGAAGAACTAAAATTGGACTAGTACGCTAGATTCCTCTTTCCACCAGCTTTTGCAAGTTTATTTTCATATTTTGGCGAAAGAACCCGAGTCCGAAGGGCTGTTTTACAAAATATAAAGATTGAATTCAATTTGTATAAGATAACACCTCGGATAACACGCTTGAAAACAAAATTATTTGGTCATTTTTAAACACGAATGTATAGTTCATTGGAATATTTCTTGAATAAAGTAATTCTCGAAGAATTGACAATGACTAAATGAAATGTGCACAATATTCTCAACAAAATTACCTCATTCCGAATTAACGGGATTGGCTTAATTCTTTATATTCTCAGCCAGGAAAAAATGGTGAATTTATCAAATTAACTGCAAATTTTCTAACGTTCCATAGTTCCGGTAGATAAAAAAATAATGATTTGAAAAAAAAATCAAGGTATACTATTTTATGTTGAAATCCAAGTTTCCTTCATTAATTCATATACCTTTATAATGTCATAACAGTCTTTTCGATTCCTTTCAAAGTATCTTGAATCTGAAGTATTTTGATTAATTCTCAAATAATTTTGAATTTCAGTACTTCTCAATTACATTAATTACTTTGGAATAATAAATTACTTACAAATATCACTTACTTCGAGACTTACTTTGAATATCGTGTACACTTTTATGAGAGTTTTTTGCCCCTTGGTATTACCCGAGTTGGTACTTTTCCTATAAGCCGCTATAAACCTTCCCCTATAATTTTTTCTCAAGAATGCAAAGTAGTTCGATCGGAAAATTAAGACCCTACCTTCACATTCTCATAAAAACATAGAACATAACCATCGATAAAAACTTTGCTATAATATGTATATCCCCTATCAGCAATCATTTCTCCAGGTGCCTCAATAATTCTATATGTCTCTAGACGTCGTCTCGATAATCTAATGAACCCATTATAAAAATGAACATGGATTTAATATCTGCGTGTCTGATAGCAGTTCTGCACAAGGTATTTACGGCCTATCAGAGCAAATGGATGAAAAAACGAGGCCCGATACATTGGGATGGGCGTAAAATATTGTGCATGCGCTCCTGAATTCCACCAATAATTCGAAAAAGAGGAGGAAAAATGGTGTCCTACGGCTAATATTGTCAGTGACGAATATTGTACACAAAATAATGTCAGTAAGCAAGTGTTTTCCTAGGTATGTTGATAGATGAGTGTTGTTGCTGTGTTGCTGAGGCGCGATGTGTCAATTTCAGTTAACGTCGTAGCGGAAAGTACTCGGAAAGTACATATTATCTTTTCATCAAGATACCAATCGAAACAGAAGGCAGGTAATAGTTTTTGAAATTGATAATTTTCTGTTGATATTTCTCAATTCGAGTTATAAAATGCCGAGGGGTAAACCGCGGTGGAATTCTGGTGTACAAACAATTGGAATTTCTTGACATTCCCTATATTTTCTCGGATTTTCTTGAAATTCCTTGGATTTCCTTGATATTCCTTGGATTACCTTGGAATTCCTTGGATTCCCTTGGAATTTCTTGGATTTCCTTGGAATTCTGTGAAGTTCTTTGGATTTCCCGAGGGGTACATCTCCTTGGAAGTCTGGTGTACACTCCGTTGGAAGTCTTTGGAATTCTTTGGATGTGTTTGGGAGTCTTTGGATGTCTTTGGAATTCTTGGGTGGTCTGTGTATGTCTCTGGAAGTCTTTGGATGTCTTTGGAAGTCTTTAGAAGTCTTCGGAAGTCTTTGGAAGTCTTTGGAAGTCTTTGGAAGTCTTTGGAAGTCTTTGGAAGTCTTTGGGAGTCTTTGGAAGTATTTGGAAGTCTTTGGATGTCTTTGGAAGTCTTTGGAAGTCTATGTTAATTGGAAGTCTGGTGTACACATGTTTCCTGGAGATTTACCCCTCGGGATTTCCTTGAACTTCCTTGGAATTCCTCGGATTTCCTTGGAATTCCTTGGATTTCTTTGTAATTCCTTGGATTTCCTTGGATTCCCTTGGAATTCCTTGAATTTCCTGCATTTTCTTGGAATTCCCTGGGATTCCTTGGAGTTTCTTGGAATCTCTTGTGTGGTATAATTCTGGTGTACAGACAACTGGAATTCCTTGAAATTCCTTGGAATTCCTTGTGAAATTGAAGTCTGGTGTACACAATTTTGACCGCGGTTTACCCCTCGTAAAATGCTCAAAATATTTTATGTCTGAAATGAAATGCTCATACTGAGCTTGTTTGATTAGAATAATTATTATAGATTGTTCCAATTCAAGTGTTGTCATAGTTCCGTATAGATCCTATCGGATCCTATCATCTGTCGATTTGCAATTATTAAAAAATATGACCTCTGAACCACTTCTTATGCTCCTTGCTGCGTTTTTTTGTCTCTGATGATGAATGCTTGGTTATCTTGATCTGATGTGGTGCTACTAGAAGAACTAGCCAGTAGCCACTGATAGTTCAATGAGGTGAGAACAAAAATATCATCGTAAGTTAGATCTTGTTTAGTTTTTAGATTACCCCGAGGATAACCCACAATATTTTTCAACTCATCCGGAAATATAATTAGCAACAGTGACCCTTTAGCTTTCATTGAATTTGCTAAAGGACAGAAAGCATTTTCGAATGAATAATGAATCTTCATTGTCGTTTGATATGCTAGCAGTTCGCTCAACTAGCATGGACCGAGGCATGGACAACAAATCATTGTATTTGCAAATTTGCAATATGATCTGATATTTCCTGTTGTGATGGACATTTTATTCCCACCAAAGACTCAACTAACGCATGAAGGGTATATTCGTTAATCTTATTGTGAAAATCGGTGAAAATCATTCAGTATTTTCCACATCTCATTGACATTCGTGCAGCAGGTTATTTGGGGGGTAACAGTAGAATCAACATTGAACAGGATGAATGCTCTGGTAAGTAAATGTCTGTACCTCCAATCTTCACACTGTTTTTTGAAAATGTTATTACCTCTGAATAATTTTCATTCGCAAATTCAGTCCGTGGTGGATTATCTCTGGACCAAAATCTTTCATGAATGAATGTTAAATGATCCCATGAAGATTTTCTAACTTAGAGAATTAAGCCAT
This sequence comes from Phaedon cochleariae, assembly GCA_918026855.4. Taxonomy (NCBI): domain Eukaryota; kingdom Metazoa; phylum Arthropoda; class Insecta; order Coleoptera; family Chrysomelidae; genus Phaedon; species Phaedon cochleariae. The sequence continues at coordinate 892,745 of OU896710.1, read as the reverse complement.
TTTTATAAATTCTGTCGACTGATACTTGTATCTCGAGTTGAATCTTATATGTAAATTGCTGAAATATGTTGCTTAGAGGAAGCAATCCAGTAATTAGGCAAGTTTTCAAGGATTTTATTGACAGAAACTGTAATAGTATATTGTTTTATTAGGATCAGAAGTGACACTTTGTTTGACAAGCGAATTCTGAATTTGCGAGGCGGAGAGTTCAGCGAAGCCTAGCGAATGCAAAATTTGCAAGTCAAACAAAGTCACTTTTGATCCGAATGAAACATGCTATTTTTTCTGCAACCGAAACAATTAACTCGAATAAATATGTGAAATAACCACCAATGCCTATTCTTCCTGAATTAACAGCAGGTTTATTCAATTTTCAAGGATGTTCGAATTGTACTTTCAATATAAATACAACCACAGATTGACATTTTTGTGTATGGACCAGGTGTTCTAATAGCAAATACCGCACCAGTACCAGGTATAGGAAAGATACGTGGAAAATGTAAGGTTATAGTGAGCATATCAACAATAATAATAGCGATTATTCATTTCTCTCCATACTCCACTGTGTTTGGCTCGATATTCAAACGAAGGTAAACAATATCGTTGTTCGAGACAAAAAACTATTGCTGGCCAAAACCAAGTTATCCATCCCGAGAAAAATGAAATGAAATACATATCAAGCAAGTATGTGAATTCCTGATCAAAACAAAAATACACAACTATAATTAGGTGTATTTATATCTCCAGTATGGGTATGAAATACCAAATCTGCCGAAATCGGAATTGTCCCAACCAAAATAACCAACCGTAACAATGTTGTTTATTCGTGATGACCTCTAGTACATCCTTTTTAGTTCCTAGGAGCTGAAGTTAAACTTCAGCTCCTAGGAACTGAATGTGATGCATGGCAACATACCTATTTTTGTGTCGGTTGCAGAAAAAAGTTCTTCTATATCTTCATAAACCTCATACTTTCAAAAAACTATCTCAATGTCAAAATAATATATTTTTTCTACAAACGTCAAGAAACGACAAGGTTCGCGCATTGATAACAAATTGCGAAGTGACACTTTTTTTCAGTTTCCTACGTTACCATCATACCTTGCACACAACAATGCGCGAAGTGAAACATTGGTATGTAAAATATATAAGATATTAATATTTCAACTTTATGGTCCTCAATCGAGCAAACATTCACGAAATCATTTATTTCTGAAAGTTCAACTATAACTTTGTTTTATCTCTTGGAGCGCACGAAAGGAAATTCCTATTATGTTCGTGGAACATCGTGCGTACCTAGGCAGGATAGGGGGAGGCCTTTTAAGCCAGTTCAACACTACTTTTCATATCAAGCTAAGCATATTTTTACTTAAGAACTATATTTTTTGACGTTTGTAGAAAAAATGTTGTTTGCAACTCGAGCGCGAAATACTTTGGTCATCTCGACTATTTTTTTTTAACTCGGCTACGCCTCGTTAGAAAAATCAGATCTCGATCACCAAAGTAGCATTTCGCGCTCTAGATACAAAAATAACGATTTTCTTCGGATTTTCTACAAACGTCAAAAAATGACAAGGTTCGCGCATTGATAACAAATTGCGAAGTGACACTTTTTTTCAGTTTCCTACGTTACCATGATTCCTTGCACAAAACAATGCGCGAAGTACCTATTTCGCGCATTGTTATGTAAAATATATGAAATATTTATATTTCAACTTTCTTGTCCTCAATCGAGCAGACATCCACAAAATCATTTATTTCTGAATGTTCAACAATAACTCTGTTTTTTCTCTTGGAGCGCACGAAAGGAAATTCCTATTATGTTCGTGGAACATCGTGCGTACCTAGGGCAGATAGGAGGAGACCTTTTAAGCCAGCTCAACACTATTTTTTTATATCAAGCTGAGCATATTTTCACTTCAGAAGTATATCTTTTGAGGTTTGTAGAAAAAATTTTATTTGCAACTCGAGCGCGAAATACTTTGGTCATCTCGATTATTTTTTTAACTCGGCTACGCCTCGTTAAAATAATCAGATCTCGATCACCAAACTAGCATTTCGCGCTCTAGATACAAAAATAACTAATAATGAGTGTTTGAATGAGTTTTCCTGATTTTTCAACAGTCTGTAGAGCTCTTCCAGATTTTTTTATTTAGTCCTCCTTACCAATTTTATACTTTCCTCGTCCTAGATGCTTATGAATTAATTTCATGCATGCGTGATGTTCTTTGGTGTTAGACACTGGACCTAGTCCCAAAAATGGTCTAAATTCGACGTATTGCTCACGTCCAGATCGTTTAATGGATATGGGCCCAATTATAAAGACTCAATCGACCGCTCCTAAATGAAATTCCTTCCAAATCAAACAACCGCCGAAACAGTCACATAGAAGGTAAGACAAAATTGTCCATATCTCAATGATCCATCAGAGTGACGCTAACGCTTACCTTGTAATTAATTATGCTTGTATTTTAATCCAAACAGGTTCCCACGGCACAAACACATCACCGGCTAATATCTGAGGCCACAAGTTCACCACTAAATCCACAAAAAAACGAAAAAACCTCACCACCTCACACACACCGTGATGAAGCTGGAACCAAAAATAACTACGAGCGGGGATGTTCTAGCTCCGGAATCTAGAAAGACGCGGAAAGCTACGAATGACCGGAGTCAACTTTCTACGGATGACGCGGAAGAACAACTGATCTTCGCGAGTTGCGAGAACAAGTGCAACTCGCGGATAGCAATGTTGCCAAGTCTACTAAAATTTCCTTAGATGTCAGGAATGTTGCTTTTTGGCTTCTATTTCCAAGAATTCATCTATAGGAAGACCATAGTACAATGCCGAAATGTATCTGGCAGTTCATTGAATATTGCTTACCAAGCAAGAAACTCACCAATTGATTGTGAAAATCTGAGACTGGAATTATAGATTCACCTAAACTAATCAAATTGTAGATTCTGAAGAGCTGATTAGTCTATTTATTAGTCGATTATTCCGTATGGAGTCGTTCAGCTATCATCAGGAATTCTTGATATAACATTAAAAGAAAGACTGTACTCCTACTTTGAAACGAGACTTTATTTCAGTGGGTCACAATATGGCTTCCGCATTAACAAATCCACAACTCAGGCTGCCTTCAGAATTGTGACAGACATAGTGGAGGGCCGCGATCAAGGTAGACATACTTCATTGACACTGTGTGATTTGACGAAGGCCTTTGACTGCGTATCGCACACTCTGCTCATTGAAAAATTAGAACACTACGGTATAAGGGGCATTGCCTTACAGCTGCTTCGTTCGTACCTCCACAACAGAATTCAGTGTGTGGAACTGAATTATGTTAAGTCTGATTACAAACTAATCGAACATGGGGTACCACAAGGCTCGGTCCTTGGACCATTTTTATTCATCGTTTACATCAACGACTTATGTCAGTTTATTGCGCCTACCGAATGTGTCCTATTTGCCGATGATACAACTCTTGTTTGCTCAGGAAAATCATATACGGACCTTATTGCATCTGCATCAACAGAACTAATTTCAGCCAAAATCTGGTTCAATCAGAATAAACTCAAGCTCAATGAAAACAAAACTCAGAATCTATTGATTTCCTCGAATTCAAACTTTCATGAGGGAAAAAGTGTGAAATTCCTAGGCCTCACCATAGACGACAGACTGAGTTGGTTCAATCATGTTGATCATGTAGTACGAAAGTTATCCAGCCCTCTGTTTGTACTAAGACAATTGAAATGTATAACCAATCTTGGCATCTTAAGAATTTCATATTTTTCATTATTTCATTCTGTACTGTCATACGGTATTTTACTCTGGGGCAATTCAACAAATGCTATAGCAGCTTTCAGATGTCAGAAGAAAGCTCTGTCATCAATATTTCATTAAGCTTGGTATCATGCCAATGCCTACCTTATACATATTCACAGTTTTGCTAGAAATACACCAAAATGTGAGTAAATTTGGTAAACAGTCTGACTTTCATAGTCATAATACAAGATCGGCTAATTTATTGAGAACCACACGACACAGATTAGCTGTTAGCTGCAGAAACTCTTTAAATTTCAATACTTATAATATATCCATCTGTATGGAAGAGGGCACTTGTGAAGGTGTTGCCTAAAAAAGCGAATCCAATGAGTTACAATGATCTACGTGCTATAAGTATATTACCAACTTTATCTAAGCTACTTGAAAGAGCCATTGAGGAACAACTGAAAGAACATATTAACCATTTCTCCATACTTCCGAATACTCAATCTGGATTTCGTAAAGGTTACAGCTGCACAACTGCCCTGTTGCATATAGTTGATGATATTATAAGATCCAGTAACTTGGCTGAAAACACTATACTAGTTCTTCTAGACTTCAGTAGAGCCTTCGATACAATCAATTACAATTTAATGTTGTCAATATTGGGTTACATTGGAATTTCTAACAGTGCAGTATCTTTAATCAGATCATTTCTCAATGACCGTCAACAAATTGTCTCTATCGATGGAAATCACTCACAATATTTAAATCTACGTTGTGGGGTACCCCAAGGTTCTATTTTGGGACCCTTGCTATTCGCTATTTATACTTCGCAGCCTATGAAATGCCTTCAGTTTTGTAATATCCATCTGTATGCAGACGACACACAGCTATATTATAGTTTTTCCTCGGACAAGGTGGATGATGCTTGTAGTAAAATAAATAGTGATTTGAACTCATTTGTAGATAAAGCCTCTGATCATTGTCTGATGATGAACAATAGTAAATCTAAAGTCATTGTTTTTGGTCCCAAGCATACTAGGAATACTGTTCGATTCCACACTAATATTAAGATAAATGATGAGCAACTGGAGGTAGTACATGAAGCGAAGAGCCTAGGGGTAATTTTAGATGAAGACTTGAGATTTGAAAAGCATGTAGCTCAACTTGTCAATCGTGCATATTACTCACTTAAAGTTATTTATGGCAACAAGTATTTTTTACCACCTAAAGTGAGAACAACATTATGTGAAGCCTTGGTCCTATCTGTTTTCAATTATGCCGATGTATTGTATGGCCCATGTTTAACCGTTCAGTTCAAACAAAAAATCCAGAAGGTTCAGAACTCATGCCTACGATTTATTTTTGGTATCCGAAAGAAAGAGAGAATATCTCACAAATTGAAAACTATCGGATGGTTAGACATGGAAAATAGGAGAAAACTACATGCTGCCACTTTATTCCACAAGATAATCATGGAAAAAAACCCTCCTTACCTACATGAGAAAATTTCGTTTAGAACTGACGTGCATAATCTTAATATAAGGCACAAAGGCCGACTTACCCCTCCAATATTTCGTTTGGAGATCTTTCGAAGATGTTTCACGTACCAGATATATGCAATGTATAACGGCATTCCTGATTCAATCAAACAGAAAAATGTGTATCGGTTCAAAAATGAATTCACTGAATTTCTTTTGCGGTAACTGATTCTAACATTCAAACCACCTATCTCATCCCTATGTTAATATCACCCCTAATAATAACTACCATTTAGCGATTATATTTGATTATTATTTATATTCTTCATAGAAGCATTAAGCGATATGTTCTAGGTTGAGTGGAAGAGCAATCTCAATGGTGATTCGTCACTATTGAAATTGAACTCCGCCTTTTAATTTTCTTCCGAAGTTAAATATGTTATATATATATATATTATTTTTATTCTAATGACTGTACCGTTGAAGAGGAAGAAAATAATAAAGACGATATTATTATTATTATTATTATTATTATTATTATTATATATATATATATATATAATACAGCTCCGTCAAAATGTTGGAATTCAAAAAATTCAAATCTGTCATCAAACAGTTCCTTTCAAGCCATTGTTTTTATAATATTGATACCTATATGGAGTCAGCAAGTTCACTGAGGCTTTAACCGTTTATTTATAAATCCCTTCAACAGTTTGTTCTTATTTATTTTCATCTTATTTTTTGTTTTATATTTTATTCAGATCATTTGATGTTCCATCTTTAACATACTTATAATGTATTTTTAATCATGTATTCTTTTATTTTAATTCATCTATTTCTGCACTTTAGTGATTGAGGGTGAAGATTATCTTTATCTTTAAGCACTATGGCTATTGTAATTATGACTTGCCGTACATGTAATTTACATAACATGGTCAAATAAACTACTCTACTCTACATTATTAATCAAATAGTTCGTCTTGTTGAATCAATACAATCAGCAGCTTCTATTTGATATTCGTTCTCAAATCTGAAAACTCGTGTTCACGATATCATAGTATGCCATTTTCCTGAAATGTGGTACAGTTATACAGGGTGTGAATGAGTGCGACAAACTTCCTTGTGATATTTTAGGAAAAAAGTTCATATTAACATGTGTCCTAACTTGCTTCTATTTTGATATACACGATGTTGACGTTGAAAGTATCAATTGTCTTTATTCATTACGCCCCTGTATAAGCTTTCATGGGGCCGAAATTCAGTATAGTTGTAGACTAAAAAAGTCCCATAATTTCAAAATGATTCTAATTGAGGTTATTGACTAATCTCAATGAATCTGTCGAGAGCACCTACATTGAAATTTGAGGTCAAATCAAAATTTTATTGTTTCCTCAAATACTAAGCGAGATACAAAAAAACACAGAGAGTAAGAAAATTGATATTTCAATAGTTCAATCTAATAAAAATATGGAAGTCCGAAAGACCAGTGGCTTGCAATGAAATTACCCGTAGATATCGATAAATTAACCCACTGTGACGCCACTGATAATATTTTTCCGAATTTTATCACATCTGAAAAGGCTCCATGTTACTTTCAACAGAACCACCAAGTTTCATTGAAATTGGTAATAAGACATTTGAGTAATGATTATAAAAACGATTTGTCATGAAAATATTAATACCTCGAAAACGAAGCAAGTTAGGACACTTGTTTAAATGAATTTTATTTTTTGGAATATCACAATGAATCAGTAATCAGCCCCTGATTTTCATCGCACTTATTCAGTAACATCCTGTGTAAGAAACCATTCTGGATTTTGTCCAAAATTTTATCACATTACTATCCAAAATGCCAGCAAATTTGTGTTTTGGATGGAACATTTCCATAAATTCAAGTTCAACATATCTGAACAGGTGCAATCTTCCTGTCAGATGTAGTTTTTTTTCTTCGGAAACTCAAATCAAAATTGTTTTTTTCATATCACCTCGTGGATCCATGAGATGTGGTCAAGGCTATACACAATAATAAGCTCATAACAGAGAAACATATTTTCTTCACAATAAGTTGGAAGATCTAGAAATTCTGTTTTCCTCAGCTTACTCAGTTGAAAAATCTTTCGAACTGCAAGGAAATTCATGAACTAGTTGTTGATTTTTGAATGGGTTTGAGTGACTATACCGAGATACAAAAATAAAGTTATTGTTTCCAGAAGGAATATTTACAGATGAATTATGAATTATTTTCCTTGATGTATGTTCTAGAGAGACCATAGGTGTGGAAAAACTGAATTATTGTTCGAAATTGTGACACCGATTTCCAAAAAGAAGATGTCTCTATGTTATGTGCGCTTATTATGAATAGCCTTCGACCGTATCTAATTTATCAACGAGGTAAAGTAAAAAAATAATATCAATTCACATTTTTTCGTAAAAATTACATCTGACAAAATGATCGCACTTGTTTTGACCTGTTCAACTCGAATTTGTGAAAATATACAGGTTGTTTCTGGCATTACCAGAAAAACCAGAAGTCCACCAATTTGAATTTCAATGTGATCAAATTTGGAATGGTTGCTTATATAACTGTAGCAAAAATTTCAGAAAAACCCGCTTACGAATGCAGAAGTAACAGGGGTGTCCCAATACCCGAGCCAATACCCTGTGTCGCCCGGTATATTGAGGGTATTTGATCGATTCTGAACAATGACTGTATCTCATACAACCACTCTTTTCAATTCTAGAGTTTTCTCATTGTATTTCGTTCTCTGAATGTTTGACTGAAAAATAGGTAACAATCAGCTTATATGAAGTGTGTTATGGATATGATGTGAAAGAATGGGCTTTGATTTGGCAACGTTGGATGGCAGATCGCGTCTGCCACCACGTGGACTAGCAGGTATCGCGCAGGCGTGCGCAAAGTTCTTCTGGATTTCGGCACATAATGAACGGGGATTGTTGAAAGGTGATCGAGTGAGTCTGCTAAAAGGCCAACTGAGATGTCTATAGATGTGGGGATTGAATCGATTGAATGCCATCGGGATTCAGTTCCATTGTCAACGCCTCGAATTTCAGAGATTTGTGGTGCCACTATAATATAATGTGACTGTTACATTTCGACATTGAAATCGCCACCATAATTATCACTGAAAGTCTGGATTCTGGAGGATGATTTAAGTTGGCTTATTTTCAACAGACTTTGATATATGCATTTTCAGGTAGGTATGTTTCATTTGGGTGCTGTCTTCTTTTTCAGATACGGGATACTTCTCCATGAATACAGAAAAAAACTTGTGAACCTTAACAGCCCTTCAAAAAATGGTGGAGGTTTCACCAATTTCAGCATTGTATGCGAATTCGCCAAAAAATGTGCGAATTCCAAAATATAGATTTTGGTGGTGACACAAATGTTTGCTCATCTGTCGATCAAATCGAATAAGCTGGTAACGGTTTATAATTAATGTCAAACAGTAGGGCTTCCTTGGTACAAGAATTTTCGAAGCATATCATGAATTAACTTGAATTTCTCAAATATTGCTTACCATCGATTTGTATAGTTCTAATAAGTAGGGTCAACTTCGTAATAATAATATACTATTATTGAATACTGTCTGTAGGTTAATCGAGGAGGTGGTACATTCATTATTCCAGATTTTTTTGGGATCTTCTCTCCACGTTTTTATAAAATAAAAATATGAATATTATTCCAATATACGTGTAGCATTGTGTACTGAAGACAAATCAGATGATTTGCCCCAAAATGTCACTGCGTTCAAGGAATTTTCCTATCAGAGAGCCTGAAAGAAAAATTCACTAGCTTGTCAGTGAAGATTTGTATTGAAAAAGGTTTGGCGAAGAGAAATAAAGGTATATATAGATAAAAAAATCATATTCTCACTTAGCTTTGGACGTTTCGGACACGAATCTGCTCCCGTTCTCAACATAAAAAATGGATATTCGAATAGCAAATTCGTATTTGTTTTGACACTTTTCAGTTCTCAGTGAAAATTGGTGACGTTGGCAATCAAATGAGTTACAGGATGTTTGAATTGATTAATATCAATTCACCATTTTCATTTTCATTTTCAGATTTCAGTAGGTAGTGAATACGATGTTATATCTATATGAACTGAACACTGAACAGGGAGCAATGCTATTGTCTCCGTTCAGGAGGATGCATATCTGAGAAAATAAAACGTGTTGGTCATAAATTTCAAGTGAAAACTGTGTTCAAAACTGAAAATACAATTTTTATTTTTTATTTCATTTTATTTTCATTTTATAATGGAACCCAGTGTTTTAAAACCATTCATGACAACAATGTTCACATGGTGAGAAAATGTGAGTTTCGAGTCGAAGGTTATGCCTAGATCTTTGAACTCAGTCATTTTTTGCAGACGCTCGACGTTAATGGTGTAAGAAAAATCAAAAGGTATCTTTTTGCGAGTGTAAGTAACATAATTACACTTTTTTATATTTAGAGGCAATGAGTTAATTACACACCATTGATTCAACTTGTCGATGTCATTTTGAAGACTGTCGCAGTCATCAAAAGAATATATCTGCCTAAACAATTAACAATCATCTGCTGCGTATAGGAGGATTTCCGAGTCCAAGCCCAGGCATATGTCATTTATAGAAATTATGAATAGTAATGGGCCTAGCACAGATGCCTAAGGGACACCAGTTGATGCTGTTATTTTGACAGATTCAAATCCATGGTACTGAACTCTCATATGCCTCTCCATTAGATAGAACTCCAAAAATAAGATGAAGTTGTTGGTCAAGCCAAAAGGAATGAGTTTATTGAGAAGTATACCATGGTCAAGCCTATCGAAAGCATTAGAAAAATCCGTATAAATGACATCGACCTGGAAAGACTTATCCAATTCACCAGTAATAAATTGTGCAATGCACGTCAAGTTACTTATTGTTGATCTTCCCTCAACGAAACCATGCTGATTATCAATAATCTAACATTTTAAATGTGCATATATGATATCGTATAAGACCATTTCGAATAATTCATTGCCTGAGGAAGTATTCCCAACAACATATAATCTCCAGATGTTCAAAATTATATTCCAATACCTACCTCCTATCCCTATCCTCCCTAGGAACGCACGATGTTCTTTGAACATTATAGGTATTCCTTTTCGTGCGCTCCAAGCGATAAAAAAAATAACAGTTGGTCTGAAGTTTTCAATCAAATTCTTGTCACCTTTTTTGAAGTCGGGACATATTTTACCATCTTTCCAAACATCGGGAAAACATATTGTTGTCAGTGCTAACTACAATGAAATCAATTCTGACGCGAACAAAGCCGGAAAATGAAGGAAAATCGTCAAAAAGTTGTACTTACAGTATACCTTGAGTTTGTGGAAAGTTTTATGCAACTGAAACCAAGAGAAATCTTTCAGTAAGGACGAAGAAACAATATGAAGAAAAGTCACATCGACAAATCGAAACTAGCTGACCATATCCTTACTGAAGATAAACAACATGAAGCAAAATAAAATAATATTAATATCATTGGAAAAGAATAAAACAACCAGAAGAGAAATATCAAAGAATCTGCTTGCATTCTTCTGAACGGATACAATAGCATTGCTTCCTGTTCAGTTGATATAAATAGAACATGGTATTCACTACTGGAATCTGAAAATAAAAATGGTGAATTCAAGATTGATTAATGAAAACATCCTGTAACTCAGTTGATTGTCAACGTCACCAATTGTTACTGAGAACTAAAAAGTGTCAAGACAAATACGAATTTGCTATTCAAATATCCATTTTTCATGTTGGAAACGGAAGCAGATTCGTTCACGACACGTCCAATGCTGAGTGAACATTTGATATTTTTTTAAATACCTTTTCCGTCGACCTTGTATTAACAACTAAGTTTAATGTATATGAAATCGTTTATTAATGACCCCTATCAATGGACGATTTGTCTATTAATGCACGATTGTTTTATAGGCAACCAAACATACACCACGTGCATTCATTGTTTATGCTATAACTAGCGGAATCTGCATTTAAATCGAAAATATGGATTTCATCGACGATTTTCCGTTAACGGCTTCGCCTTTCCAAGTTTCTGATACGATTTTAATCCCTGTTTTCTAACACAAGGAATTTATTTCCTATGTTGATCATTTCGACAAATGTCAAATGACACTAATGTCAGTAACAAGGCTACTGGGCGATTCTTAGCAGTTTCCGGATGAATGATGAATTCGCGAACCAAGTTTTCTTCATTGCAGGAGAATTGAGAAATATAGTCGACGGAAAAATTTTGTAACCAACTTGTATATTAAAAGGCGATTAATGATCTCGAACATTAACGCGCTCGCCTCGCTCGCACGTTAAAATATCTCGATCATTATTCGCCCTCATTAATACACTAGTTGGTTAAATAACTATTTTTTCTCTCCTCTAAACCTTTTTCAATACATATTGTCATTGACAAGCTAGAGAATTTTTTTATAAGGATCTCTGATAGCAAAATCCTTCAAACGAAGTGACATTTTGGGGCAAATCATCTGATTTGTCCTTACTACACGTATATTGAAATAATATACATATTTTTATTTGATAGAAAAGAGGAGAGAAAATCCCAAAAAAACTGGAATGGTGAATTAATAGTATTCATTATTCCATTTCATGGAATGATCAATACGAAATGAATATTTGGCGTAAATTCGACTTGTGTGTGGGACCCAATTAAAATGATGGTCTTCATAACGCACCTTCACCAATACGCAGGTACTGAGAGGTGAAATTCTTCGCAATATCGTTGACTGAGTGACGCGCGACTAGTATATTTATGGGTTCTTTGTTAGCCCAAAATGGATATGAAGCATCGAATTCTGTCAACGAATCGGCGATACGATCCCGGTTTTATTCACAAACACACGCATCCGCGATCGTTGTGTATGCGAAAAAGCATTTTTCAAATGCGAATATCTCGACGCAGGAGGATTTATTACCGCTATTCATTGCTAATGGAGCGCTCGAAAAAGTGCATAGACCAGTATTCTGATCGGGAATCTAATTAATATTGCATGAGGCGATCCTTAATGACTTAATTAGTCTCGAGGAACGGGCAGTCTTATCTGTTATGCCGATTGCCACTGAAAAATGCACTTTTGGTATGAAAGGGCGATTTTTGCATGTCCAATGTGCTCTGAGTGGACGGTTGAACTATACAGTGTGTCCCAATTACCAAGCTCACCATGGGTATCTTTTTAACGGTGAGAGATACGGTTTGTCAAGGCCAACTATAATGTGAAAGAATATTTTGATAAAATTTGTTCGTTTTTGTTTTATACGCAAAAAAACAGATTTTGATCATTTTCATGTCTCCTCCGTAACTTCTTTATTTATGAAAATATTCAAATAGTAATTTCACATTCTCATGGCAGTTTTTCAAAGTGATTTCGAAAGAAATATCAAATTTATACCAACTCTTCTAGAATTTGATATATCAGCACCAACTTTAGTTTTTCGAATGTAGGTCATAGCTCACTATGACTTAGTTACAAATTTTTTTTTTGTCTTACAGATGATATGTCGCAGTCGATATCTTGAATTTATAAATTTCAACAAAAAAATCATGATCTTCGACCTCAAAAACCCCCACTTACCAATTTTGATTGGATCAGACCAAATCTTGTCCGCCATCTTGGAGCATCCGTTCTTTTTTAATTTCAACAAAAATTCAATAATGTATTGTCATCGGATTTACGAACATCTGCCAAATTTCAAGCTGATAGGACGGCCAGGAGTGAGTCAAAATTCACTTGCAACATTATGGAATTTTTGTTGAAATTAAAAAAAAATGGTTGCTCCAAGATGGCGGACAAGATTTGGTCCGATTCCATTCAAAATTGGTGAGTGGGGGTTTTTGAGGTCGGAGATCATGATTTTTACGTTAAAATTTATAAATTCAAGATAGCGGCTTCCAAAAAATTTTTTGTTTTTGTATAAATGACGATAACTTCGTTGTTATCAACACAAAACTATTACTGCGACATATCATCTGTAAGAGAAAATAAAGTTATTTGTAACTAAGTCATAGTGAGCTATGACCTACATTCGAAAAACTAAAGTTGGTGCTGATATCTCAAATTCTAGAAACTGCCATGAGAATGTAAAATTCCCATTTGAATATTTTCATAAATAAAGAAGTTACGGAGGAGACTTGAAAATGATCAAAATCTGTTTTTTGCGTATAAAACAAAAACGAATAGATTTTATCAAAATATGTTTTCACATTATAGTTGGCCTTGACAAACTCCACATTTGGTGTCATTTAACCGACCTCGTATCTCTCACCGTTAAAAAGATACCCATGGTGAGCATGGTAAGTGGGACACACTGTATAACCGTATGTAATACAATAAAGTGTATCGATGATTATCGAAATACAAATCTCTTCGATCTCGAGAAACATCTCGTAGCGATCAAAATGATTTCGCTCTATAGACCTAACGATATTGTACACTCGTCTTCAGTGTACATGTCGCGATTGGACGGTAAGAGCGCTCTTACCGCAGCAGTGATTAAGAGAGCTGACACCGTCCATGTGCGACATGTTCTCTGAAGGACGACTGTACTAAATTCACCCGGTATATGAAATATTCGACAAATATTCACAAACCTTCAGCAGCAAACTTCATTTACACGAAAAAAAAAAAAGAATTAATTGCTTCAACAAATTATTTATGCTTCAATCATTTTTGTTGGACTAAGCAATGTTTTGTTGGATCAAGCAGATACATGATTATTGCTTGTTCAAATCGAGAATGTAGTTTAATTGAATCAACAGTATGATATCAATACCATCAATAAAATATATGGTTATCTCAGAAACAAATTATGTCGATCCAAAATAAGGTCGATGTTGAATCAACTATAATCATTTTGTTGATTTGATGAAATGATGATCATTTTGATGAAAATATATCTTTGAAACACCATACAAGTTTTCTTATTCCGATGTTGTGATGAACTCATTTCGAACGGATCATTTGCTTGAATAGGGCAACGAAATTATGTAATATCAATAAAATATTTCGTTCATTCAACACAAAGTTAAATTTTCGCCACTAGATGGCGATCTTTCCGCTCCGTCTATGCCTGCTTCGAATTTAGTATATACGTGAAGCCTGATTTTTCGTTTTTGAAATATCGACTGGATGAAACGAAATGAGGATGCTTAGCAAGCCATCAGCTGAAGCAGAAATAAAGAATGGAAATATGTGCTAGAAGTCGATTAGATCCTTATTCAGTGTATTCTATTGATATGACATTTCAGAAAATCCTTGAATCAATAGTGAATTTGGTTCGACAAAACAATTTGTCGAATGGAAATACAGTTTCTCTTGAATCAACGAGATATTCCATGGGATCATCAAAACATTTCATTGAATCAACCAAATATTTTATTGTTTCAACCAATTATTTCATTGCATCAACCAAATATTACATTGAATCAACCAAATATTTCATTGAATCAACATGATATTCGATCGAATCAATATCTTGATATTTTGAATTGAACAAAATGATTGTTTGATACAATTCAATATCACTTCATAAACAATACACGGGTGTGCTTAAGTGAATGAGATTTAGAGTTCATGCAAGACATATTTACATGATTCAAACTTCAAATTCGCTCAGAAACAAGATTCAGATTTGCTTATTTCAAGATTGAATTCTGTCGTGCATATAAGACACTTATATTAGCCCCATCCACAGCTTTGCAGATGATAGTACCCTCCATACTGCGTTCTCTTCCAGAATTCCCATTTCTTCCCAGGAAACTAAGAACTCAAGGCGCAGACAGGTCAATGCTGTCAATGAAGATCTTGCTGAAATCACAGCCTGGGGAACAAACAACCTAGTTGAATTCAACGCCACCAAAACTCAAGCCTGCATTTTCTCTCGAAAGGCGGAACTCAGTATGCCCGATATTGTGATGTCTGGATCCACCATCCCCACCAAGCCCACTATATCTATGCTCGGTATTTCCATCAGCAACACTCTCTCATGGGATAATCATGTCAGATCCATCGCAAAAGCTGCTTCACAAAAACTCGGATTCTTGTTCCGTGCGAAAAGCTACTTTACACCTCAACAGCTCCTCATGATCTACAAAGCGCAGATACGGCCTGTTTTAGAATACTGTTACCACATATGGGGTTCAGCACCAAAACATACGCTGATGCTCTTAGATTCCATCCAGAGAAGAGCCATTCGCCTAGTGGGTGACGCCACACTCACTCACTCTTTGACATCATTGGAACACCGTAGAAAGGTCGGCGACCTTTCACTTTTCTATCGATACTTCCACGGGAAATGTTCTTCGGAAATCTCTGCTATCATCCCTTCACAAGCAATACCAATCAGACGAACTAGACAAGCCCAGTCAGCACATCCTTTCGTTGTCAACCTCGAAAGATGTCGAACAGCACTTTATCAAGACTCCTTCATCCATCGAACGGCTAGGCTCTGGAATTCATTGCCTGTGGAAGTATTCCCAACAACATATAATCTCCAAAAGTTCAAAAAAAATTCCAATACCTACCTCCTGTCCCTATCCTCCCTAGGAACGCACGATGTTCTTTGAACATTATAGGGATTCCCTTTCGTGCGCTCCAAGCGATAAAAAGAAAAAAAATTTGCTCGATTCGAAATTCATTTTGTTTTTCGTGTATCACATGCAATGTTGACGTTGTGCTGCATTAAATTCGATTCCCTACTCATTTCGACTGGATCACGAATCTATTCGAAGTGTATAGCAAATTGAGTCTGAGCAATTTGCTGAGAATTCGGCGGCCGCAAAAACGTCCCACCGCATTCGAGGCTTCGCATTGTTTTCGATGCTCGCAAATTCTCCGCAGGAATTTCTTAATTCCTGCGATGTTTCCCAGTGAATAGACATTCAAATTGAACAAGCATTAGACCAGTTCTTGCGTCGGAACAAGGGAAGAGTGAGTGAGCTGGTGCAGAGGCGTCTCAAGAGGAGGTTTTTCTTGGGGTCGATTTTTTTTCTTTCACTAAATTGTAATGGAATATTTCAAATCTCCAATAGACAATTTGCATAGCCTGTTTGGCTGACCGATATTAATCGGGAGGGGGCGATAGGTAGAGACATATTTTACATAATAAACCATATACTGTGTATTTCATTCAGAACAATTTTAGAATTTTTTTTTCTAGAACTAGGTATAATAAAGTTTTTGTTCCTTATAAAAACATTGAAAGTTTTATTTATTTACGAAATGGGTCGGGTTATTAATTTTATAAGGGCCCACGTGCCTTAAATTGCCAAAGGTGACAATCACACATTTGAAAAATCAAACAAAGTTTGATGGGGTATCAAAGTTGACCTGTGAAATGATAAACCCAAATCACGTGTAATAAAACAGGTCGGCGGACCGATGCCAAGTTGCTTTATCAATCTTGATTATGTTCCCAATCTGACGCAGTGCTCGAAGTATAGTCTTGCTATTCGTTTCGTGGTTGTTACATTATATATATTCACTATTCCATGAATCATTCAGACTTTTGTTTTGTGATCCGATTGACATGACATATGATGTCTGTCATATATCATCTTGATAACTCAATTTTTCCGTTTTTTTACACGTGATTTGAGTTTATGATTTCACAGGTTAACTTTGATAACTCATCAAACTTTCTTTGATTTTTTTAATATGTGATTGTCACCTTCGGCAATTTTAGGGCACGCATAAAACTGATAACACGACCCATTTCGTGAATAAATAAAACTTTTAATGTTTTTATGCAGAACAAAAATTGTATTATACCTAGTAAGTATTCCCTTCTTTTCCTTTTATTTATTATGATCTTCCTCAGCAACTTTCATCTGACTGTTTATTATACGCTGATGACTGTGGAATATTTCGAGAAACTGAACATCGCAGGGACCATGATATTTTACAAATTGACTTGAATTTGCCGCATGCCTGGACAGTCGAGAATTAACTATACCTGGATGTTGATGAGTGTTTCAGTATTACTTTGTGTAGGTCAAAAAATTTTAATTAGTTCAACTATCTTATAGACCACAAGACCATAGAAAAATTCACTCATGTCAAAGATTCAGGCGTTACGTTTCAGAATACATTGGAATTTGACAAACACATAAACGATAGGATAGGAATTTCTTAATTCCTGCGATGTTTCCCAGTGAATAGACATTCAAATTGAACAAGCATTAGACCAGTTCTTGCGTCGGAACAAGGGAAGAGTGAGTGAGCTGGTGCAGAGGCGTCTCAAGGGGGTTTTTCTTGGGGTATTTGTTTTCTACCACCAAATTGTAATGGAATATTTCAAATCTCCAATAGATAATCTGAATATCCTGTTTGGCTCACCGATGTTCATCGAGAAAGGAGGTGCCCAGCGAGCACAAACATCCCTGGGATGTTTTGGGATGTTTTGAAAATGTTGGCATGAAGATGTTATTTTGAGACGTAATATGCACTGACCAAACAGGTCTTTGAAGGATATTGAAGTATTGTTTTTGTTCTTCTGTGGCATTTCTTTGTTTGCCTACTGAGAGGTATCCCTGGGATGTTTTGGGTTGTTTTAGAAATGTAGGCATGAGGATATTTTTTTGAGGCGTAATATGCACTTTCCAAAGTGGTCTCAGAAGGATATTGAAAGTATTGTTTTTGTTCTTTTGTGCCCTTTCTTTGTTTGCCCCACCACAACGTCTCATGCTTACGTCACAATACGATGAATTCTGATTTGTTTTCGTTTTTGTTCTTCTTGTTCGCAATTGGCATTCGCAATTCGTTTGCAGCGAGTCACGCTTACATCACGCTGCTAACGAACAGAAAGGAATTTGATGAAGTTTATTGTGTTAGAAGACTTATTTAGTTTGTAATAATGACCATCAGATGCAAGATGTGTTGTTCGGTGCCTCAGTGTAATCAATATATAAAAGTACAAATTTATCAATACACAGCTTCTCCGCAGTTGCAAAATTATGCATTGTGGAGAACATTTCAAAAATTGGGGGACCTATTTCCAATTATATGTGTGTGTGTAGTAAGCACTACTCAGAAACCGATTAAGAAGGTAATTTCATATCAAGAAAATATTTTCATGTTCAATCTATTTTTAATGCATTTTTTCATTCAAGGGAAATAGAATCCTATAATGCAAAAGTTCAGAAAAGTACTTCGAAAATGGTTTTTTACAGCGATTTAATGTGCGCAAGACGCGTTGAAAATGTTCTGTTGTGTCCATGAAAAGGCTTTGAAAAGAACTAGGGAGAAGGTAGTTTTATGACATATCAAAGACATCTCGATAATTGCCGCCTGCGGCGGACATTGGCTGTTCTATAATAGTTCTATTCATGTGTGAACAGAACATCGCAGTGGAGGTTCAATGTCTCGAAATCTCGTACTTTTAACATCTCTGAGATGTTTTTGTGCTCGCTGGGTGATAGGTAAAGACATGTTCAACATAATTAACCCTTCGTCTGTGTGGACCCCAGGGGTACTAGATATAGCTGACTATATCTGGTAAGTTCGTCTATCGTTTCATAGAGAGCAATAGCTGTTCGTTTCATGATATCCCATATTGTAAAGAGCAGTTTATCACTGTAATTTAACCCTACAGTACTCTGATATTCCACATAATTTTGAATTTGATATTTGAAATCTTATTTTTGGGCAAGCCTTCGGGATGTTCAACAAGATAAATATCAACTACACTTTTGGGTGTATGATAAAATTGACATTCATCATATAGGGCGTGGAAAGAAATTCTGAATTGAACGAATCTGCGATTAGAGGTCTACAAAAATCACAAGTTTCCATCATTCAAGTTTGAACCCCCTGATTGGGTATGAAAGTGTTGAAAAGGAATAATATTCCTTATCAACTACACTATTTGATTCCAGTTGGATTATTACCATGTTTAATCTAATAGTACCCTAACACAGGTGATCCGCAATTTGCGTTTTTTTTTATATTAAGGTTCAATTATGTATCAGTAATTTTCAATTCTTGTTTCCATAAGTATGTATCTGAACGTAATATTTTCATCCAGAGCCATAGACATATTTTTATTTGTATTCGATGATGTGTCTGTTCGTCGATGGTACGTACGTTTGTGTTTTTATATTTATTTATTATGACTTTGTCTATAAGATACTCATCTTCCGACAATAAAGTATATTTTGATTTGATTTGATTTGAACAGGTGAGGTCTTTTAAAACTGTTGTTGATGTTGAAGGGTTTGTCTGACATTGCGCTTTGTTTCTCTCATCTTTAGTGCTGCTATGTGACTTAATGCTGATAATAAAGCTTTGCAGCTTCGAAACATGTTTCTGTGAATTGTATAACCCTTAAACGTAAGAAATTCAGAAATTTCAGGTTATAGTGTGCGAAAGGTTAGCTCATATAGTCGGAGCAAATGGGTCGTGGTTCAAATACTTACCAAATCATGTAACTCTGTCAAAAATTTAACAATAATTGGCATTAGAAAGATAGTTCCACCTGATAAGATTTTATTTGGACGCCATCTACAGAAAATAAAATTCAACAAACCCCTTTCTTAAGCCAATCCCTGTAGAGATATTGCCTGTGCTCAAGGATGGGAAAACAAATCAAACAAATAAAATTCAGATTCATTTCCTTCCAAATAGTAAATATAAAAGTGGAAATAAAATTCTAGCACAACTATCAAATAGGAAAAATAGAATACGTGTTGTAATAAAGAAACCTTGATATGATGAAAGTTTAGAAATTAATTTCCTTGAATATGGACCAAATTCCATAAAAATAATCATTTCTATAAATCAAAAATGTTCTCAATAATTGAATATTTACCTCTGATTAGATGTTTTTCATGAAAAATTGTGGCTGATCGAAAATGTGTTAAGCAGACATCCACATACGAGTTCATTTCATGGTGGCCAGATGCAGAAAGGAACAATTTTCAATTTTTCTTCCTCTCTTCTAGTTGACAATGAAAAATTCAATTATCCATGTCATGAAAGTCAAAAAATTATAGAAACCAAATAGCCAGCATCGATTCAACCGTTGCAATAACCGATACTAGGTTCAAATGAATAAGCAATCAATACAGATCAATAAAATGACGCTGACGGCATACTGCTTAGATACGTTACTATCGCGATCCTGCTCGTTGAAGGCTGAACGCTGAACTAATGGTTAATGCTACATGAGACAATGGAACAAGAACAAGAAGAATTGAAATTACAATTTTGAACCTCAATAACTCGTTTGACATTTCACCTGAATATTTTCAAAATAATCTGAAATAATAAACTATCATCAAGGCAACACAACATAATGCAATTCAATCCAAATTATGTAAGGAATATACAGGATGATCTCCGACGAATGCCAGTGACTCGCAGCTCCATGAAATCTGTAACAGAAAAGCTCAAAAAGGAATGCAAATTCTCAAAATAAATTCAGTTGAAATCACAGTTGAATCAATTACTCTGAAAAGGTCAGTTGAATACTTGGTACTATCAATATTTCACTTGAAGTGGATGTTACAAATGTTTACATTAATAGTTATTTATGTATCAAGGGCGTAAAGTAGGCGTTTATGGCCTGTGGTTTATTTTCTGACTCAAAAGTAATGACAATAGATTTGGATAAACTAATACTCCTCCGAATTTGATTTCTTACGTATAAATTCTGTAATCAAGAGATGGATGATTTACATATGAAAATTATCGTACGGATATTACAATTATCGTAATAGTAAAACTCTTTGATCTCTAGAAGAGGTTCATTCTTCAGAATTTCACAATATGCATACCCAGTATATATACCTACCTAATTTTGACGATGTCAAGCTAGCTGATAGTTGAAATTATATAGGTATTTGAATACTGTATGAAGGTTAATCGAGGAGGTGCAATGTTCAACTCACGAGGAGAGCAAATTCCGAAAAATCTAAAAAATTGATTATAGGATTTTCATGAGTTGATATAAGGAAACTGAGAACAGCAGGCGGTAAGTGCACTTTACGGCCCGTGGGCCATAATGAGCCCGCGGGTGGTAAAGTGCAACTTAACGCCCGCGAAACCGGGCGGTAAACTGCACTTTACGGCCCGCTAGTGCATAAAGTATAATTTTGGTGGAGTAGCCTGTATGAATTTTACCCAGTCCTATTGCCTTCACTTCACTGTAAGTTGGATTGTCTCAGATGGTTGATGAAGATATTACCAACTCCACGAGAATCTGAAATATCTACGCCTCTGTCTTCCGCAATAATTGAGTTTACCCTACAACGCTGTCACTTAATTCAATCAAACGTATAGGAGATATTAGTTTCGTTGGCTGGTAAGTGCTCCATGTTGGAGCCAGAGTACTTTTGCGGGAATGTCTGCATTTCTGTCGATTGTAAATTCAGTTTGTGTTTTGTTCGTATCTTCCTCCATTAATCTTTTTGTGTCTCTTTCGGTAATTCAACGTATTCGAAAGATCCGCATCATCTAATGGAAAATTCTTCATTCGAAAAAGTTGAGTAGGTACTCTGGCATTGTTGTCCATTGATAGCTATTTATACAGGGTGTTTGTTAAATCTTGGTGAAAAATTCATGCGGTATGATTGATGTGTTTTTATGGAATGAACTGCTCCTTTCCTGAACACCTTCGTATTATACGAATTATTGATGAGGTTTCCGAATTTTTTTTGTATCAGAATTCAATTTGGAGTCGAAAATTGATCGATATGAACTACGAGTTCCTTTTTTATAAGTGTTTTGTGTTGGAGCCAGAGTACTTTTGCGAGGATGTCTGCATTCCTGTCGATTGTAAATTCGGTTCGTGTTTTGTTAGTATCTTTCTCCATTAATCTTTTTGTGCCTCTTTCGGTAATTCAACGTATTCGAAAGATCCGCATCATCTAATGAGATATTCTTCATTCGAAAAAGTTGAGCAGGTACTCTGGCTTTGTTGTTCATTGATAGCTATTTATACAGGGTGTTTGTTAAGTCTTGGTGAAAAATTCATGCGGTATGGTTGATGTATTTTTATGAAATAAACTGCTCCTTTCCTGAACACCTTCGTATTATACGAATTATTGATGAGGATTCCGAATTTTTTTTGTATCAGAATTCAATTTGGAGTCGAAAATTGATCGATATGAACTACGAGTTCCTTTTTTATAAGTGTTTTGTGTTGGAGCCAGAGTACTTTTGCGAGGATGTCTGCATTCCTGTCGATTGTAAATTCGGTTCGTGTTTTGTTAGTATCTTTCTCCATTAATCTTTTTGTGCCTCTTTCGGTAATTCAACGTATTCGAAAGATCCGCATCATCTAATGAGATATTCTTCATTCGAAAAAGTTGAGCAGGTACTCTGGCTTTGTTGTTCATTGATAGCTATTTATACAGGGTGTTTGTTAAGTCTTGGTGAAAAATTCATGCGGTATGGTTGATGTATTTTTATGAAATAAACTGCTCCTTTCCTGAACACCTTCGTATTATACGAATTATTGATGAGGATTCCGAAGTTTTTTTGTTATCAGAATTCAATTTGGAGTCGAAAATTGATCGATATGAACTACGAGTTCCTTTTTTATAAATGTTTTATGTTGGAGCCAGAGTACTTTTGCGGAAATATCTGCATTTTTGTCGATTGTAAATTCAGTTTGTGTTTTGTTCGTATCTTCCTCTATTATTCTATTTGTGCATCTTCTGGTAATTCAACGTATTCGAAATATCCGCATCATCTAATTGTTGTTCATTGATAGCTATTCATACAGGGTGTTTTTTAAATTTTGGTGGAAAATTCATGGGGTATGTTTGATGTATTTTTATGGAAAATTCCACACCAGTGATTTTTATACAGTCAAATTGGGTTTTTATGACAGATACCCATAGCAACGTTTGTATTTCAGTGGACATTTCTTTCTCGTTTTCTCGTTGGTACAGCGTATGAAATCGGAAATTTTATCATGACATTATAATGAATAATATTTTGACGTCCTAAAATGATGATTTCGTACCACCTCAATTGGGAAGAAATCAACATAATTAATAGCCTAAAAATCCATCGATGCCCTAATTGCATCTATTATATAAAATATCATACCACTACCTGGGCCAGTGTGAGGAGTTATGGAAGGCTAAAATTCGAAATCTCTGGTATACTGATACGCTTCAACAGGAAGATCAAATCACTAATTTTCATATAATTATTACGGAGGTTCCAGAAGGAGCATATGGAGAAGGAATAGTAGATATTATGTGCACATGACGTGTGCAGCAGGGGTCTGCAAAAAAGGCTCACTGGGGCCTACCAAATATAATAGGTAGAAATCAGGAATCTCTTATTGGTGCCGATACTGCGACCCAAACAAAATTTATTCATGAACCTGTAAGCAAATCAAATGAACAAATCAATTCTGAAATTATTCATTTTCAAAACACAATCTGGTGTGGAATTTTCTTACCGAATACCACACGAGGTCAGATAACTTTTCGGGAATTTCCGGAAATAATTCGACATCTAGTTTTATTGCAAGTGGAAAAAACTGCTCCTTTTCTGAACATCTTCGTATTATACGAATCATTGATGAGGATTTTGAAGTTTTTTTGGTATCAGAATCTAGTTTGGGGTCAAAAATTGATCGATATGAACTAAGAATTCCTTTTTTATAAGTGCTCTATGTTGGAGCCAGAGTACTTTTGCGAGAATGTCTGCCGATTGTAAATTCAGTTTGTGTTTTGTTCGTATCTTCCTCCATTAATCTTTTTGTGTTTCTTTCGGTAATGAAAAATTCTCTATTCGGAAAAGTTGAGTAGGTGCATTGTTGTCCATGGATAGCTATTCATACAGGGTGTTATTTAAATTTTTGTGAAAAATTCATGGGGTATGTTTGATGTATTTTTATGAAAAAAACTGCTCCTTTCCTATAAACACTTCCGTATTATACGAATTATTGATGAAGATTTTGAAGTTTTTTTGGTATCAGAATCTCATTTGGGGTCAGAAATTGATCGATATGAACTACGACTTCCTTTCATCATGGCAAGATGAAACTAGTCTCATTATTCATACCTACTTCTTGAAGTGTTTCCTGTTCAGATATTCGTAATTCAATATAACAATATGGACAATTATATTGAAGATATATTAATAGGAAGTCTCCCACCATATGGAGGTAACATAATAATTTATATGATATATCTAAGCAGTTGTCGGATTATGGTTTCAATGAACTTTGAATTTTTCTATATGATATCAGGAAAGAGGTGAAAAAATTTATAGAAATACGCAGGTATACATGTTGCATCAGTTTTCCAATCATTCAAGATAGATTCCTATGACTTCCAGTTGATGTGAAAGAAAATTCAACAGTTTTTCCTTGAGCCGACCTTCAAAACTATAAAAGACCATGATAGGTCGTGAAATAAAATACTTTGAAATTGATATTCAACATGAAAAACTTATGAAAATCAATGCCAAGGCTGCGACAATCTACATATGACATATACATAATAATATATAACCTATATGGTAATAAATTCAGCACTCGAAATCAACAGCTGGATTGCTGGAAATCACATGATAAGATTCACTAGCTGGCAGAGTATCAAATACTCCCTTTGTAGTTTTCCTCTAAATATATACGTGGTAAAATTTACCACGATGGTTTTTTGATTGTTATCAACTTTCGATTAGATTTCAACTTTTGATCAGGTTGTTTCAACGTATTCCTAGAGTATATTTTAGTGCGGCGAAAGTCTCCATTCTCAACATTTTTCGTGGTAAGATATACAGCGATTCTAGTCGTTTGTACCATTCATATTTCTGTGTGTATAGAAAATATATGCTTTTTTTGTATAACTGATGCTCAAAATGCGTTTTTGCGAGATAATACTCATTTTTATTTATATAAACGAGGAGAGACAATCCCTTCTTCTTTTTTCAGGATGTCAACAGTTATTATGCAGGATTTGATGTAGTCGTGTTTTTTGTTTGTTGATATTCTTCATTATGTCTTCTTGACTTCAACCTCCACATTACAATAAAGAAAAAAATGACATATATCAGGTATATTCTTTTGTCATTTACATTTTTTCGGGAAGATTCCCAGAACATTCATATCCATAATGATATCATTAGTTGACGATTTTAAAACATTTATTTCGTAATTAGCTAGGCTCCTGCTTTAATCACAGAATATATTAATAAAATTAATATCGAGAATTGGAAACGACAGTAGGCAGTAGCGTCCTCAGAATTCCAAGCAAGTATATTAATATATATTATACTGCCGTATTTAGGAAGAATGATTCATATCAATTTGTTTTATCTCTTGGAGCGCACGATAAGGAATCCCTATGATGTTCGGAGAACATCGTGCGTGCCTTTGGAGGATAGAAGAGGAGGTGGGTATTGGAATTTTTTGAACTTTTGGGAATATTTCCATTGCTGAAGAATTCCAGAGCTCTGCTTAGAAATGTGTTGCTCGACATATTTCAAACTTGAGAGCATCAGCGTATGTTAGGTTGGATGCTGAACCCCATATGTGGAAACAGTATTCTAATAATGCAACTATCTGGCCAATCCCAAAACCTACTTCTGATTAACATATATCGCAATGCGATCAATCATTATTACATGGAATAACCACCGAAGTCAGGGAAAGCAAATATTGAATTTTTTCCATCTTTTCGAGGTTTCTAGCTCTTGAGAATATACTTCCCTAGACAAAAAATTCCAGAGCTTAGCCTTCAGATATATAGACCCACAAGTTTTGATAGCGATTTGTTCGACATTTTTGAGTTTGTAGAGTTTGTTCGACTGGTATTGCTAGTGATGAAATGGTAGCCAAGATTTCTGAGGAACATTTTCCGTGGAAGTACCTATGGAAGAGTGAAAGGTCGCAGAATTCTCTACGGTGTTCCAATGATGTTAAAAAGAGTGTGGCATCACCCATCAGGCGTATGGCTCTTTTCTGGATGGAATCTAAGAGCATCTGCGTATGTTTGGGTGCTCAACTCTATATGTTGGAACAGTATTCTGAGACAACAACAATCTCAACATCACCTACTTATGATTAACGTTGACATCCATCTATATTTTTACATCATAATGGAAACAAGTATTACTACATCGAATAACCACAGAATTTCGATAGTTTTTTATCATCTGGTGTCCATAAAATGGAATCTCTTTTATGTTTTGTTTTTAGATTCTGTTTCCCACGAAAAGAGATATCCTGTAATGTTCAGAGAACATCGTGAGAACCAAGGGAAATGAGGTAGGAATTGGTGTTTTCCTTCAATTTCTGGAGGTTATCTGCCTCGAGGAACACCTCCCTTGAGGCTCAGAGCACCGCAGTTCGTTGGATGAACAAGTCTTTGGAGAGAGATGTTTTGCGGTCTCCAAAGTGACCACGAAGGGGTGCGAAGCCTCAACTCGACGGGTTAATCTCGCGGGGACTGCCAAGGGACGAAGAATTGTTGATATTTCAGAAGAGCATCGTCCATAAAAATATCTATAATATAGAGCCAGATCGCCAACTTTTCTACGGTGTTCCACAGAAGTGAGTGAGTTTGTGAGCGAGGCATCACCCACAAGACGAATTGCCCTTTTTTGAACAGAATCCAACAGTTTCGGGGTATGTTTGGGTGCTTCACTCCAAATATGGGAACAGCATTCCAGGACAGGTAGAATCTGTGCCTTATAGATCATGAGCAGCTGACTAGAAGTAAAATAGCTCCTGGCCCGAAACAGGAACCAAGTTTTTGGAATGCACTTTCAGCAATTGATCTCACGTGATTTTCCCAAGAAAGGATATTGCTGATAGTAATACCAAGAATAGAAATTGATGTCTTTAAAGGTATGGTTACTCCTGAAAAGCGTATGTTTGGCACAGTGAGATCGACTTTTCTAGAGAAAAGGCATGCTTGTGTTTTGTTTGCATCGAAATGTACCAAGTTATTGGATCCTCATTGGAGAATTGTTGCCAAGTCCATATTTATTTTGTCAACATTTCTCCCTCATTCGTTTCTGATTTGCCTGGCTTGTATTGGAGCCCTGGAAAAAAAGGCGGTATGGGGGGTAATATCATCCACGAAGCTGTG
The DNA here is from genome assembly GCA_918026855.4 of Phaedon cochleariae. Classification (NCBI taxonomy): domain Eukaryota; kingdom Metazoa; phylum Arthropoda; class Insecta; order Coleoptera; family Chrysomelidae; genus Phaedon; species Phaedon cochleariae. Next base: position 865,363 of record OU896710.1, on the reverse strand, counting down.
TACTGGACATGAAGTTGTTTCCAACAAATCGTTGATATGGAGTAGAAATAGTGTTGGTGCTAGAATTGATCCTTACGGAACACCAGCATTCATGATAAGAGAGTCAGATGGAACTCCGTCGACTTCTACATGGAGAGATCTGTTTGAGAAAAAACTAGCTAGCAAGGAACATAGCTGGAGAGGCAAGCCATAAGATGGTAGCTTGGCGAGGAGTCCGTGGTGCCAGACTCGATCGAATGCCTTGGAGATATCAAGTGCCACGGGCCAGGTTTCACCATATTTTTCATCAGATTGCTGCCATATATGTGAGTCGTAAGCGAGCAGGTTACCAGTTGATCTCTGATGACGGAAGCCATATTGCCTATCGTTGATAATACCTGAATGTTCCAGGTATTTCATGAACTCGATGTTGATAGCTTTCTCCATGATCTTTGAAATAAAAATAGAAGTGCAATCGGTCTGTAGTTGCTAGGTAGGGTCTTTTTACCTTTTTCAGGAACTGGTTGTACTCTTGCAATTTTCCAGTTGGACGAGAATATCCCCAATTTGTAAGAGTAGTTGAACAACTTGCAGAGAACAGGTGTTAGTTCGGGAGCACATTTCTTGAGGACAATCGGTGGGATTCCGTCGGAGCCACAAGCTTTGTTGGTGTTGAGACCCAATAAAATCTTCCTTATAGTACGTTGGCGAAAGGTGATCTCGGGCATATGACTGTCAATTGGTGTTATGTTTGGAGTTTGTTTTCCCGATGAATCCAGAGTGGAATTTCCAGCAAATAAATACGCAAAAATATTGGCTTCTTCCTGGGCAGTTGTGGCTAGTGTTCCATCTTCCTTGGTTAGAGGAGAAAACAAACTGGAAGTGAAGTTTCTTCCTACAGCTTCGACGAAGAACCAAAATGAACGGGTAAACATCGTGCGAAGAGGAGGGAGATAAAGTAGGTATTGGATTCTTTTCAACTTCTTGAGTTTTTAAGCTCTTGGGAATATTTCACTAGACAGAGAGTTCCAAAAGCTTTGCCTTAATTTAGATCGACCAGTTTTGCTAGAGAGTTCTTCGACATCTTTGAGTATTTCTTGTGATGGAATGATAGCTGTGATTCCTGAAAAACATTTTCCGTGGAAGTATCTGTAGAAAAGTGATAGGTCGCTGACTTTTTTACGGTGTTCCAATGCTGTCAGAATTAGTGAGTGTGGCATCACCCACCAAGCGAATAGCTTTACTCTGAACCCCAAATGTGGAAATATTATTCTAGAACAAAACAAAAAGTAGCTTTTCACACGAAATAAAAAGCCTATCGCATGAAAAAGGGACTCAATCAATCTTCATTTAAATTCCGCAGACTCATCCATACTAATTTCATCATCTCAAATCCTCAAATCATCTGCATTGATACATCCTTAAAGACTCTCTGAACGGCCATTCACCAATCTAAATGATTATAAATATTATTTTTATTCAGGATTGAAATGACTGACCACCGTTCGAACTTTCATTCAACCCTGAATAAATACATCAACTTGAAAGCCTCATAATTCTCAGGAACTGGCCATTAAGATTTAATAACGGTGATATCGAATCAACGGTCTGCTTAATAAATTACGAATAGAATGAAGCGAGAATATAAGTGATTTATAGAAAATAGATGAAAAAAGTGTAATAAAATATGTTGTCACCGCCAATTCGTATAGCAATTATTTAAAACCTAGTGAAGGCAACAGACAGCACAGAAATTAATGAACAATTAGTGGATAATCATTATTTAATTCAGTTTGAAACATGTGGAAAGGTACGAGACGAGAATTTTTTCATCTTCAGGACTGCACGAAAGGGAATCCTACCAATATCCGTGGAACATCGAGTCGAGTTGGTTTTTTTCAACTTCTGGAGGTTAAAGCTTCCTGAAAGTATGGCAATCTGATCTTCTATAGGCAAGCGAGTTCTGATAGAGAGTAGTTCGACATATCTCGAAGTTATTGAAGGTGAGTATTGGGATATTCTATATATAGAATTCTTGGAGGTTATGAATTCTTGAAAATACTCACCTGTTGTTCAAATAGATCACGTGACGCATGAAAATTACTGACACATGCTTATAGTTTAGCATATTGCCTTTTTTTAATGTTCTGGTTCCCACAAAAAGGGATATCCTGTAATGTTCAGAGAACATCGTGAGAACCAAGGAAAATAAGGTAGGAATGGGCTTATATCACAAAAAATTTTTATTCCATAATTCGATAGAACTCATCCAAACTAGCTCACCACCGCAAACCGTTTATCGCTGTGAGCTCCCTACGTTTTATAAAAAATTATTGAAATCCCCGATATTTCGGACCTCTGAAAACGAGGCGATGATGTGACGTCAAAACCCTAATACTGAAACAGGACTATTCCAGACAGAGATGGATGATACATGATTTCTGGCAGAGTGAATTAGCGGGAGATCACAGTTGAAAGAATTAATATATCAGTTGCCTCAGTCTCCGTCCGGCGTTTGGTATTTTCTTTTAACTATGGCGAGATGAGGTTCCTACGTCATAAGAGGGTCCGTTTTCAGATGGTACTATTATTTATGTCCAAAAGTTGAACATTCCAGTGAATTTTTCGATCGAATTATGTCGTCAATCATTATTTATGTATGAAAGGATCATTATAAACATGGTTTGAGTTAAAAGTTCTACCAAGGTGTACACGCCCATTGGTGTTCTTCTTAAATTAATTAATTCGAATATAAAATGAAAAAGGAAATTATCACTTATAATCACGAGCTTCAAAAATTTCCAGATATTAATTGAAGCTAAAGCTAAAGTGGTATTCGGTGAGAAAATTCCACACTGAAATATTAATAAAAAAATTACTTGGATAATGACTATTTTTGATGGTTTTGACATTTGAATAGTAGGCTTTGTATGTTAACTCAGAAGAATAATATATTTTCTTTATTCACGTATGTCATTCTCCATGTCAAAACTGAAGAGTAGGTATAATATCATAGTGTTCATAGGAAAATGATAGTTGGTTGTGATGTAATGTGAGAACTAACGTATAGTACCAACATGTGTTTTTGTAAATTTCGAATTTGCAAGTAAACCTACATATGGTAAACTGTTGATAAACGATTTTCATTTATTGACTTATAGAATGATCTAGAAATAATCTGGAGTTGAATGTAAATGTCATTTAACCTATAAACGTCAAAAAATTTCCAGTGTAATTTCATGCTCCGTCCTCCAAGGAGGTGAAATATTGGTTTGGTGTGAAATTTTCTATAAAATAACTCATTCCATCAAATTATTAGTTATTTTCAACTGAAGAATTTGGTATAATGAGAGATTCATTTCACGCACTTCGAAATTGAATTGATAATTTTGAAATGTATTTGATATAGGTTCTTGAATTGAATTGACTAAGTTGAAAAACATTTGACATATTTTGAAATTGAATTGATACTTTTTCAAATCGTATTGGTCTATTTCGAAATACAATTGAGTATTTTTTCAGTCGAATTGACCATTTAGAAATACATTTGATACTATTTGAAATGAGCTTGACGTTTTTTGAACTAAAGTTGAAAACGATGTAGTTACGCTTATGTTTCTTATCCATATAATCAAGTTATTGGAGCACCATTATTATAAGAGAAAGAAATGTAAACGACATTGTTGCCGGTTTTTGCCGGCCGTAGATACTTTTTCGTGTTGCGTTCTGCGTATATGCCCATAAATATACCGAGGAGATTAAATCGACGACCAGTAAATTGAATGACGTAAACGTGATGGCATTTTGGTAGACGCGTCCATCTCATTCCATATTGTGCGTATAAGAAGATATACAGGGATGGTAACATTTCGAATTTATTATGCCTATATCGAAAAATTTACAAATGTTCCATTTTTAATCTATTTCGTCACAAGTTGAAATCTTCTATTTTTTATTTTTTCAAATGGACCAGAATCACATAAATGAATATAAGAAGATTATCAAATGAATAGAGGGTGATTTTTGTTCAGTATTCCAGTGATGATGCAGTTTTGGCACTTTATAGAACATTTGAAACATACTTTAGCAATCTGAAAATGAATATTACAACTATACAGGGTGATTCATTAAGAATGGGAAATCTCTGAACTACAGATAGTAAACACAAAAATAGTGAGATTTAGCCCAATATGCCTGATGAGAATGTTGCTGGTTTAGGAGATACAGGGTGGCTAGGAGGAGATTTTATTTCAAAATTCCACGATAACTTTGTTAGTTTCAACAGCATGAACATGAAATCCTATATTTCTAGGTTTTCTGGCATGAGGAATATGAATTTGCAACTTATTTTGTGATTTCTCATAATTTACATCATATCTTCTATGTCAACTCATTGACGATCATAATAAGAGAAAAATCTGAAAGCTCGTTCAATTTCACATGAAAAATGTACTCTTCATCAAACTGTCTAACTTCAACGGTTTTTGTGTTATTCGTTCTTGAAGAAATTTATGTTCCAATTATTTCATTTTAATATTTTTTATTTTTTGTTCTGGTTCCCAGGATAAGGGGTATATCCTGTTATGTTCAGAGAACATCGTGAGAACCAAGGAAAATAAGGTAGAAACTGGCGTTCTTCTTTAATTTCTGGAGGTTATATGCCTCGGGGAATACCTCCCTTGTCAATGTGTTCCAGATCCTCGCTGTTCGTTAGATCATAGATTAAATGGTTAGATGAACGAGTCTTTGGAAAGAGATGTTCTGCAGGTCTCCAAAGTGACCACGAAGGGGTGCGAAGCCTCAACTCGACTGGTTAATCTCGCGGGGACTGATGTCAAGGGAGAAACAATTGGTGATATTTGAAGAGCATCGTCCATGAATGAAACAAAGAACATCATGCGTTCCTAAGGAGGGTAGGGACAGTAGGTAGGTATTGGAATTTTTTTTGAACTTCTGGAGATTATATGGTGTTGGGAATACTTCCTCAGGCAATGAATTCCAGAGCCAGGCCGTTCTATGGATGAAGGAGTTTTGATAAAGTGCTGTTCGACATCTTTCGAGGTTGACAACGAAATGATGTGCTGACTGGGCTTGACTAGTTCGTCTGACTGGTATTGCTAATGAAGGGATGATAGCAGAGATTTCCGAAGAACATTTCCCGTGGAAGTATCGATAGAAAAGTGAAAGGTCACCGACCTTTCTACGGTGTTCCAATGATGTCAAAGAGTGAATGAGTGTGGCGTCACCCACCAGGCAAATGGCTCTCCTCTGGATGGAATCTAAGAGCATCAGAGTATGTTTCGGTGCTGAACCCCATATGTGGGAACAGTATTCTAGAATGGGTCGTATCTGCGCTTTGCAGATCATGAGAAGCTGTTGAGGTGTAAAATAGCTTTTCGCACGGAACAAGAATCCGTGTTTTTGTGAAGCAGCTTTTGCGATGGATCTGACATGATTATCCCATGAAAGAGTGTTGCTGATGGAAATACCGAGCATAGATATAGTGGGCTTGGTGGGGATGGTGGTGCCAGACATTACAATATCGGGAGGTACAATTGTTGATATTTCATTAAATTAAGAATTGCAAATCCCTGAGCTACAGATAGTAAACACCCAAATATAATGATTCAGCCCAGCATGCCTCATAAAAATATTGCTGGTTTCAGAGATACAGGGTGGTTGAGGAGAAGATATTTTGAAATAGAATCTTTACCTTAACCACCCTGTATCTCTCTCTAACGAGCTTTCTAATACTCCACTTATTTCGATCATCAATGTCTTGACATATAGAAGATATGATGTGAATTATAGAAGTAACAGAGTGCCACTAGCACCCTCTATGAGCAATCACAAAATATGTTGCAAATTCATATTCCCCAGCTGTGAGTGGTAGAATATTGCAGTTTAAGTTGGCCGATGAGTTGAAAATTTCACCTTGTATCTCAAAAAGGAAACATGTTACAAAATATTGCCACAATATATTGTGGAGCTTCCATCCGTAATTTGAAGAAGCAATATTGTATAATTCTTGCTGCTAAATTCCTGTTGACAAAATAACAAAAAAACGTACTGACAAATTGTTTCTAAGTTACAATATGACCCTTTCATATCAGTATCAATAGCGAATATTGCATCAACTATATATTCTCATCAGAATTGCAACATTACATAGATCAACTACGAACAATATCTGGGCAACGTTACATATGGAACTACCAGTGAATTCCCAATTGTAATGTTGCATTCAAATTGATACTTCATTGATATAGCTACAACTCATCAGATGCAAATCTTATCTTTCATCTTACTGTACTTAGCTGTTGTAGAAAAAACTTTGAGCTCACACTCACAATTCATCTTAAAACAACCTCAAATATCGTTCTTCAGAATATTCTCTGGATCCTAATAAATATTCATATTATCTAGTGAATATTCTATGAACATCTCTTCAGTGTATATTATGAGGATACTCTTAATTGTAATGCAAGTATACGATGCAAAACTCTCAAATTTGACCGATTGATGAACTAACAGGTAGATTCCTGATTATTTAATTTCATTATTATGCCCTTTGTTCCAGGCTCTTATGCAGTGCAGTGCCTATAAGTCGGAGCACCGTTATACCGAAATCATTTTGGAATTTTTTCAAGTGACTCATATATTATTCAAAAGTGGGCACGATTGTTCGATTATTAAAAAGTTGTTCCCATGTATAATTATTAACATAAAATATGTTATTTTCCTATATTTCCTATATCGTATTTTTATCGTATGTTGCCAGTAACCTTAATAAAATATCACAATGAGATTACATACGTTCATTGAATGTGAAATGTTGCTGTACTTCTCATAATCTCTCTACATTCATAATATTGCTGAACGTCCGTTTTACATTACATTAATACTGCTGCAATATTGTTGAGATATCACTCTGCTTAGTGGATAGCTCTGAAAATAAGTGATCTATTCCGTGAATACATCGAAAATAGAATATGGAAGTAATTACAATTATTTATATATTTTTTTGAATTGAACACCATTTGCATCTAGGTTCTCCAATTCAATAATGACGAGCTTACGTTTTATACCCAGAAATCATACTGGTATGATTCTCCACGATCCTAAAAATGGTCGTTCGATTCGAAATTAATTTTCAATTATTCCGAATTTCGGACGGACAACGTGAAAAGGGAATGCCATCAGAATTCTGTTTGACGGTCTGTATACGCCATTCCCAAATTGGTTTACTGCCAGAGTCGACGCCAAAATGGAAGACGAGAGAGCCTCCTGAATACGAAATAATTTCCATCGCGCTAGCAGAGTCGATACTGCCAACTCCACATTCGAAATTCGGTCACGAAACGAAAAATGAGAGAACGAACGGACATTCCTCGAGTTTTTCAGATGATTCATGTCCATGAAATGAGAAATACCGTATTCGAGGGTTGTTATTTGGACAGAAGTGAAAACTATTTTTGAAGACAGGGAAAACCCCATTTGAAAATGCAAATCTACCAAATATATTCGAAAGATTCCTAAGCATATATCGATAATTTAACTCATGTTTAAAATCGTACATAAGAAACGGCAGTTTTGGCAGTTTGATATGGGATAAATTAACTCCAACACGGAAATAGTAATTTATTTCATACTGCATCATAGAACATACCTTTACGTACCTGATTTCAATCCGGAAAATAGACTTTTACAGGATAGGCGCACGTAATATTTCATTACGTGCTATATACTATCCCGTAATGAAATTTTACCGGATTGTAAATATTGAAAACTCAGTTATGCGTCAAAAGCATGAATACATTTATTAAAAATTCAACAGCAAAACAATACACAGAAATTACTTATTGCTAATATTAATATTAACCGTTAAATTTTCGTTCCCATGAATATGGATACCAGGAGCTCCATTGGATGAATTATTTATTAGGGAGTTGCTACTTGCTGATACATTCCCATTTTTTTGTTGTAGCACTTCAACAAAGTTTTCTCTATGTTGAATCATGCGAGATACCCTGTTTTTCCCCTCGATCGAATCCTCGATATATTTTTCACTGTTCATTCTTGTTTTTTAGCAGTATGAAATAAAATGTTATACGTCACACGTCCGGTAATTTTTTACAGTACTCGTTTCGAAATTCCGGACTCGGCTTAAAAGTGTACTTATCGAACTAGTAACGTAAATATCTATTTTCTGCAACCGACACAAAAGTCGTCCATTTTGACACCAAAATTAGCTCTTAAATTGACGTTTCTATTACTGACACAAAAATAGGTATGTTGCTAGGCAACATATTTAGTTCCTAGGAGCTAAAGTTGAATTTTAGTTCCTAGAACTAAAAGGGATATACTGGACGTCATCAAGAATAAACAACATTGTGACGGCTGGTTATTTGGGTTGAGACGCATACCTGATTTGTTTCCGATTTCAGCAGATTTGGCATTTCATACCCATGCTGGAGATATAAATACACCTTATTATAGTTTAGTATTGGAATTATAAACATCTCAGTTGAGTATTTTTGATTTGATCAGGGAAGCCTTCAAGATTCAAATACTTGCTTGATCTATATTCTATTCGTTATTCTCGGGATGGATAACTTCGAGGATAACTTGTTTTTTGATAATCACGGCAAGCAATAGTTTTTTGTCTCAAACGACGATATTGTTAATCTTCATTTGATTATCAAGCTACAAACATTGTATTACGGAAAGGAAAAAATAATTGCTATTCTTATTGTTATTGATGTGCTCACTAACCTAACATTTTCCAAGTCTTGTTTCTATAGCTGGCACTGACGCGGTATTTGCCATTAGAGCACCTGGTCCATACACAAATATGTCACTCTGTGGTTGTATTTATATTGAAACTACAATTCGAACATCCTTGAAAATTGGATGAACCTGCTGTTGATGCAGGTAGAATGTTCTCACCACACGGATTATTTTTCAATATTTGTTGCAGTGCATACATATGGCACGGTATTGGTGGTAACTTCACATATTTATTTGAGTTATTTTTTTCGGTTGCAGAAAAAATAGCATGTTTCATTCGGATCAAAAGTGACTTTTGATCCTAATAAAACAATCTACTATTTTTTCATACTGCATCATAGAACATACCTTTACGTAGCTGATTTCAATCCGGAAAATAGACTTTTACAGGATAGGCGCACGTAATATTTCACGGAAATAGTAATCTACGTACCAAGTCCGGAAAGTACTGTTATTTTGGACGAGTTAACAAAATAATAGGGCGAGCTGTAGGCGAGTCCTGGAAGGCTGCGAGTCCAAAAAACTGTTTTTGGACGTGACGTGACTATTTTTTCGGCAACCATGTGGAATAACAAATCAATGAGACATGTGTATATTATATTTCTTTGAAGAATACAATTCCTCCTTTATTAATTCTCATATGTATCAAATACCAAAATTTGAACAGAATACCTATACCTACTAACTGTTACATTGCAAATTGCGTATGGACATTTTAAAACTCACTATCGCAGCTGCATTCGATAGTTTATTGCGATAATTGCAACCAAACTTTCAAAAATCAAAATGTCAACTAATTTCATGTCAAATAGCTGTCAGCCGATATTTCGCTGCTATGGGAATTATCATTTGGGCACTCGAAAATAATTATGGGTTATCTATTAAATAATTTGCCATAATAAAGAGAGAATAACCCACAACAATTCTGAACTCAAATGAGCACCGAAAGAAAATTTGCCGTAGAAATAGTCTATGCTTCTACTCTCAACAATCTCCTAACTATACTGAATATTCGGCGATAGTGTTTCCAAATATATTATCATGGACATCATTGCATCATGTTATTCATATACAATCCTACGAAGTGTATTTACTGAGAGTGTGGTATTTTTATCACCGCAATTTATAAATGCTAATTCGATAGTAATTCAACACTTCTGAATGCAGTACAATATACCATATTATGTCAGTTGATAGTACTAGGGATGCAGTTATAAACTCAACAATTCGTTCACCTGGAGCATATGGTGAATTCCAGAGAAATTGGCGGTGATATTCAACGGAATAGCTAGTTAAAATTAATATAATATTATAAGGAACTCTGTCGGACTTAACTCATTAGTTCAATTGAATAATATAACGTTTATCCCTGTTATTCTCATTCCCCAATGTCTGAAAATGTTAACCACATTTTAAAGTTAACGTTTACTATTGGAATGGCAAAGTTAACTTACTGTCGAGGTACATTGTAGCTCGATCGCATTCAAAAGTTCTTTGTAACTGCTAAATTGTGGTGAATTCCTCTGCCGGATTTCTTTGCGTGTAGTATATACACAAAAAAAGAATCTCTTGTATTGAGCATGACTGCATTGATCCAAGAAAATAATTTGTTTGTATATAACGAAAGATATGATATTCTTGTTCCGAAACCATGATTTATTCAACAAGTCTCTTGTAGGAAAATTAAGGTATGCATGGTTGGAGACGTCTGTTATGTTGAAGTGAGAATGGAACTAATTCATTTTGACAAAACCATTTACTTATTTCAGGAAAACCATAATTTTGAGGTGAGAAATCCATCCACCAAGTGGAAACAATTATTTTCCTAATTTGCAACTATGGATTACTATTATTGAGAATTGTTCTCTTTCATTTCGAAATGAACGATTCATTCTAGTCCAAATTCTGTCAATCTTCAATGAACACATTGATATTTTCGATCCCGATTCATGAGTTTTTCATAATGAATATTTAGCTCATTCTCTCCAATGGGACTATTTTTTGTTTCAAAATATTGACTATTTATTTGAAAATATAATAATGTTTTTGATTCAAAACTGTGGATAATTAAACTCCACAGAATATTCGTGAAGAAATATATTTTTGTTTCTTTGGTTGACAATAATCGCATGTATAGGTACATCTTGGATCAGTTTAATCCATCATGACCCCAAATGGTTATAGAATGATCCCATGCATGCATTCATTTCGTCTTCTTGAATTGTTGCTGAAAATGATAACGGTCAAAAACAATGACATAAGTATTATAATTGATTCAAAACTCACCTCTATATAATATGTAATATCGTGACTCTAGTAATATCATGCCTTCTGGAAGATATCGGGTATATAGATTCGAGATACTCGGCAAGAAACTTTCTCTCACCTAATTCCAAGGTTCTCTCAAGTCTTTGCAATACCTCATTTGTAGATAATACTTCTTCATTCATCAACCAGTCGTCATTTTGCTACAAAATAATTTCGATAATACTAAATTCCTGTTATTTTGATTGAAAATTTGTTGATTCACTCACAATGACTACCGAAATTTGCAAATTCCTACTTACCAAGGGGATTCAATGTTGTACTTCCACAAGCTCTCTACAAGTTCAGCATTTGTTAGATATTTATGTTCTAAGACAGTTCACACCTATACACACTCAATATAAAACATTCAAAATTTTCAAACTACGCAGCTTAATGCCGTTCCGAGCATTGTCAATAATGATTGTAGACAGGGTACTGAGTTTTGGCAACAGGATTGCTTGCCCTTGATTTTCGAGGCATATTATTTTCATTCAAAGAAATACCTACTCATAGACTTGAATCAAGTAAATAAAGTATTGAATCAAAATGTTGCTTCTTCAATTAGAGAAAATATTAATATCATCAAGTTGAAGATATTACATTCCCTTCATTTGAGAAAATTTATATTCATATTTTTGAATCAAGTAAGTATGACATCGGATAGAACTATCAGAAGTCTTCTATTTGATGAAATTGAAATATCAATATGATGAAATTAGAATGCTTCATTTGAAGAAATAATTATTTATATTTTTGTATCAAGAAAATTATGTGTTGCCTCAACATATTCGGTTTTTGCAATTTGAGAAAACTGAATATATCATTCGAAGAAATGAGCATTCTTTAATTTGAAGAAATCTGTACACATAATCTTGGATCAAGCAATACATTTATTGAAACAAAATAGTACGCTTCTGCGAATTGAAAAATCCGTTTTGATTGAATTGAAGTAATAAGTAATTAATTTATTAACTGAATAATTGCATTTTTGGTTTGAGAATATATTTCAATAATATGATACTATTTTCTTGAATATACCAGATTTTTTGACTCAAAAGAATATGCTCAATTCAAAGCAGATATACCATTGAATTTTCAAGAGAATGGGATTTCTTCATTCGAAGAAATTTTTTTTCTCTGTGATTAGTACTGATAATACAGTTTGCATAACTGGGAGGACTAATATACATGTGACCTCAAAACTTCACACTCTGAATACGTTATATTTATGAAATACAACGTGTCATTCTGTAATCTTCTTAGGGAGCGTTATTCCCCCAACTCCCCTAAAAGAAGTCTGAGAGTTTATCATTCGCGAATACATATAAGATAAACTGTTGACTTCTCAACTTTCTAGCGCTTCCCCATTGTTCGCGTATTATATAGAAAGAAACCTTAAACCCCGCCGTGTTATTAACATAATGTCAGCTATCTGAGGCGACGAGGGAGGAATATGGCCATCATAGCATCATAGAGACATTCAAAAGTTGAACGGAATATAACTCATCCTTGAATATAAACTGCCGATTATATGTCTGTACCTGGTGTTCATTCGGAATAGTAGTTATTTATACACCAAGGTAGTAAAGAATGTCATTATTAGCCTTAGGGGTCGCCAATATAAGAATTCTTGTCTTGAAAACAACTTCTTGTCTTGAGAAAAAATCAAGAAATTTCGAAAAAACTTGTCTTGACGTTTTCCTTGACTCAAGAAATTTCAAGATATTGAAATTTCTCGATTGACCGGTGACACCGTACAAGGTGATTCGCTGGTGAACTTTATATTGCGTTGCGTGCTAGGGGATCATCTCGGTTTTTATTTCATCAATAGATATACCTTGTCAGAAATTCTGTAGAATTCAGTAGATTTATTTTCAGTTATACAAATATCAGGATAATGGAATGAACCTATGATTATATATGGTTGGAATATATTATGTTGGTTCCAAAATGTTCGTATATGATATCCTGGATTATAATTCATCATTGGATGAAAAATTTGTAAACTTCGACAGGTAGTCAGGTGACAAGAATAATTATAAAACATGCTGCACTCGCTTTTTTTCAATAGCCACCTACTGATTAGGTCCCCAGCTTTTATAGTCAATGAATATTGCTGAATATTGGTAAATAATGAATGTTGCCAAAATGTGAACCAGTGTGTGACGAACCACGTTGATGATGATATTAAAAATATTGCCAGACATTTACAAAGCGGATGAATAAGAAATATACTACAATATTGTGAATCATTCAAATTCAAGGCTAATACTCAAACCATCGTATAAATTCTATATATTTCTAAAAAGCGCAAAGCATCAATAATTCAATTATGCAAAAATACACAGGCTGTTCTATATATTTGAAAAAACATTACTTCGGTTATATCTAAAAAATAATAGCCTATTTTGGAAATCTGACTACGCCACTGGAGTCCATGTGGAAAACTGTAGTGACAGTTCTGACTATCAGTGAAATTTGCGACGCATCCAATTTGTGCTATACAAACCATCCAAATGATTTTACCCACCCAAGCGGCCCAAGTCTTTCTAATGAGTACCTACCCATTTTTTAAATGAAATGCTCGTGACACTTCAGAATTGAATTAAAATTATGTTCTGATTTCCTTCACTGAAGCATAATATGCTTCATCGAACTACTGAATGACAAACAAAATGTTTTCATTATGCTCAAATAACCTATTTTCTGGATTTTACCACGTGACCTACTATAAGATAAAATCATTCCATAGTAGCTTCATGAAAGTTGTATAAATGTGTATTGAACAGTAAATATAAGGACTGTATGAATTTTTAGTAGAACCCTTATACTACCGAACCATTGTATAAAAATGGACCGTTTTTGGTTGTATAAGGATTATTTAATTGTTTTGTAGACCATAATAAGAGTTCTAGTCTCCTATAAAATATATCTTATATCTCTTCATATAAATCTTATAGACTTTGATTAGCTACTTGTCATATATATAATATTTTTCTGCAACCGACACAAAAGTCGTCCAAAATTAGCTCTTAAATTGACGTTTCTATTACTGACACAAAAATAGGTATGTTGCTAGGCAACATATTTAGTTCCTAGGAGCTGAAGTTGAATTTTAGTTCCTAGGAGCTAAAGTTGAAGTTTAGCTCCTAGGAACTAAAAAGGATGTACTGTACGTCAACAAGAATAAACAACATTGTGACGGTTGGTTATTTGGGTTGAGACGCATACATGATTTGTTTCCGATTTCAGCAGATTTGGCATTTCATACCGATGCTGGAGATATAAATATACCTTATTATAGTTTAGTATTGGAATTATAAACATATGAGTTAAGTATTTTTGTTTTGATCAGGGTAGCCTTCAAGATTCAAAAACTTGCTTGATCTGTATTTCATTCGTAATTCTCGGGATAACTTGTTTTTGAATAATCACGGCAAGCAATAGTTTCTTTGTCTCAAACAACGATATTGTTTAGCTTCATTTGATTATCAAGTCAGACACAGTGTAGTATGATGAGAAATAAATAGTCACTATTATTAGCGCGTTATTTGCCATTAGAGCACCTGGTCCATACACAAATATGTCACTCTGTGGTTATATTTATGTTGAAACTACAATTCGAACATCCTTGAAAACCTAACCTGCTGTTAATGCAGGTAGAATATTCTCACCACAGGGATTATTTGTCAATATTTGTTGCATTGCATATACATATGGCACAGCATTAGTGGTTACTTCACATGTTTATTTGAGTTAATTATTTCGGTTGCAGAAAAAATAGCATGTTTCATTCGGATCAAAAGTGACTTTGTTCGACTCGCAAATTTTGCTTTCGCTCGGCTTCGCTAAACGCTCCGCCTCGCAAATGCAAAATTCGCTTGTCAAACAAAGTGTCACTTTTGATCCTAATGAAACAATCTACTATTCTTCTCCAAACGGCATAGAAAGTGGACTGTCTCTGACACTTAACAAGCAGTAAAGGTGTTCTTCCTCTGCCTAGGCATGAAAAGTTTGTTGCTATGCAACGTTCCAAGTAATTTGAATGAATTTTGGGTGTATGATAAATTGACATTCATCATACAGGTCGTGGAAAGAAATTCTGAATTGAGACTCTATCACGAATCTGCGATTAGAGGTCTATAAAAATCACAGGAAAGTATAGTTGTTTTTTATTGAATAAACTGAAAAAGAGTCGATATTCTCATCACATAAAGAATGCGAATTCTCAATGTATTGCTTCATATTAATATATATCCATTTTTGTATGTCCATAATTTATCTGAGAATATTCCTTCTCAACAATTTGAATGAAGTTGGGAATCAAAATTGACACTGACATTGGGTGAACACAAAATGATGGAGTTTTCACTTGTAATACCACTAGAGGTCAATTTATTCCCGGAAATTTTTTCGAGCTCATAAATATTTTGAAAATTATTGCGAGACGAAGACGAGGGACAATCTTCGAAATATTCTTCTGAGACCTGGAGGAAGGGCATCAGTGTCACAGCTTTTCGACGACCTACGAAAACGTATTGATTATCATTCTCAAGGCAAATTATTCTAATTGTCAGAGTCCTTAGCCATCTTATCGAAGATGATTCAACAGCGTATTCAAAAAAAAACAGAGCTAGAACTCGAACTGGCTGTCCAACTCGCAGTCGAACTGGTAGTCGCACTGTCGAACCCGCTTCCTTAGCGTCTTTTAAATAGTTGTCTATATATTCGGTAACGTGGACAGTAAGGAAATCAGGTCGATAGTTGAAGTCAATGTCACGCCTGTGTTCATGTTCAACTACTATGGAAAAAAGTTCGTTCACGATCTGAAAATTTTGGAATTGATAAACAAAGACGTGACCGTTCAATGTCGAAGTCATTTATGAATTCAAATGAAATTAAGGAAAATGACCCTATTCGTGACAATACTGTTGATTCAATCAGACTATATTCTTGATTTGAACAAGCTGCTTCCATGAAATAATCATGTATCTGTTTGATTCAACAAAAAATTGCTCAGTCAGTTTGTTGATGCAATTAATCTTTTTTTTTTCGTGCAACTGATTACGTAAACTGAGACGTTTCAAAACTTTCCTCAGTTTTGAAAATGTCAAATCACACATCAAAATTTAACAAAAAAAAAACAACTTTGTCAAACTGTTTTGTATATTTTCGTCTTAACTACAGTTACCCTGTTCCAGAACAGGCTCGTACTGAGATCCGACAAAATTTGCATAAAGCGCCTATTTTCCAGGATTTTCGCTAGTGTAAAACCGTGTTTGAGGAAAGTCCTCAAGACAGATTGCCGCCAGCAGCATCCCCGGATTATTCCGGGGCCGTGTGAAATTTCGGCAATCATTCCTGAATACGTGGATGGATGAGATCCTCGCTTTGCCGCGACAGCAGCAGGAATATTTTATTTTTTTCCGCCCGCTAGGGTAGCGATATCTTGATGGGAATCTGGAAAACCTTCTGTGGAGGTGAAGGAGATGAGAAATGTTGTAAGTTTTTCATTGCACCTTTCCTGGGGCAGAAGTAATATATACCAGAGGATTTTTCTCAAGAGAAAACGAGCCCTAAATATTTGTTTGAATTGAAGTATGTGTTGAACAGCATATTATTAAGTAAACCTTCGGTATACGATACGCAGTTTTGTTTAACAAAGTTATTGATATAAACGTCAATCACTTTCATATAGAACATTTGTATTTTATGACAATTATATCATTCGTATTTCATTGTGAAGTCCTTTTTAGTAAAGTTCCTGATAGACGCAGTTTATCTATTCCACTATACCTTCCCAGCAACTCACAGAAACAGAAGACAGCCGCCATATTTTCGACTAGTGCCGAATACATGGAATCGACTGATGATGCAGAAGAAGCAATATATTTGCTCCGTTTCCTTGAAGAATTGGGATTTGAGGAGCTTAGCGACGTTTTGGTACATAATGATAATAAGTCTGCTCTAAAGCTTGCTGAGAATCAAATTGTTCACGCTAGAAGCAAACATATCGATATTAGGCACCACTTCTTACGAGAAGCACTTCAGAAAAAAGAATTGACATTGGACTATATTTCCACTGAGAATATTGTTGCCGATCTACTGACAAAGGGACTACCTATGCCAAAGCACCTGGAATTTGCCAACTGAGTAGGAGTCCCCGGAGGATGGAACACCCCCACCCCGCCACCCAACCACGTGACTCGGCTAGCCAATCACAGGCCGGCACGAAAGTGTCAGGGAAGCGTCACGAATCATTTCCGTGTTCCATAACACTTCCTTGATACCACAGTATACACCCTAGCGGAAAACAGTAATTTCACTTTGTGTCGGAACGTTTGATGTTGGTGTCCAAGTTTTATTTTTTGCCCGACCAGTGCGCATTCCACCACGCACAGACTTGCGTGTTACGGGCTTGGTCTAGCCAATGGCAAGCCAATGACGACTTGCTCGTCATCACTGAGGAATGCTGTGAAGTCACTGAATTTTATGTGAACAGGTCCGGCTTCAAACAAATAAATAGCCAGATAGGCGTAGATTCGCACTCATAGAACCATTGAAATTTTGATCATGGAAAAAACTGATTTGAGTTATCTTTCTGGAAAATATTCTTGATATTATTTCTGATTTCACATTACAAACAGTTTAACCACAGTATTTGTGGTTGAACTGACAATAAGTATTATTTGATGTCTGACAGTGATTAAAGAATTGTTTAAATATATCCAATGTTTTTATTTACTTTTCATTTGGATGAAGGAATGGAAATATAACCAACCTCAATATTCTTGAATTATTTTTTATTTCACACTGGAGTTCAATATGAGCAATTATAGATATAAAATGAATATTATCCAGAAGTTGACACTATATTCAACTGCATGTTCAACAGAAATGTATGAATATAATAATACGCATTAGGTATATGTTTATACCACACTGTGTTTTATAATGAATAAATAATGACAATGGAAAACAAACAGATATAGATGTCTGTGGATACAATTTTGCTTACCTTGGCTCATCTTTTGGAAATCTGAAGAAACTCAAACTAAAATCTGTCCTACTATTTTTGCTACAGATGAAACAGTAGGCAGCCATTATCTTCCAATGATAAACAGTTTGATGAACAGTAATATCTGGTACTATCACAAGCACTCGAAAGTAAAACGGTTCACCAGAAGCTGTGACCTCACATATGAAGTTTATGATGCACAAAGAATATAACAGCAATCAGGAACATGAGTGGTTCACGAAACAATACCAGGCAAAATAAATAAATCGTGATAGATGTTGGTGGTTCCAATCACAGAATGAATCACAAACAAGGGTATATGAATGAAAGAAGTGTAAACAGAACACCTGCCCTGCTAGCTGAGCCACTGCGCATACTAGCCAGGAGTGAACATGCGCACTGCGATTTTAGGGGCACGAAAAGTGCTGAGTGAAATTACTGTTTTCGCTAGGGTGTATACTGTGTTGATACTTCCATGCCGGCCTGTGATTGAATAGCCGAGTCACGTGGTTGGGTGGACAGGTGGGGTTGGTCCATCCTCCAGGGACTCTTCCTCAACTACGTATCGAGGGAAAGTGTTGAACAAAATATCATTCAGTAGACATTTGGTATACGATACGCAGTTTTGTTAAAACAATGGTTAAATAAAGTTATTGATATAAATGTCAATCATTTTTATATGATAATTATGTCATTCGTATATCATTGTGAAGTCCTGTTTAGTGAAATTCCTGATCCACGCAGTTTATCTACATATTCCACAATACCTTTCCATCAGCAACTCCATTTTTCCCTAACAGTATGTACAGTCTGTATAATATTTTTTTGCGTGTGATTGAAATTAGAATACACCTACTGGCAACTAGCCGTCCTCTTCACACTTGAATATAGAGCAGCAATGTCTATTATGACGTTTATTGACCTAATAGTAGGAGAGCCGGTTGCAAATATTGACCGTCATTTGCTCCTTTTGTTCCAACCATATACGTATTGATAATCAATACGGATAATCTCTATCTGTTTCCATAGCGAAACATGAAGCCGATTTTTGAAGACAAATGACTATCCATAAGGAAAAGTTTTGAAACGATCAGACACATACTGCTTTGATTGAAAGGCTAGTAAACGTCATTGTCCACCGAAACGCATGTCTTTGATGACTACTATAATAGCGCATGGCGCATGCGTATCATGCCACCAAATCCTTATGGATATCCATTTGTTTCATATTTTTGGTTTCATCCTGGCACCCGTTATGATCCGTATTGTTTATTAATACGAATATGGTTCCAACTCGTTACCACATGACGGAAGTATACAAGTTTCTAATTCAGAGGCGTGCAGTAGTTGCTGAAATGACATCGTTTCACGTGGCCATTGTGGAATATTCAACATGCAAGGAAGACGTTAGAATTCACAAGCACGTAGTCTTGTATCGAATTTGATACAATATTTCACGAAGGACAAAGATAACAATGGTCCTTTGTAGTGGCGTTATTAAGATCATTCCTGGGGGGGGTCAAGGTCCAATATCCAATATTTAAGAAAAAGAAAAGCAAATCGTGACTTACGTAGGTTTCAATGAATGTGGTGCATCATTTGGAACCAATACCAAAATGAAGAAAACATATCGAAAAATAATCAAATATTATCACATATCAATTAACAGGTACAAACATTGAAATTGGAACAAAAAAAACAAAATAACAAGAAAAAATCGAAGAATTTAGTTACTGAAGAATAGGAAAATTGGAACTGTATAATTTTTCTTGTTGGAATGATGAGACTACTTTTGGGGAGATGGTGACAAGAGGTGGTTCAAAATTCGATGGAAATATCTTGAGTACCTATTGTTGTTCATACAATGATCCTCCTTCGAGCTATAGTCATTGTAAGTTGGGTAAAAAACAAAAGATTATCTGAAATTGTGATCATAATAACGAATCAAGTGCAAGTATTGTAGTACCGCACGCTCTGAAATAGCAGTCTCAAATGCGTTCCGACATATACGATCACCTTCGTATGCAAGCGTTCGAAACCAATGCAAATTGCAAGATACCTACCGGATTCTTGAATTTTTTTATGCCCCACAAGATCATGCAATTCAAAGTCAGATAGTTTCCCTTTTGTAACATAAAATTTGGGCCATCAAAAGGGTGGACCCCCTCCATACCTTCCTCAAAACTCGGTTTACATCATTTTTAAAGCGAAAGAAAATAGATGAGTGTCCAAAAAGACAAGGGCATGCCAATTTTTAGAAGATGTAATCCGTTATTCTAGATAATCTTTTTTTTTCATCTTACAGTGGCTGAAGCTAGGAGGAGGTGCATTTCTAGACACATGTTTATATGGAGAAAGTCATATTTTGACCTCAACAATATGTACTTGAAATATTTACATCGAATTTTGAATTGTCCTGTGTATGGATGTTTCAATAAAAAACTTGTACACATGTTGCAGTCGTGAGGAATGGCCACAAAAAATTGATGGTTTTTTCTCATTTTCTTCATCTCTCCACAACTACAATCGTACGTTTCCAATGACAATAGGTACCTAACTAACCTACGTTTTTCGTTCGGAAGGTTCTAATAAATTCCAAATGAAATTCTCGTGATATTTCCTATACTCATGTCTATTTTTCCATTGTTCACCGGATTTTTTCGGTTTTTCAGACAGCTCTGGGGGGGGGGGGTCCAGACCCCATGGACCCCTCCCTTAATTACGCCACTGGTCCTTTGATCCCGTTCACTTCCATACAACAGGTTAGTTATAATTCTCTCTGATCAATAATGAAAATAGTCAAACCTTACTTCAAAAATATCATCATGATGCACATGATTTTAGAGTGTCGTTGATGCCCTCAATATTAGTCTGTGGACAGTTTCGAGTAATAAAATACCTTACGTTTGAGTACGACAGGGAAATCTAGTACTAAAAGAAAAACCAAAAAAGTAGATTTGGATGATAATTCGAAAATGGAAGTACGCAATGCGATCTATACTATGTAAGCAGAAAGTAAGTGATTTCATTTGATACTTCTTGACTACCTTCAATTGACTATTTTACAGCAAAACAACATTCTTGGAATTTTGAAAGAAGAACTAAGTAATAAAATACGATCCATTTTTGTTTTTTCCGTTTTCTTCAGTTGGGCTATTATGAAACTTTGTTTTCAAGGTTTTTTTCAATTACTATTTCTTTTATGATATGCCAAATATCAGGATACTTATAGATTGTTAACATGACCCATCATGTATTGCTAATCCTCCTTCAGTAACATTTCTTCAGAATATCTTGATTCGGGAATTAGTTAAAGCATCAGCAGAATAAAATGAAATGTTCGAACAAAAACAAAAGAAACACGGAAACAAAGCAATTCGCAGCATTATCGAACACGATTTCATCATTAGCCTAATGGTTCCTGATTTAAATTGGGGAGGGTCGCCCTTTTTCCCCCGATTTGAACCCTTTTAACGTGCAAACAAACGACCTACTAATCGATTAATGTCATCGTGTTGAATTTCCATCTCTAGCGGTTAAAACGATATCGTCAAATAATGGTATTTTATAGCTTGTATGTGCCTAAATGGCATGGAACGCATGGTAATTACGCTGTTAAAGGAAATTGGAATTATATTGAGATGAGCCATTCGGTTTGATTGTGCATTATAAGGGGGTTTTAGGAATTCAATGCGAGGCCTGAAAGTCCTATAAAAGGGTCATACCAAAGTTCACTTTCAAACAGAGAATGACTTTTGAAAAATTGCAGCACGTGGTACGAAGTAGCGGGGAATCTCTAGCTGTCGCGTTGGACATATCGAAAGCATTCGAACGTGTTTGGCACGAAGGACTCCTCCACAAACTACCATCATACGGCTTAGCACCTCAGCTATGCCATCTCATATCGAGTTTTCTCTCAGGCAGATACTTCACGTGGTGGTGGACCGTGTATCGTCTGATACCATTGGCATCAATTCCGGCGTTCCACAAGGATCAATTTTGGCACCAACATTATTCCTGCTTCATATCAATGATCTGTTGGGAGTAACAACTTGCCCCATCCACAGCTTTGCAGATGATAGTACCCTCCATACTGCGTTCTCTTCCAAAATTTCCATGTCTTCCCAGGAAACTAAGAACTCACGGCGCAGGCAGACAATGAAAACCTTGCTGAAATCACAGCCTGGGGAACCAACAACCTAGTTGAATTCAACGCCACCAAAACTCAAGCCTGTATTTTCTCTAGAAAGGCGGAACTCAGTATGCCCGATATTGTAATGTCTGGCACCACTATTCCCTCCAAGCCCACCATATCTATGCTCGGTATTTCCATCAGCAACACTCTTTCATTGGATAATCATGTCAGATCCATCGCGAAAGCTGCTTCACAAAAACTCGGATTCTTGTTCCGTGCTACTTTACACCTCAACAGCTTCTCAGGATCTACAAAGCGCAGATACGGCCTGTTCTAGAATACTGTTCCCACATATGGGATTCAGCACAAAAACATACGCATACGCTGATGCTCTTAGATTCCATCCAGAGAAGAGCCATTCGCCTGGTGGGTGACGCCACACTCACTCACTCTTTGACATCATTGGAACACCGTAGAAAGGTCGGCGACCTTTCACTTTTCTATCGATATTTCCACGGGAAATGTTCTTCGGTGATCTCTGCTATCATCCCTTCACTAGCAATACCAGTCAGACGAACTAGACAAGCCCAGTCAGCACATACTTTCGTTGTCAACCTCGAAAGATGTCGAAAAGCACTTCATCAAAACTCCTTCATCCATAGAACGGTTAGGGTCTGGAATTCATTGCCTGAGGAAGTATTCCCAACAGCATACAATCTCCAGAAATTCAAAAAAAATTCCAATACCTACCTCCTGCTAGCTCTTTTTCAATTTGTGCCCAGTTACTTGATTTTCTGATGAGCTTTTAGTTGCATATGCACAAGGACGATTATTTTGCAATAACACTGCCCCTTACCCATCTTTAGATGCATCATCAGATAATGTCGGTTTATTTACATCAAAATATTGAAGAATTGGTTGTTGTCTGTAATCAAATTTCACAAGTTAAATTTGGCACACTTCTAATCGTCCGATTGATTTTAAATTTGGCAGATGTACATCATTGTGGTGACAAATGTGTCATGAATTTTTGTTTCACGAAATGATGAAATGGCGGCTCTAAATGGCGGCTGCAAAATGGTATTTCCAAAATGACGGATGAGTTTTGTAATTATTATTTCCGTCGACCTCGTATTAACGACTAAGTTCAATGTATATGAAATCGTTCATTAATGACCCCTATTAATGAACGATTTGTCTATTATTACATGATTGTTTTATAGGCAACTAAACATACACCGCGTGCATTCATTGTATATGCTATAACTTACGGAATCTGCATTTAAATCGAAAATATGGATTTCATCGACGATTTTCCGTTAACGGGTTCGCCTTTCCAAGTTTCTGACATGATATTAATTCCTGTTTTCTAACACAAGGAATTTATTTCCTATGTTGATCATTTCGACAAATGTCAAATGTGTCTAATGTCAGTAACAATGCTATACTGGGTGATTCTTAGCAGTTTCCGGATGTATGATGATTTGGCGAACCAAGTTTTCTTCATTGCGGGAGAAATGAGAAATAGTCGACGGAAAAATGTTGTAACCAACTTGTATATTAAAAGGCAATTAATGATCTCGAACATTAACGTACTCGCTTCGCTCGCACGTTAAAATATCTCGATCATTAATCGCCCTCATTAATACACTAGTTGGTTAAATAACTATTAAACAGTTCTATTCAGAATTTGTTACTGGGACATTTCGGGGTCAGAGATCATGATTCTTTTGTGAAAATTGGAAATTTCAAGACGACGGCTCGAAAAATTGCAGACGAAATTTGTTAATATGATCTGATTCTATTCAAAATTTGTAACTGAGAGTTTCCGGGGTCGGAGATTATGATTCCCTCGTCAAAATAGGGAAATGAAGATGACGGATCCAAAATGGCATACGAGTTTTTTCAATTATGTTCCGGTTCTATTCAAAATTAGTATCTGGGGCTTTTTGAGGTCGACAATCATGATTCTCCTAACAAAATTCGAAATTTCAAGATGGCGGCTCCAATATGGTGGACAAGTTTCATAATTATGATCCGATTCTATTCAATGCTGGTATTTTCTGGTTTTCTGGGTCGGAAATTATGGTTCTTCCATCAAAATTCACGATGGCAGCTCTAGAGTGGCGGATAAGTTTCGTGATTATATTCAAATTTGGTCTGTTGTCGGAATTTTTCACAATTCATTAAAAATACTGAAGGTTGAATTGAAAAAAAATTTTTAAAAATTTTCTTAGACACAGCTTTCATTCAAAAATACACCAAAAAGGAAGAGTAACCTCTTTCATGTTTAATCTAGGTTATTTTATGAGTAACAATCATACTCAAAAGCTTGTTGCGGATATGAAATAGAAAATCTTGCGCAGTGAGATTTAGAATCTGTTACTCACAGAAATAACCTATATCAAACATGAAAGCAATTATTTTTTATTTTTAGTGCATTTTCGAATAAACATTTGTATTAAAATTTTTTTTGGTCCATAAATCAAAATATGTACCACTGTCGGCTTCCGAAATATCCCAGTCCAGCATTACGTTACAGATTGCGGCGCCATGTTGCACATTCGTCATAACGAGTTTGAAACAAGCCATTATATCCTTGGAACCATTAATAACATCTGTCCATAGACACAAAACATCGCTCTGGAATCCTCGAATATCAGCACGGAACATTATTTGGTCGGATATTAATCATATAGTTTTCCTTCCGGACACGGAATTAAGTTATTTGTTTCGTCGATGATTTATCGGCCTCATTTGCTTGGTTTTTATCTCCAAACAAAACGATGACATTCAATTTGGGAAACTCACGTTATGCTACCTGCTCCATTGAGCTATATAAACTACTTACCAGATGAAGTGGGACAGCCAAAAAATTGACTAATTTTGTAACCTATAACTCGTACATTTCTTGGCCGATGTTGGATTTTCAACCAAAGCACACCAAAGGTAGAAAGCGTCATCCTTGTGCTATGCGTCATCGGCGTCGGCTTTTTATTTTTGCGATTCGTTCTCTTTGTACAGAGTGTGAATTAAGAGCCGGAAAAATTTCAAATTTTTGACCAATAATTTGGGAAATGTGAGGGACGCTAGAATTCTTCTTTAGATGTTGGGTGAATGGTTGGTCCAATACCTCGGGACGTCTTTGAAATTTTTTTGATAAATTGCGTTGCTATGGAAAAATCGCAATTTTATGAAATTCCATTTTTATTTTAAAATGTGGCCTTTCTTAGTTGAACAATAACAGCTAACATCTGAACTGCAATAAGGGATATTCCTACTGGAGATAATTCACACCAGTGGCGCGCAAAAAGGGGTTCATGATATTTAGAAACGAAAAATTCGTTTTTATTGAAAAAATTCAACAGTTCAATTGATCGTTACAGTTGAAGAGGTGTCATACCCTCAATTAGCATGATGTTGACAAATTCAGAGGCGTGCAGAAGGTGACTCTGTAATCGTAGACAGATTAAAATTCCAGTTTCATAATTAAATAAGAGAAGCCATTGATACAAGGCGATTAAAAAAAATTTACATTGTATGGAAACATTTCAAATAATTTTGCTAAGTGTTGTTTCCTGTTCGCCCAGTGAAAAAATTCTTGATCGTGTCATATGATCGGGTCCGTGTAGGACCAACGGACCAACCATTCACCCAACATCTAAAAAAGAATTCTAGCGTCCCTCACATTTCCCAAATTATTGGTAAAAAATTTGAAATTTTTCCGGCTCTAAATTCACACTCTGTACAAAGAGAACGAATCGCAAAAATAAAAAGCCGACGCCGATGACGCATAGCACAAGGATGACGCTTTCTACCTTTGGTT
Source organism: Phaedon cochleariae (assembly GCA_918026855.4). Taxonomy (NCBI): domain Eukaryota; kingdom Metazoa; phylum Arthropoda; class Insecta; order Coleoptera; family Chrysomelidae; genus Phaedon; species Phaedon cochleariae. Next base: position 839,308 of record OU896710.1, on the reverse strand, counting down.
GAAAATCCAACATCGACCAAGAAATGTACGAGTTATAGGTTATCAAAATTAGTCAATTTTTTGGCTGTCCCACTTCATCTGGTAAGTAGTTTAGTAGAACTACTTTCGAATTTAATCTTTCCCCATGATGAGACTAATTCAGGGCTGATTTATCATCTGCCATTGCTGAATTCATTGCTTTTATGCAGAAAAACATGCATGTATTTTTATTGGATATATAATTCATTTTTCGCAAATATAAAGTTCTCAACACACTAAATGGACCACTCATAAATCGACTCCATTTCGAAGACCTGTATTTTTTTTTTAATTTACCGATCTTCATGCGGTTTTTGATATCAGATGTGATGTTTTATCGGCTTCAAAGAGAGCTAGAACACTCTGAAAAAGTCCGCAGAACAAATCTTACACAGGGTGTAAAGTGGAACCATTACACTAAGGTCTACATTTCCAATGCTGCCATAATTCGGGAATTTTTTTAAATTTTGGCAAATTTCAGGCATTTTTGCGATATTCGCAGTTTCATGGATTTTTACAATTTTCCGGAATTTTTGCAATTTTCTGGCATTTTTGCGATTTTTGCAATTTTCAGGCATTTTTGCGATTTTTGCAATTTTCAGGCATTTTTGCGATTTTTGCAATTTTCAGGGATTTTTACAAATTTCCGGAATTTTTGCGATTTCTGCAATTTTCAGGAATTTTTGCAATTTTTGCAATTTCTGCAATTTTCAGGAATTTTTGCAATTTTCAGGAATTTTTGCAATTTTTGCAACTTCCAGGAAATTTTGCAATTTTTGCAATTTTCAGGAATTTTTGCAATTTTCAGGAATTTTTGCAATTTTTGCAAATTTCAAGAATTTTCGCAATTTCTGCAATTTTCAGGTATTTTTGCGATTTTTGCAATTTTCAGGCATTTTTGGATTTTTTCAAATTTCAGGGATTTTTACAATTTTCCGGAATTTTTGCAATTTCTGCAATTTTCAGGAATTTTTGAAATTTTTGCAATTTTCAGGAACTTTTGCAATTTTTGCAATTTCTGCAATTTTCAGGAATTTTTGCAATTTTTGCAATTTTCCGGAAATTTTGCAATTTTTGCAATTTCTGCAATTTTCAGAAAGTCTTGCAATTTATGCAATTTTTGCAATTTTCAGAAATTTTTGCAATTTTTGAAATTTTTGCAATTTTTGCAATTTTTGCAATTTTTGCAATTTTTGCAATTTTTGCAATTTTTGCAATTTTTGCAATTTTTGCAATTTTTGCAATTTTTGCAATTTTTGCAATTTTTGCAATTTTCGCAATTTTTGCAATTTTTGCAATTCCTGCAATTTTCAGAAATTTTTGCAATTTCTGCAATTTTCAGGAATTTTTGTAATTTTTGCAATTTTCAGGCATTTTTGCGATTTTTGCAATTTTCAGGAATTTTTAGGAATTTTTGCAATTTTTGAAATTTTCAGTGATTTTTGCAATTTTCGCAATTTTCAGGCATTTTTGCGAAATTGCACAATTTTCAGGCATTTTTGCGATTTTTGCAATTTTCAGGGATTTTTTAAATTTTCCGGAATTTTTGCAATTTCTGCAATTTTCAGGAATTTTTGCAATTTTTGCAATTTTCCGGAATTTTTGCAATTTTTGCAATTTTCAGGAATTTTCGCAATTTTTGCAATTTTCAGGAATTTTTGCAATTTTTGCAATTTCTGCAATTTTCAGGAATTTTTGCAAATTCTGCGATTTTCAGAAATTTTTGCAATTTCTGCAATTTTCAGGAATTTTTGCAATTTTCAGAAATTTTTGCAATTTTCAGAAATTTTTAAATTTTCAGGAATTTTCGCAATTTCTGCAATTTTCAGGAATTTTCGTAATTTTCAGCAATTTTTGCAATTTTCGGAAATTTTTGCCATTTTCAGGAATTTTCGCAATTTCTGCTTTTTTCAGAAATTTTTGCAATTTCTGCAATTTTCAGGAATTTTTTCAATTCCTGCTTTTTTCAGGAATTTTTGCAATTTCTGCAATTTTCAGGAATTTTTGCAATTTTTGCTATTTCTGCAATTTTCAGGAATTTTTGCAATTTCTGCAATTTTCAGGAATTTTTGCAATTTCTGCAATTTTCAGGAATTTTTGCAATTTTCATAAATTTTTGCAATTTTCATAAATTTTTGCAATTTTTGCCATTTTCAGGAATTTTTGCGATTTTTGCAATTTCTGCAATTTTCAGAAATTTTTGCGATTTCTGCAATTTTCAGGAATTTTTGCAATTTCTGCAATTTTCAGGAATTTTTGCAATTTTTGCAATTTTCAGGAATTTTTGCAATTTCTGCAATTTTCAGGAATTTTTGCAATTTTTGCAATTTTCAGGAATTTTTGCAATTCTCAGGAATTTTTGCAATTTCTGCAATTTTCAGGAATTTTTGCAATTTCTGCAATTTTCAGGAATTTTTGCAATTTTTGCAATTTTCAGGAATTTTTGCAATTTCTGCAATTTTCAGGAATAATTGCAATTTTTGCAATTTTCAGGAATTTTTGCAATTTTTGCAATTTTCAGGAATTTTTGCAATTTCTGCAATTTTCAGGAATTTTTGCAATTTTCAGGAATTTTTGCAATTTTCAGGAATTTTCGCAATTTTCAGGAATTTTTGCAATTTTTGATATAACTGCAATTTTCAGTAATTTTTGCTATTTCTGCAATTTTCAGGAATTTTTGCAATTTTTGCTATTTCTGCAATTTTCAGGAATTTTTGCAATTTTCAGGAATTTTTGCAATTTTTGCAACTTTCAGGAAATTTTGCAATTTTTGCAATTTTCAGGAATTTTTGCAATTTTTGCAATTCTCAAGAATTTTCGCAATTTCTGCAATTTTCAGACATTTTTGCGATTTTTGCATTTTTCAGGCATTTTTGGATTTTTGCAATTTTCAGGGATTTTCACAATTTTCCGGAATTTTAGCAATTACTGCAATTTTCAGGAATTTTTGAAATTTTCGCAATTTTCAGGAACTTTTGCAATTTTTGCAATTTTCAGGAATTTTTGCAATTTTTGCAATTTCTGCAATTTTCAGGAATTTTTGCAATTTCTGCAATTTTCAGAAATTTTTGCTATTTTTGCAATTTTTGCAATTCCTGCAATTTTCAGAAATTTTTGCAATTTCTGCAATTTTCAGGAATTTTTGCAATTTTCGCAATTTTCAGGCATTTTTGCGATTTTTGCAATTTTCAGGAATTTTTAGGAATTTTTGCAATTTTTGAAATTTTCAGGGATTTTTGCAATTTTTGCAATTTTCAGGCATTTTTGCGATATTTGCAATTTTCAGGCATTTTTGCGATTTTTGCAATTTTCAGGGATTTTTAAAATTTTCCACAATTTTTGCAATTTCCTGGAATTTTTGCAATTTTTGCAATTTTTGCAATTTCTGCAATTTTCAGGAATTTTTGCAAATTCTGCGATTTTCAGAAATTTTTGCAATTTCTGCAATTTTCAGGAATTTTTGCAATTTCTGCAATTTTCAGAAATTTTTCAATTTTCAGTAATTTTTGCAATTTCTGCAATTTTCGGAAATTTTTGCAATTTTTGCCATTTTCAAGTCATATTATGATACACTGGGACCTCATCTCGGGACGTTTTCGTGATTTCTCCTTAATTGGCCATTGGAACAAAAATTCGATTTTTTTCGAAAGTCTTGCATATCTCGAACTTTTTCTCTGGAACTCCACTTGAGCTGACTATTGGGAAGAACTATTATCATGTTTTGTGGAGGACAATGAAAGACGAAAAAAACAATTTTTTGGAATATACAGGATGATAAGAAAATAGGACAAAATCTCATTTCCTATATGAATTTCTCGAATTCTGGCAGCATTGGAAATGTAGACCTTAGTGTGTAAGTTTTGTTCTGCGGACTCTTTCAGAGTGTTCTAGCTCTTTTGGATGCCGATGCAACACTACATCTTATATCGAAAACTGAATGAAGATCGGTCAATTTTTTCAAAAAATACAGGTCTTCGAAATATAGTCAAATTATGAGTGGTCCATTTAGTGTGTTGAGAACTGTATAGTTCAACAGAATGATTTTCTATACCTATACCTAACTATTTTTCAAATAATATATCAAAATCAAATCGACCTAACCCACATTTTTTTGTGACCTGGAAAAATTTTCAATATGTATCTCTCTATATCAGTTGCTATAGCTGGAGTGAATAATTTGCCAGTGAATGTATTGGTCAATTATCAGTCGTTTGTATAATAATTCAAGAAGTTAATGTTATCACAAACGTTCGTTTTGTTATTACGCAAAACAGCATTTTGATTTGTTATTCATAAAATATCATATGTTTAGCTAGGTTAGAGATGTGCTTGGAGGTAATATGAGGATATGAAGTGTGGGTTCATATTACACAGGGTGTCCCTATAAGGTCTTCAAAGAAACTTACCACATATTAGTTTTGGCGCTATGGAAGGCTCTGGAGTTACAATTTTCAAATCGTTTTTGCTTTATAACTTTGAAACGTCCCATTGGGCGATTAAACCCAAAGCAGGATCATAATAAATATCATACATGGGCGTAGAACGAAGCGTAGATTTTTTTCAGGAAATAACTATCTAAATCTTCTAAAAAGAAAGGGATTTGAATATGAAATTCTGATTGCATAACATTAATTACAACAAAAAATGCACTCTCGATAATGTTCGATAACTGTCATGGTTTAGACAAAGTTTTAACTTCAGTAATTCAAAGCATCATTTTGACGTATACATATAGATTAAATATGACGAAAAAAATTGAAATGTAGTAGGCCATAGCCGTTTAGCACACACACTGAGCAACTATATACTGAGTGTGTTGATAAATACACAACATAGAATGTACGGATTTCGGAGGTGCTAATATTTTGCATATTGTGTATTCATCAACACACTTTTATTGTTTTTATTTCCCAATTCTTATTAGTTTGGCTATCTATGAGAGGGCTTTTCTCTAGTTTTCTAAACTACTGTTCAATTTTAATCCTGGACAAGATATCTAACGTTATATATACATGCTAGTCCAACGAAAACTTCACACCTCGATTTTTTAGAGCATTAAAATGGATATACGGAAAATTGCTCGGACCTGTCGATTTCTGCTTTCTTCATCCCCGTAAATTCATACAGAAAGCACAACCCCCCGCTTTTGAATGGGGATGAGGGGTGTTGCGATACCTCATTTTGTAGATTCCATGGAGTACCTACTATCCGTCAAAACTTTCATCGATGACGAAATAAGAGATAAAATAGTGGAAGAGGTGAAGTCGAATTTACCTCGAAAATATTATTCTTATCAGAGTAGGATTCGAAAAGTACATTCATTTATTTTTTTTCCATTTTCCTCACGAAAATGTTTATGGAAGCACTATCTGCTCGGAATGTTCGCGATGAGCTGAGGTGAATCGAACAGATAGTGTATCCACACATTTTTGAATTAGTAGTTTTCGAATCCTACTCCAATAAGTATAGTATTCTCTAAGTCAATTCGACATTGCCTCTATACCACTATGCCATCTTCCATTTCGTAATCGATGAATATATTGACGCGGTCGAATCGTACTCAATGGAATCTCCACAATGAGGTATCTTAACACCCCTCGTTCCTATTCATAATCTGGGGGATGTGCTTCTTGCTGGTAGGGGTTGAAGGTACGCAGACAAGTCGTTCCTCCTCGAATAAAAAATTGACGGGTCCGAGTGTTTTTCTAGATTTTCAATTTGAAGTACTAAAATCGGGGTGTGAAGGTTCTTTGGACCACCCTGTATGTTAGATTTACTACTACGTACTTGCAGGAGGCGATTATAATGCTATACTTGACCAAACTGGTTGGCTTCGCATCGGATTTTGATTTATCGCAGCCAGTTCATGCGATATATACGATATTTATTGCGATATCAGACTTTTAGCAGGATGAAATATGCGAGAAGGCCGATAGCGGAAGTTGTTTTCATTCGCTTTTCAGAGTTTCGTATGCCAAAAGAGGAGAAACGGAACTATTATTGTATCATCACTCTTCTGTCACAGAGATGTTCCTGACAAAGTTCAAACAGCCCAAACAGGTATACCTACTCGACAGTTTTTGCTTGATAGCAACGAGAATTGCTCACTAGGTATCGAAAAATTACATGGCAAATATTCCCCTCATATTATATTGAATGTCTCATGAGAGCAATGCTGGTGTATTTTGTACACCAGCGCCAGATTTCTTGCTACCATCGAACGTAGAATTTTTTTGTGGCTCTAGACTCCCTCCTAACCTATGTCGCTATGTCTAACAAGTCTAGGATGTGATAGATCAGTTTTGATGTGTGTGTGTTTGTACGTACATTTTGACGCGTTGTCACGTTGGTGCCCGTTGGTGCCTAGAATACAATACACTGCCTGGGAAATAGGGTAAATTATCTAAGTATTGAATATTGTATACAAACACGTCAGTTGTGTATCATGTGGACGCACTAAAAACAGAGTGACTTTTTTTTTAATTGCATTTCCTCGTTGGACCCAGCACTGGATCTAACGCCCCATAAGTCGAAACTTGTGCAGGGTTAGGAAAGCATACGTTTTTGTTTCACCTAAAAACAAGTCAAATTCATGGTGGTGTACAAAATACACCGCGCGGGAACAAGTTCGAATTAATTAGCGCGAGTAATCAAGGGTTAAAGTGGAAAGAACGTCACATTTTGGTCAGTGCTCCATAAAATTCAAATTTCTTATAGCACATTCAATGTATAGTCTTCGTCAGCATTATGATATTTCTCTGAAAAAAAAAAACAATATTTCTCTGAGTATTTTCACATTCGTGAAATACTTCAATGAATTACATTCGTGAATAAACATGACCAGATAATTTTGCATTCAAACATGTTCTCTCATACGAATTGCATTCGGTTATTTTCAAAATAAACTCTTGCAATTATTAGATAGCATACGCTTTCTTGCAAAATGATCGGTAGTTTTTTCACACTTCTGCAATCATAACCAGTAATTGCATTGTACTTATACACAATACATGGTAATTTTCCCGCTGATACAATAGTAGAAATTCATAGATCAGTTTCTACAACTTCCTTCCATGTAAACGCAGATTATTCATTATTGTATAATATGTGATCGAGTATAAATTATTACTATTCAGAAACCGATAGAACAGTTGGAAATTGAGATATAGTTCGTTGAAGTTCAAATTGTTCTAACGAAAATCCCAAATATTTATGATTCGGAAACGAATGTAAGCTACACAACAGAGTCTCATTGTCACATATACAGGGCACACCAACAAGAAGAAGTTATCATTTTTTTCTCGAAACTATGCCGTTTTCAGATGCATATTATAGAAAAATCTTTGACGTCATATCACCATCGAAAGAAAATATTATTTTATTGGTTACCGCTGCTTTGATAGGGGGCATCAGTATTGCTACTTCCTACACGGCAAGAGATGAAACATTGATTATATTAGACAGGAATAGCGTTATTTGATCCTCTTTAATATAACATTTTCGAATTTGAGAAAACATTAGCCATTGCCACAAAAAAATAAGAAAACTGAAAATCACTGATATCGGTTCTATTCATTTTCTTGTTTGATATTGACTAAAATTTTGTGTGAATAGGAACCTGATTATTCATGACAAAGAAGTTGGGATTGTCAAGTATATTCTGTCTCGATTGGTTTCAAAAATTCACCATGCAACTTTTGTTTTTTCATGAGGGCTATATTTTAGTATTCATACCATTGAATAGAGCTGAAAATTATTTTCATGAACATGTATAACATATCTACATTATTACATGAAACAGCGCCAAAATACTGTAAAAACCATTTTTCGCTGGTTACGAATGTGGTAGGCCATGAAAATAAGAAGAAAAAATACCAGTTGTCATGACTACAGTATTAATAATCCTTTATAGCCATGCTACATTATCATGGAAAAAGGAGAAAACTGCATAAAAAGCCCAAGAATAGAAATGTTTCGTGGAGGGAATTCTTGGCCATATTCAATGACGCAGGGTATAACATGAAGTTGTAGTCATGTTGTAGCCATCTTGTGGCGAAGCTCTGAGGAAGGATACAGAGATATGGCGACATACACTGTATGGCGCTGCCATCTATAGTCACACGTACAGACTCCTACGTATATACGCTACAGAGTGGTACTATACAAGTAAATCATTCTGCTGACAGATGGCACTACCTGACATACTTGAGTGGAATTTTTCCACGACCTATTCAACTGCTAAATCTCATAACTAAGAGATCTAGGATGAACAGAGCTGCCCCAATTGTCAGCAGGAGCGAGACAGTACTGTTTCGACCCACCAGGTCTCATCAGCTGCTCTCGGTCTGCTGACAACTGGGACTGAACTATTGTGCTGATGAATCTGAGTTTCTCTCTTTATGTGGAGATAGAATATTCCTAGCAATTCCAACTTCTTCGTCTCAATTAACTTCCTGCTCAGGTAAAACATCCAATTTTTCCCTCGAATATTAACCAAGAAAATGAATAAAAACGAAATCTTCCATTTCCAGTTTTTTCAGAACATATCAGGAACGGCTGGTTTCCTTTACAAATTATAAAAAGTCAAATTGAAAAGAATCAAATAACTACTACTAGGAAATAGCAATACTCATATCCTTATTAAATCGGCGGGACCCTGTATATTAGAATAAAACTTCCTGGGCAAGCTTATACCAGCTTCTTGAAAATGAACACATCCATCAGGAGGAATACAATTTTATTATAGTAAATTGTGTATCCTCTATAGTCTATAGGAATACAAATGATGCATTCATCGTTTCTGAACGCATTTGTACTATACCAAGATTGGAGCCCATTGAGAATGAAATGGCCCATCAGATTGAAAGCACTCACTCGAGAACACCTGGGTCGGAATGGATTTGTTGTTTGCGAAATAAATAGTAAGAGAAAAACACGTATGCTATTTTAGACGTGTGCGGTATGATACAGGGACAGAGAGTTTCAAACACATGAAAAACTATTGATGCGTTATTCCAGATTTTTTTGGGATATTATCAAATTTCCACTCATCTTTGGACCTTTCGAGAACGAATCTGCTCCCGTTTTCATAAAAATGGATTTTCGTATGACAAATTCGTATTTGTCTTGACACTTCTCAGTTCTCAGTAACAATTTGTGACGTTGGCAATCAAATGAGTTAGAGGATGTTTCCATTAATTAATCTTGGATTCACCGTTTTCATGTTCAGATTTCAGTAGTGAATACCATGTTCTATCTATATCAACTGAACAGGAAGCACTGCTATTGTCTCTGTTCAGAAGAATGCAAGCAGATTCCTTGATTTTTCTAATCTGGTTCTTAGAAAATAACAACCGGAAGAAGATGAAGTGACACGACAAATACGAATTTGCCATACGAAAAATCCATTTTTTATGTTGAAACGTCCAAAGATAAGTGAGAATTTGATATTTTTTTTCTATATAAGTAGACAATAAATATATTCCAAATTGAATAAACATATAAACATAACATAATAAATAAATATTGGTTTTCCACTTCATTCACTCCACAAGTGAGCTAGGGCAGAAAGAACGGCTGGGGCAGCGTGCACGTACTGGGCTGCACGTACTGGAGCAAGCATGTGCAAGTGGGGCAGAATATACCTTCTATACTGGGGCAGAGTATACATTCAGTACTGGGGCAGAGTATACAATATCTACTGGAGCAGAGTGTGCAGCTGGAGCTAGGTAAACTGGAGTTTCATGCTTCTCCACGACTGTGTTGAACATGTCGTGGTTATCAGCGGAATAGTGGACAGTACGAAGAGTGCTATCGGGATCAGCTACGGAGCAGTAGCTCTTCACAGAGTCAACATCACGTTGTTCGTATTTGGGGTGAGCCTCTTGTTGGTAAAAAAGAATATAAGCATCCCCACTTACGAGAGAATTCGACGAAATTGAAGAAACCAGGGAATCATTGTATTCGTGCCAAATTTTCGTATATAGATGTCTGCAGTAGGCTGTGTAGTGTTCGCTGTAGGTGGTACCGCTGTGGTTTGAGATAGCGTACAGATTGTAAGGACATGGTACGATATCTTCAGCTGCATAGGGGCTCATGTCCAAGCCGATCAAGGGGAAGTCGACAAAAGTGTTAAGTTTCTCACTGAACTCTACAGTCTGCGAGAACATTTTCTTTTCTCTCTACACATCGAGCAAGTTGGTTTCTCCTCGCCGTCTAAAATCTCAACACTCGTAAACGAATCCAAGCAGTGAGACAAATTTTCACTGGCAAAGTAGTGAAATTTTCATCTAGGCCCTCTGATAGGAAAATTCTTTAAACGCAGTGATAGTTTAGGGCAAATTCAAGTTCCAACAAATTTACCGCATTTTGAAAATCTCGAACATTTGAGTGGTCCACTTATTCCTATTTATTACTTGAATCATCTACGCCTCCATAATATGCTCTAAATCTCCAGGAATCCTTTCTTCACAATTATTATGTCCGATTTATTAAATTGACCATTCAACTCCACACTGAGAATGCACAAAACGAAACAAAGAAACTCATAAGTGTTTAATAATGTCGAAATACCAGTAACATTATTGAGTCTCCTCTATTATTCTTCTTGGAGGGTGGGCCACGACGAAGAAAGGGAATCGTGTACGTATAGAGTATAGAATATAGCCCTTAGCTAAAAGAATGGGTGAACGACCGTTTTATCTCTGGTACTGCTAGAGTCGTGCTATAATTTGCCTGGTACCACCTACATACGAACCTATCAGCACCATCATAAGAATACAATGACCTATTGAAGTGATTGCTGCCGATGTATGTAACCTCGAATTCATTTTACGGATATTTCGATGATTGGATTCGTATACTGGGTGATTGTCGGATGGTTGCCCAGAATTTATCTGGAATTGTTGTGGAGCTGCGAGTCTCTGAAGCTCCAAGAATGGATGAAATACAGATCGAGCAAGTATGTGAGTCTTCAAGGCTTCCCTGATAAAAAAATACCTAACTATAATATGGTGTATTTATATCTCCAGCACGGGTATGAAATGCAAAATATGCCGAAATTGGGATATAATCAGGTATGTGTCCCAACCCAAATTACCAACAAAAACAATGTTGTTTATTCTTGATGACCTAGTACAGGAGCTAAAGTTCAAGTTTAGCTCCTAGGAACCAGCAGTGTTGCCTAGCAACATACCTATGTTTGTGCCAGTAATAAAACCGTCCATTCAAGAGCTAATTTTGGTATCAAAATGGATGACTTTTGTGTCGGTTGCAGAAAAACGCTTTTTTTCAATACAACTGTAATTATGATTGTTAATTTGAAGTTCAGGTAAATCGATTAGAATACTAATTCAGATTCGAATTAGTTCATTGAAAGGCGGGAAGCATCAATTGTAATTCAGATTATTGAATTAGAATTTGGAAAACATCTACTAAAATTCAGAAAATAATAATTATAATGTTGAATGAACAATTAAAATTTCAGAATTCTTGATGTGATTCGGAGAACATCATTCACATTTAATTTAGATCAGTTGATTGAAAGCATCAATAGTGATTTATACAAGGGTATCAATGCACCGTTGAGTCATAGGCGTAGCCAGGATTTCATTTAGGAAGGGGCAGTAGGGCATTTTTTGAAATGGTGCAACAAATTCTGTTCATATATCGAACGTAAATTCAGAATATCATAGAATTAATCTGCGTAGATAACCGGAGAAAATCTGTGATTTTCAAGGGACCCATTATAGATCCCTGTGATACGCCCACGGCGGTATCAAGTGGAGAAGATTCAATGTTTTGACGAAAATGAATCTCATTTGTATTTGTGATACACACAAAATGCTTCCTATAACTTAATTCATGGTAAGTTGTTCTGGTAGTTGGTGAGTGGGTATACATTATTGCGATATCTCAGGTACTTATAGAGTGTTGCGATTTGTTCAATACTGTCTTACTTTTTTGTGAAACGAATAATGCCGCAAACAGAATTTCCACAGTCCTTCATGTTGTTGGGATACAGGGTGAAGTTGAAAATTCTCAATATTTGAGCAACCCCGTATCTTTTTTACTTTTACCTCATATAACTTTTCACGTATTGTAATGATATTTTCCTTAGAGAGGCTCTGGAAACATCATCAGGAAGGCAAAAGTACAACGATCATTCTGTAACACTCATCTCAGATTGTTCTTCAACATTGTTAATTGTAATTCAGAAAGCGTCGATTGTAATTCAGATTACTCAATTGTGATTCAGAATGCATAGTATGTAATTCAGAATAGTCAATTTTAATTCATAAAGCGTAATTTGTAATTCAGAGAGCATCACTTGTAATTCATAAATACTATGGACTTAAATAAGGGTAGGAAATAGAAATCAACGAATGGTTTATTGTGTGGTGGACAAGAATATTATATATTTATCGACCAAGGGGCATATCTTGAAATGCCAGAGCTGGAGCATGGTGAATGGTGGTATGTTGTGCAGCCCTAGCACAATCACCACCAACAATTGTATCTTTGGCCTGGTCAATATTCTGTCCAAGATAAACAAGTCGTTGTTCTCCAACACCCGGACCTTCAACTAGTGGTACTCGAAGATTTACTTTTACATGACCCTTTATTTTGGACCATATTGTTTCAATTGGGTGAAACTTGGGGAATATGGAGCTAGACGAAGAAGCCTTTTCTCAGTTCCGCCCAGAACGTTTTCATGGAAAAGATGCCGACACGATTCGATTCTGGTTACTACTCAACCTCGAGTCATTACATTTCGGCAAATTCCACAATCATCTTTGGAATTCATGATCTCACTTATATGTGATAAAACAACAATATCTATACCTGTAAAATTCTTTTCAATTGCAATTTATTTGAATTTTTTTTATATTTCGTAATTACTTTCTATGACAACATAGCTTTGATTGTTGGTAACTTGATTTACGTTAAAGTCTCAAGGAGAATGGATGCAAACGGGTTGTTCCTAGTTTCTGAATCATAAATGATACTCTCTGAATTACAAGTTATGCTTTCTCAATTACAATTGACGGTTTCTCAATTGCATTTCACTAATCTGAATTACAAATTACGCTTACTGAATTGAAATTAACTAATCTGAATTTCAAGTTATACTTATTATACATCTTATACTTTCTGAATTGCAATTGAAAAAGGTGTAGAACAAAAAGAAGGGTACGGAAGATCATTTGAGAACGTTCTCGAACCAAAGCCTACCAAGGGATCTCATATATAAACGGCCGGACAACTGCCGTCAGTCAGTCGAGCAGCGAGTGTCAGAGAGACAGTTATATACCGCGTGATATAAATCGTTTTACATAAATAGTAGTTATAAGTTCGATATAAATTAGTGTTTCTTTAGTTCAAATAAATCAGTTCGAAAATAAATAGTCTCGTGTTCGCTTCTGCACCCGAATAACGTAACAGTATGATACAGTGGCGTGCTTATTTTATTACTGTAATCGCTCATTTTCAGAAAAAGAAGCAAAAATTGTTTTTTTTTAGTAGAACAAATGTCAATCATGAATTCTTGATGAGCTATAAGAAATCTGAATCGAACTCGATTGAATCATACAGGGTGTACCATTTGAAAAAAAATATTTTGGCTCCATTTTCTAAAAATGGCCGCTTACAACAATAAAATGAGTACTCCACTGTTATATACGTGAAAAGTCATATGAGGCTTTGTTATCATCCTGGCAGTGAGTTGAAAAATTACTAAGATACGGGAGTTGCTCAAGAATTTTCAACTTCGCCCTGTGTCCTTGAAACACCAAGGAATGTGAAAATTCTGTTTGTGGCATCTTTATTTCCACCAAAAAGTAAGGTAGTAATGCAAATATCGTAACACTCTATCTCCAAATAAAACTAAGATATCGCGTTAAAGCATCGAAAACTGGACACACTTTGCATACAATATCATTTCAATGAACAATATTAAGAACTTGATAGCATACATCATTCATTTAGAATACATTTAGTCATTTTTGTACCTAGTGTGCGAAATGCTTTCTTTGCTTGAAACTTGAAATTTCATGACGGGACATGAGATTTTGTGAAATAATAAAACATTGAGGTCATTGTGATATCAGATACGAAATAGAATTGATGGCATACAAAGTACCTCATTGATTTATCGAACACAGAGAAGAAAAAGCAATCTCTTGTTATGGCTGTAGAAAAAAAAACTATTTCACAATATTTCCACGTTTATTACTTTCCCCCGAAGTTTCTCCGCGAGTTGTTTTGGAGTTTTCATCGCGAGTTTGGAATTCCTGTCACGTGACTATCGAGCGTAGCCCGGATTACAGATGTCGTTGTCGGAGCGATCGCTGCTCCGAATAATGATGAAGATTAGGATCAGGATTGGCTCGTACGTCTCACTCTTCGTTCGATTAAGAAATTCATCCTTCAGGTTTCTCCGGAAGCTGAGTAAAGGAAACGAGCGCCAAAGATTTTTGCCACATTGTTTCAGAAAAACTTTCCAACTGGATGAATTCGTAAAAAGGGTGTGAACGAAAAAGTGCTGTGTGTGCTATACAGGGTGTCCAGAAAGGTCATGTCGTAAATGATTTTGCCAAAATATTATTAGTACTTTATATAAAAAAATGTCTATCTCACTCTGTAACGCAGTTATTGATCTTGAAGTTTCTGCAAGTCTATATACATAAGGTGCATATGTCCATACTCATCTTTACTAAACTCATCCATGATCTTGATATGATAAATGATATGATTGATTGGAGCATAAAAGGTTGTACATAAGTAAAATGCTAACACTTTTATCAGCCTAGTCAAGATACAAGTAGATAGTAGTTGTAAAATCAAACAAAATGATAACAAATAATCAATATGAATACGATTACAAACAGATTAAATTATAAGTAGAAATCATTTCAGAGTAATCATTATAAATACATTCACAACCAAATTAAAAAATAAGTAGAATTATTCCAAAACTGAAGAAAATGCTATATGGAATAAAATGCATTTTCAAGTAGAAAGCTTTTTTTATTCTCAAATGATATGTTACAGTTTTCATGATTTTTGTATATGAGTTTGAACTTATTATATATTTCAATTCCTATGTAATAAGGAGGATTTTTACATATTTGTAGACGTGAGTGAGTTTGATGAATATCACATTTTGATCTTGTATTATGCGAATGTAGATAACCAAGAAATAGGCTAGGTAACGTCATTATTTGTGCTGTAGTGAAAAGATTATCACACGTAGTCGATGGATGAACATTGAACATGGTTCTTATGATTTTTTTTCTGAGCAATGATAGCCTTTTTAGAGAGTTTTTTTCATGTTCTAGTTTCCAGTTTCGATCTAATTCGATTTCTTGAGGCTGAAAATTTGTTCTATAAAAAAAAGTATGAATGTTTTCATTGACCAATATACACTTAACGGGCAAAAAAGCGGCCACAAAAAAATTGCCAGAATTGTTCACCCCGTAACTTTTTTAATTCTTGTCCGATTCTTGTGAAATTTCGATCACATCGTATATTTATGTTTCGGAATGTTAGCCTGGATATTAGTTTAAGTGGAAAGCTGATGACTTGATCTTTATACAGGGAAAAAGTCACTATTTCACCCTTTATTACTTAACGCCCTGTGCAAAATTGAGTGGTTGAACTTGGTTTCATTATTCTTCGGATTGAAGTGTGATCGTTCCTCAATACAATAGTTTTTGAATCACGGCAATATCTCATTTTTAAGAAAAGATACAAGTGTTTTAGGAAAGTGTGGCATTTTTACATAAACTTATTGATTAACAGTTTGGAGAATTAATATCACATATTTCCAACTCATATTCCAAGAAATTACAGAAAAAATCCTAATTACATAAACAAATAAAAAGCAGAACTGTATATAGTCAATAACGAGTTATTTAACGAGGCATTCAACCGCGTGGCATCGATTTCATCAAATTTTTAAAGTAGTCTTAATGAATTGCCCAAAAATCTCCTTGAAGGGCGAATCGTAGCTCTTGAAGAGTCTCTGACATGGCCGAACTAAGGCGAATGAGCCTATGGAGTTCATCCCCAAGATAATCTATAAGTTCTAAATTATTGTTGATAAAAATTCAAAAAATCCATACTTTCTCATAAGACTTGAGAATCTTCTCTTAAAAAGAAGATATTGACTTGAATCTCGAACCATTGTATTAAGAAGGAACGAAAAAGGATCACACTTCAATTCAAAACATGATAATGCAGAAGGTTGGAGAATGGTTCTGAATTATTGTTATTTAAAATAACATACTTTCGGAAACCATTGTGTTGAGAAGGGATCACACTTTAATCCAAAACAATGAAGCTCAGTTTAACCACTCACCTTTGCCACAGGGCGTTAAGAAGTTGAGGGTGAGAGAGTCACTTCTTTTTTTCCCTGTATCATCAGCTTTACTTGGGACCTTATATCCAGGCAAACATTCCGAAACATGTATATACGATTCGGTCGAAATTTCACCGGAATCGGACAAGAATTAAAAAAGATACATGGCGAACAATCTGGCCGGTTTTTTTTGCCGGTGAGCGTATGTATCGGAATAAAAATCCATGTTGAAATCACAAATATGAATGAACTGTATTGAAAAGGAACATTCTGAGATATATTCATAAACAAAAAAAATGAATATATATATAAAGAAATACATTGTGAATTCGCATTCTCCATGTGATGAAAATATTAATTCTTTCTCGGTTTATTCAACAGAAAACAACCACTTTCCTGGCTATATGCCACGACGAATATTGATTTACATCTGTTGAACGCACACGATAAGAATTTGAAAACAAAATCTTCTGAAATGGAAAATTTGCATTCTCCTTCATATAAAGATATGCATGTAATATAACTCTGAATATTCAACAGGAAACAATTACTTTCCTGGCTATTTGCCACGTCGAACATTGTGTATATCATGAGGAATGGCTGGAAGAATAACTGGACTTCAGGTTACTGATGAGGATATGATATCAGAAATGAATTCTGTTGAAGTTGTCGATGATTTCAGAGCAATATGAATCCATTTTCTAGGATGTTTTTCATCGAATATAGTGGCAAAATACGTTGAATGTGGCTTGCATGATTTTAAAATCGGAAATGATGCGATAAAAACCTAAAAATGAAAGTTTATCGATTTTGAACATCCTGTATGAGGAATATGGAAAATCACAAAACCGTTTCGAGATATTGGCTTGAACGTTTTGAAAAATATGATTAATAGAAAAATAAGAAAATAAACCCTAGAATACGGAAGCGTTTGAATTCTCTCATTTTTGTAATACTTTTTTCGAACACTTGGTGTATAACGACAGAAAAACTCCCGACAAGTTTTGAACGGGGAATCTTGAACAGAAAGATCGCATCTTCCAAGCACTGCATACCGATTAAAAATCCATTCATTTTCTAAAAAGATAATAATTATGGCAGTTTGAAAATTGTCCAATATTTCAGTGGTCCACTTGTTTCTTTGAGCACCTCATATCTGAGGATGTTCCTTTTCAATACTTTCACAAAATCAACGGATTCAAACTTGAACTTGTTATTTTTATAGACCACAATCGCAGATTCGTGATTAGGATTTCTTTCCACGTCCTGTATGATATTCATCATACATTCAAAAAAAATAAATGAACTGATTTTAACAATTTTTTCTCGTTCAGTTCTAGACTCGGAGTGGATTTTTCATTGTGTTAGAACCGCAAAACATAAATCAATACGGTATCAGCAAAAGCTGACAGATCGGCGTGAAAGAGAATAAAGCTTTACCGCGTTAAAATGCAAAGCCAGTGCATAAAGGACGGAAAAGTAAAAGGAAACTGATACGGCGATATCAAGTGCTCGGCCGTATTTTCTCGTCAGGAGGCCATTGTGGCGGCACTCGATGCATAGAATTGTCATTATTCGAGAAACTGTCCCCCCTTTTCTCCGTTTCACTTGGATTTACAATGCGAGTGCGGGGGTTTATAGAACTGTTCCGTTTGAAGCGTATATTGGACCTGTTTATAATGGGAGGGAAAGTGCTATAACTTTCGAGTGACATGAAATTTATGAGAATAAAAATAACTCGAGAATAAGGCATATGTTCTGAATACGAACAAGGGTCTCTGTTGGATATTGTTACGTTATTCGGGTACTGAAGCGATCACGACACTATTTATTTTCGAACTGATCCATTTACCTTTTTTTTATGTTCTGGTTCCCACGAAAAAGGATATCTTGTAATGTTCAGAGAACATCGTGAGAACCAAAGGAAATGAGGTAGGAAATGGTGTTCTTCTTAAATTTCTGGAGGTTATATGCCTCGGGGAACACGCTGTCTTTGGAAAGAGATGTTCTGCAGGCCTACAAAGTGACCACGAAGGGGTGCGAAGCCTCAGCTCGACGGGTTAATCTCGCGGGGACTGCCAAGGGAGGAACAATTGTTGATATTTCAGAAGAGCATCGTCCATGAAAATATCTATGAAATAGAGCCAGATCGCCTACTTTTCCACGGTGTTCCAGAGAAATGAGTGAGTTTGTGAGCGGGCATCACCCACGAGATGAATTGCCCTTTTTTGGACAGACTCCAACATTTTCAGGGTATGTTTGGGTGCTGCCCTCCAAATATGGAACAGTATTCCAGGACAGGTCGGGTCTGTGCCTTATAGATCATAAGCAGCTGACTGGAAGTGAAATAGCTCCTGGCCCGAAACAGAAAACCAAGTTTTTGGGATGCACTTTCAGCAATTGAACTCACGTGATTTTCCCAAGAAAGGTGATTGCTGATAGTAATTCCAAGCATCGAAATGGATGTCTTCAAAGGTATGGTTACTCCTGACAAGCTCATGTTTTGCACAGTGAGATCGGCTTTTCTAGAGGAATGGCATTCTTGTGTCTCTGATTGCATTGAAATCTACCAAGTTATTGGATCCCCATTCGAGAATTCTTGCCAAGTCCATATTCATGTTGTCAATATTTCTCCCTCGTTCGTTTCTGATTTGCCTGGCTGGAATTGGAGCCTTGAAAGAAGGCGGTATGGAGGATACTATCATCCGCAAAGCTGTGTACTGGACATGGAGTTGCTTCCAACAAATCGTTGATAAGGAGTAAAAATAGTGTTGGTGCTACAATTGATCCTTGCGGAACACCAGCATTTATGATAAGAGTGTCAGATGAAACTCCGTCGACCACTACATGGAGAGACCTGTTTGGCAGAAAACTAGCTAGCAGAGAACATATCTGAGGAGGCAAGCCATAAGATGGAAGCTTGGCGAGGAGTCCGTGGTGCCAGAATTGATCGAATGCCTTGGAGATATCAAGTGCCACGGCTAAGGTTTCACCATATTTTTCAATAGATTGCTGCCATATATGTGAGACGTAAGCGAGCAGGTCACCAGCTGATCTCTGATGACGGAAGCCATATTGCCTATCGTTGATAATACCTGAATGTTCCAGGTATTTCATGAGCTCGATGTTGATAGCTTTCTCCATGATCTTCGGAATAATAGATAGCAGTGCGATCGGTCTGTAGTTGCTAGGTGGGGTCTTTTTTGCCTTTTCTAGGAACTGAAGGAACACTAATTTATATCGAACTCACAACTACTATTTATGTAAAATAATTTGTACCAAGTGGTATATGACTGTCTGTCTCTCTGACACTCGCTGCTTGACTGACTGACGGCAGTTGTCCGGCCGTCCTTATATATGAGATCCCTTGGTGGGCTTTGCTTCTCGAACGTTCTCGAATGATCTCCCGTACCCTTCTTCCTGTTCTAGAAGCGTCTTAGAGCAATACTTCCTTCTCTAATCGTTTCATCGATTGTTTATAGAACATTCCAGAACCTTCTGGTGTGTGAAATAGACTGGTACATGTAGGAATTATTGGGATACGTGTTACAGGATGATCGTTCGTGCCTTCCTGATGATGTTTATAAAGCCCCTCCAAGGGAAATATCATTACATAATATATATTTTTTATTGATCTAGACAGATTGGAAATGATTATGGCATACCAATTTTTGAGTTTTTGATCCAGATCTGAGTTGCTAATTAGAAAACTCCTAATGTGAGGCCTGCGTAAGTCACCTTGTACAAGGCAGAATACATCTTCGAGGTATCTTAATCTATCAGTTCGAATCATTCAGAATAAAAAATGTGGCAGACGAACAATGTGTGCCATATTTATCCAGAAAACCGCGCGATGTCTAGCCAAATTCGCGTAAACCTATTATCGCTTAGCCTGGAGCGCGGCTCGCTTGATAGCGGTGCCAGATTTCGATCCAGATAAATCCCCAGTTGAACAAAGGGCCATTCATGGCCTGAAACGATTCCTGATAACGTGGAGCTATTATCCAAGATATCCGCCGGTAGCGATGACTTTTATTATTTCATGGAGACCGCTATTTTCATGAATGACAACAGTGATTCGATAAACAGGGTGAACTCGAGAGAGAAGCATTTTGGAAAAAACGATTAAAAACACCTCATTGAAAAGGAATTTTCTCAGATAAATTATGAACATGGAAACATGGAAATACATTGGGACTCCGCATTCTTTATGTGATGAAAGTATCAATTCTTTCTCGGTTTATTCAACAGAAAACAACTACTTTCCTGGCCACGTCGAACATTGAATTATATCTATTGAACACACACGATAAGAATTTGAAAACAAAATCTCCTGAGGTTGAGAATTTGGATTTTCCTTCAGATAAAAATATGTATACACATAGACCACGTTTATACCGTATGGATATTTGGTATGCAGCCGAACAATAGATGCTTCGAAAGAAACATACAATGCCAAGATAAGATCGAAACTCATAGATTGCCCCAATGGCTCCCGTTCGTTTTGGTCCCTTGCTAAAGCGGTCGGAAGAAATTTCACTAATAGTTCATTTCCACCACTGTCCAAATCCGACGGCACATTAGCAACAACATCGCAGGAGAAAGCAAATATTTTTGCAGAGATGTTCGCAGCAAACTCTACTTTAGATTCTCAAGGAAAACTGCCGCCAGACATTCCACCCGTTGAGAGTCGAATGCCCGAAATCGTCTTCCGTCAACGCACTATCAGACGAATTTTGCTTGGTCTCAAAACGAATAAGGCTAACGGTCCTGATGGAATTCCACCCATTATCCTCAAAAAATGTGCACCAGAATTAACACCGATTCTCTGCAAGTTGTTTACCATCTCGTACAGGTCGGGTATTTTTCCATCATGCTGGAAGACAGCTAGAGTCCAACCAATCCCCAAAAAAGGGAACAAGAACCTGCCCAACAACTACAGGCCCATTGCCCTGTTATCAGTAATCTCCAAAGTGATGGAGAAAGCCATCAATATTGAGCTTATCAAATATCTGGAGAGCTCAGGAATCATCAATGATAGACAATACGGCTTTCGCCACCGAAGATCTACTGGAGATCTACTTGCCTACGTCACCCATTTATGGCAATCTTCAATAGAAAAACACGGGGAATCTCTAGCTGTCGCGTTGGACATTTCGAAAGCATTCGACCGTGTTTGGCACGAAGGACTCCTCCACAAACTACCATCATACGGCTTACCACCTCAGCTATGCCATCTCTTATCGAGTTTTCTTTCAGGCAGATCGCTTCACGTGGTGGTGGACGGTGTATCGTCTGATACCTTTGGCACCAATTCCGGCGTTCCACAAGGATCAATTTTGGCACCAACAATATTCCTGCTTCATATCAATGATCTGTTGGGAGTAACAACTTGCCCCATCCACAGCTTTGCAGATGATAGTACCCTCCATACTGCGTTCTCTTCCAGAATTCCCATTTCTTCCCAGGAAACTAAGAACTCACGGCGCAGGCAGGTCAATGCTGTCAATGAAGATCTTGCTGAAATCACAGCCTGGGGAACAAACAACCTAGTAGAATTCAACGCCACCAAAACTCAAGCCTGCATTTTCTCTAGAAAGGCGGAACTCAGTATGCCCGATATTATAATGTCTGGCTCCACCATCATCACCAAGCCCACCATATCTATGCTCGGTATTTCCATCAGCAACACTCTTTCATGGGATAATCATGTCAGATCCATCGCAAAAGCTGCTTCACAAAAACTCGGATTCTTGTTCCGTGCGAAAAGCTATTTTACACCTCAACAGCTTCTCATGATCTACAAAGCGCAGATACGACCTGTTCTAGAATACTGTTTCCACATATGGGGTTCAGCACCAAAACATACGCTGATGCTCTTAGATTCTATCCAGAGAAGAGCCATTCGCCTGGTGGGTGACGCCACACTCACTCACTCTTTGACATCATTGGAACACCGTAGAAAGGTCGGCGACCTTTCACTTTTCTTTCGATACTTCCACGGGAAATGTTCTTTAGAAATCTCTGCTATCATCCCTTCCCTAGCAATACCAATCAGACGAACTAGACAAGCCCAGTCAGCACATCCTTTCGTTGTCAACCTCGAAAGATTTCGAAAAGCACTTCATCAAAACTCCTTCATCCATAGAACGGTTAGGGTCTGGAATTCATTGCCTGAGGAAGTATTCCCAACAACATATAATCTCCAGAAGTTCAAGGAAAATTCCAATACCAACCTCCTGTCCCTATCCTTTCGTGCGCTCCAAGCGATGAAAAAAAAAAATAAAAAATTGCGCAGGCGATTGTTTTTGGAAACACATACTTATTAGATAGTCACTTCGAGTTTATTATTTATTCATGATCTATATTTGTACTTCCATATTTCATTTATTTTCTTATTTCATATTATCACAGCAATCCTGCCAAACTTCTCTGACGGTAGAAGTCCGTCATGAAACCAAGGGAATCTCTTGGAGTCCTCGTTCTTTTCGGGTCATCGAAGTCCACTCTGTACAACCCCATCTTGGGCCTGAAAAACGAATTTTGATACATACAGGGTGTCCGGAAAGTTCACGTCGTTAATGATAGGGCAGGTAGAGCTTCTTCACGGAGTTATTCACCTTGGACGTTATAGAATTAAAAAAATAATTTCATGTATAACTTCCAGAAGGTTGCCATGTTATCAATACTATTCAGGCAGGTAGATAAAATCACCTTTCCATACATAAACGGCTTCTCAATGGTTATGTTTCATACAGGATGGGACGATTTTTTTCCGTTTAATGCAAACATTTTTGATAGAGATAGACAAATTTAACCTTTTTTTTTTCACTGTTTGATCCCTTATTCTTACACAAAAATTGTATACATCATTTCAATCGATATCTAGTACCGATGTAGAGAAAATCGCATATGAAAACATACATCCCAACCTTTTCAAAGGAGATAAAAGTCTATTTATTATCCATGTATGGGATACGACTAATTGGCAACTGCTCAATGATGGATATCAGATCATTAGTGGAATTATGAATGTTGATGAATATTCAACTTTTTTGCAAGACCATCCAGATCCATTGTTAGGAGAGCTTCTTTAGGATATTCGAGGTGATATTTGGCTGATGCACGAGGGTCCGCCTCCTTATTTTGACAAAGCTGTAAGAGATCATTTGAACATCACATTTTTCCATGGTCCATTATCATGACCACCTCGGTCACCTGATCTTAATCTACTTGATTAATTCGTTTGGGAATATCTCAAATCATTAGTCTAGGAAATACCTGTAACTATAAAAAATGAGCTTTTGAATTGAATTCTTACATCTACAAACGCGAGAAAAGATCATCATCACATTGTTATCTCGAGTACAACTTTGGAATCATATTGAAAACCCCAGTTTTGGTAATCTTGTTGCCTTCACTCATTAAATAGGTAAATGGAGCTTTCATTACCTCTGAAACGGTTGGAAATGTATGTTTTTAAATACGATTTTCTCTCGAACGATACAAGATGTCGATTAAAATAAGATATACTATTTTTGTAGATGAGAAATCAAGGAATCTGTATAAAACATATTCACTGAAGAGCCGTTAACATAATATGGAAAGGAGCATTAGTATTATATTTTATTTACCTACCTGCCCGAATGTCATTGATATCATGGCAACCATTTGAAAGCTATACATGATTTTTTTATTCTACCTCTCTGTGATGAATCATCTTCATCTAGTTTATGAAACAAACTGTACTTTTAGTTGTGACATTTGTCATATTGTTATATTCTGATATGTCTATCATTTTGCTCAATAAAGCCAATCCTTTGGTTTGAATATTCTTCACACTCTCAAGGTCAATAACTGCGCATCAGAGCGAGATAGACCTTTTTTTATATGAAGTAGTAACATTATTTTGGCTCATTTCCGACTAGTTCTTTTCAGACACCCTGTATATGATTAACTCTTTTTCGCCGTATATGACATGCATTGTGTTCACTTGGATTTGTCTGGATGAATTTTTAAACATATTTACTATTACTACTTGAATCTAATGACATCTCTAGGCGCAATATATTCCACTTACGTGTAGCCAGAAACCCATTCGAAATCATCCATGAGGGTCCAAACTGTGTAACCTGCTATTTTCACTTTATCCTCGTTGATAGCTCTCCAAAGAACAGGCAGGACAGTCTACAAAAACACTTTGAATTCAGTGACAATTTAATTCATGTGTGAAGAATCCCACAAGCCGTGTGATTTTGTCATTATGACAGCGAACAAAGTTTGCCCTAACTTTTCCAGCGATAATAAAGGAACCTAACAAGTGAATATTCAACAGAAAACAAATACTTTCCTGGCTATTTGCCACGTCGAACATTGAATTATATCTGTTGAATATTCAAAAAAAGAGCATGAAAAATCAAAATCCTCTGAAATTGAGAATTTACATTATTTCTCAAATCGAATAGAATAATATAATGTATAATGATATAAAAAAAAACATAATCTAACCAGACGTAATCAACGAATAATTGATCAATGATCTGGGTTCTGTGATAACGAAATTAATTGATAATTTCCTCACCTGGAAATAAAAGATACGATCTTCATCATTCAAACTAGAATTTTGATTTGCATATCCTTGTTCTGTGATGAATATTTTCGGATTCTTGTAGTTCTTCTTAACCCACGTCAATATTTTTCTGAAACCTGTAGCATATATCTGTAACAAAAAATAATGACATGACAAAAGTAAGGTTATAAATTGACTGGTGTAGCAACTCTTCAATCTTAGTCACAAGTAATAGTCATCCCCTGATGTTAATACAAATAAATGTTCATTATTATTCTCTCAGACAACTGTCCTCTCTATTCTGAAGAATCTCTAACACTATCAAACATGAGCATTCACAGCTTTGCACAAAGGAAAGTAATATTCGTTTCGAGAATATTGAATATTGAATCACATTTTCAATTATATTCATTCTTCTACTTTGGTTAATATATACAGAGTATCATTTTCAACCTATATTCTGCTTCTTTATAGCATTTTCCAGCGATGTCAGTGATTCCATAGCTGCTGGCGAGCATTGTTATCACTAGAGATGATCCTACTTGATCCTCGAGTGTATCGTTGGCATCTCTCCCACAGCTGCGAATGTCGAAATCCTACCTCAATGATTATTACGGAAGATACAGTGGTGCAACCATGAGAAATGTGACACATTGAGTATATTTTTCCGAATATTTCTGAAGTTGTCGAAGGAAAAGGTAGGTCAATATATATATTTGAAAATGGAATGCCCAGGACTATCCAATTGTGCTAAAATATACGGGGTGTTCCATTAGAAAAGTATCTTTTTGATGTCACCCCGTATAAAATTGCTGATGATGCCAATGGATTATACGCATCATTCTCTATGGATGAAAATTCAAAATTCTTCAATATCTGTCTTCATAGAGTACTCCGAAAATAAAAACGAAATCGGCAATTTTTCAATTTCCCCCTGTATATCAGAAACGAATGTAGATATCGAAATTCCAATTGTACCATTCGAGGTTTCTCCAAAATCGAACCCGTAACATGTATATCGAACTTTTGATAACTCCTTCAGTTACTGTACCCACTCTGTACATTCATTCGTCGCTCACCTGGATCTTCTGGGTATAGTTCTTGTTCCAATCGGGGTCCTCGTACACAGTGGCACCCCCATCATTCTCATAGCTCGGCGTCTTATCGACCTCCTTGCCGAGCGACTGCACCAGAAACGAGATGTAATTGTTGACGCCGATGAAGTCGTAGGAGCCGGCCAATCGGGAGCGTTCGCGCCACGTGAATCTCGGCAGGCGGGATTGCGGGAAGCCTTGCTCGGCGCTGTAGCGTGCGATGGTGTCGATCATGGAGGGGGGATAGTTGCCGTAGACGACGGGGTGGGCGAACCAGCCGAACTAAGAGGGGGTGGAATGCTCATATTCACATGTTTTGATATTGTATACAGATTGAAGAAGGAATAAATCTTTAAGTCATCTCCACGACATTAAATCGGTTAACATTCCACTATACACCAGAACATAACTTGAACATAAATGTTATATCACATTGTTCCTTCGTGATGTTATTCTGAGAAATGCTTAATGTCACAGACACGTTGCGGCAATGGGCCATTGTGCCTCTATTGAATATTACAATGATATGTTAATGCTGAATATTATATAAAATGTTCAGGAATTGAAGAATCGAATGAAATCAATGTTACTTCATAACGTATAATTGAAGTAACTCAAAACATTTAATTATTATCGAATATTATTATTCTAATTATTCTCAATGAGTTTTTACGTTGTTTTTTTTTCCTGAAATCATCAAGATAATCATCTGAATGATCTTTATTATCTATCCCTGAATAAAACCGTGTTGACGAATTGATCTTGTCGTACTCATGAAAGACTTATTAGAATGATTCAGTTACACAGTGATATTTTGAGACAGATTATCTGATATCTTTCCAAGTATTATGTTGGTTATTCTGATTCATGAATCCAGTCATACCTAGCTCAGGTATATGACATGCAAGTTTGCTGACTGATTCTGAAATTTGATTCTGACTTTGTTCTACTTCTAGCTATGATATATAACTAACCCATTATTCTTGTAATTCGTGAAATATGTATTTACGAATTCCTCCCACTTTTTCACATATTATGGAATACAGATACAGATTGGTTGTATTTCTTTTTTCAGCAGAGCAAAATTGGAATCTAAGTAGGTATCATGTGCAATTCATATTTTTGTTCGACTATTTTTCAGTCCAAGACTTGTTTAGTTCAATATAACATAATAACCATGTTAACCTATTTTATGTCGTGGAGATGACTTAGAGATTTATTCCTTCTTCAACTACTACCACTCCACTTTGAGCAGTATGGACTTCTTCACACATGGTTTAAAGATTGTTTATCGCATCATTACATATAGAAAAGCTGTTGTTCAACTGGTGGCCAGTGTTGCCATTGTTGCCAGGAGTATCTTTGATTCTCAATATCTACCACTGTAATTTTCGATAGGTGCTCTTAGAAACATTCAATTACTGTCGATTACTCTCATGTTCTGACAAACTTTGGTATGATTGTACAGTGTGTCCAGTTTTCGATGCTCTCGCGCGATTTATCAGTTATTTTTGGTTTTCACATTACTACCTTTCTTTCTTGTGGAACGAATAATGCCACAAACCACCGGCGTCGAGACGCTTCAATTGACTTTGGACAAACTATACTAGGAAATGCAAAAAAGCATCGTTAACATAACAATTACATATAAACTGTTTTTTTTATTGAATGAAACACTCTGTTTTTCATTTTACTTGAAGGTAGAGCTCTTTCTATACTAATTTCAAATATATATTGAGGGTATCATCGTCAGTTTTCGAAAAATATGGTTTCTTAGGCAGCAGTAGAACGCCAGAAATTGCTCTGAGAGTTTCTGTAAGACCAATATTAACTGAAATAGAATCAATCACCATGTTCACATTTCCCAAATATACAATGATCTGTATGAAGCAAAACACTGATTAGCAGTTATTAAGTTATTGTTTCATTAAAATTCCAAAATCAATTTCATTTTATTTTACATGTATGAATAAGTGCGAAAATATTTCAAAAGTAATTCTTCGTATTTCAGAAAAAAAACATCTCAACACGTGTCCTAACTTGCTTCGTTTTTGAAAAATGTTAAAATAAACAGAATTAAGTTTTTCATGATCCCCCTATATAAGCTTTTATTATGGTAAAATCAAGTCCGGTTGGTGATTGACTAAATCTCAAAATTTCAGAATATAACTTATACTTATGCAGTATTAGGTATCCCAATGACTGCCTTGGGAGCACATATATATTACTTCACTACTAGGAGCCGAATCGATTTTTTATTGTTTTCTCAAACACTAAGCGAGTTACAAAAGTAACAAGGTACAATGAAATTGTATTTTCAATTGTACAGGTAACCCACTGGGACGCTACTGGAATTATCATTTCTAATCTGATTACACCTAAAAAACTCAATATCACTGTTGACGAAGTCACCAAATTTCATTGGAATCGACGATTTTTTATGAAAACATTCTCAGAAATTAGGCAATCAAAAACAAATATTTATGATCACCTATCAATCATTATACGTTTTATCCACAACTGTTGTATGAAATATTCATAATACATGTACTTCCCCAAACAAAACGGTAGCCATTTTTCACACCAATGAATAAGAATAATTCACTGGTCTAGAGTTCCTAAGGTACGCGATATAACATATGAGGAACTTTAGACCAATGTATAATGGTTATTCACCGCCATTATTCACTGGTGTGAAAAATGGCTATCGTTTTGCTTGAGAATATACAATAATCGTGGACAAATAATTAGTATGATAAAACAGTTGTTAAAATGAATTTTTATATAAAAAACAATAGTAGTCGTGAACAAAGTATAATATTTTACTCGCATATAATGAGCTATTATCAACTCAGGTCAATTATGCGTGGATGATACTCCTCATTATATGCTTGTTGAATAATATACTTTCGTCAACTGCGATCAAATGATTCATTCAAAGTAAATAATCACTATCTGAACTAGAATTATCGATAATTTTTGTTAAATATAGTTTTACCCTTGTAATCAGGACTTTGTCGACAGCTTTTCTGTCTTCTTCTGTGTCAGTAGCTGGGAAGTATGATTGTAAACTCAATGCAATTCCAAGGGTACCTGCATGATCAAACAATTAATAAATCACAGGGTATCATAATCATTCGACTGTTATGGAAAAACATTTAAAAAAACGAGGAAGAGGACGACTGAACAACTGAATCATATCTGCTGATTTCGATTAAGGCGTCGAGATCGGACTCAAAAACAACTTTCACAAACAAAATATATCTCATATCATTCGATTTTTTTGGTTATTATTCGCAAGTTTCAGCTGTCGACAAGTACAATAATCATGGTAACAAATATATTTCGAGTTTCAACCAATATTCCGCTGACCGACAAAAAAGGCATCCAAGGGATGTCCTTCTGCTACGTCCCTGGGATGTACCAAGTACGAAGAAAGGATATCCCTAGGACGTCCCAAGATATTTCAGGGACATTCCTTCGACAAAAGAAAAAAAATTCAGGTCGAGTAAGGATTGAACCCAAGACCATGCGTTAGCTTATCAGGCACGCACCTTACTCCATAGGGTAATATGCCTTCTAATGATTTATGTACTAAACAGATTCATAAACAGGACTAAACTACAGAAACCTGAATAAATACAGCTTTGTTAGGATTTGGGTATAATTATTATCATTCTTGGGTGTTTAAAAAGGAGGGGCATTATGCATTTACGATTTCTGTTTGCGGAAAATGGTCATTTCTTAAAAAGTTCCGAGACTATATTCTTTATTTTCATTGCAATTATTTTCCGAAAGAAGAACAAACATTTTCAATGAAATTCAACTCAATATTTCGATGAAATTCAATTACTCTGATGTGAATGAATATATCAGATATCTAAGGGACACGAGAAGGATAACCTAGGGATGTACCGGGCGGAATGTCCACTGGACAACCACTGCGGGACATCCCCTGGATGCCCCAATCATATCCTTGTACCGCGGGACAAAAAAGGGATGTACCTAGGACATGATAAATCAATAACTATGGCTGGGCATCTGTTGCCGGAACCCTAAAGTACTTAGAAAACAAAAATCTGAATCATCTTGAATGGGACAATTCAGCGTACTCCTCAGACCTCACCTTTTTGCTTCCTTCGGTATTTGTCTTTATACAGATGCCAAATTTCGCTATGAGCCTTCAACATGTTATGTCCACACATGTATTCCGCAGTTCCTTTGGGATAGGTGGGGTTCAAGCCTGCGATGTACGAAGACAAAACCACGCATATGGAATGGGGTTCGTTCAGGGTTATCCACGTTTTCACCCTGTCCCCGTACAGAGAGAACAGCAGATCGGCGTACTGGACCATGTAGTCGACCATATTGGGTTGGAACCATCCGCCCAGTAGGTCCAAAGACCTAGGGTGATCCCAGTGGTAGATAGTCACCTGGAATGTTTGTCTATGAAAGATCATGAATTTGGCAACAGTGTTAGTTGGCTGGCTGCTTAGTACCCTCCTAGATGTTTCTCAGGAGTCAAGAAACTATTTTTATTTGTTTGAGTTTACATTTATATTCACACGATTGATCTCAATCAATTGACCTACTTGAGCAAGATAAATCTTTCAATTACACTAACTGCAACATTAATCTGTCAATTGAGCTAATTACGATGACAAAAACAAGTTCCGTATGTAAGACATCCTTTAATAAGCAAGTTACTTTTAGTTTATTCTGTTTCATGTAATTCTATGTTTGTGTCAGAATCAGAATCAGAATCAGTTAATACATCACAAAAACATACGAATAAATTCAATCAATACAGACCAAAAACAAATGCATATTTATCGGACTTGTCAAAAAAAAACATGGGGCATAAATACACTCTATAATTAATATTGAAATACACTTTAATTTACAAAAATTGAAGTAGTTTTGAAAATTGAGAAACTCCTCTACATTATTAAAAACATGTTCGGTTAATAAATGTTTGAGTTTGTTTCTGGAGGACATATCACAACTGGTATATTCTCTATCACATATACATTTGAACTAATTGTATAACTTAACTCCAATATAGTTGGGTGAATTCTGGCAAATTTGAAGTAGAGAATAGATATTATCTTTCATAAGTGTGTCATACGAGTGCAAGTCCTCATTTTTTTCAAATTGTTTTCATTTAGCATAATATGTAATTATTTGAAATATATATAAACTAGGCAATGTTAGTTTTTGTGATTTTTTAAATAAATATCTACATGTTGACATAGGATGTTCGTTGAATATAGTTCTCAATATTTTTTTCTGTGCACTGAAAGCCTTATCAGCATGTGAAGATGACCCCCAGAACACTAGTTCATATTGTAGAACTGATTGCACATGACCAAAATAGAGTAATTTTAATATGTCAAAAGAAACCGTGTCTCTAAGATTCCTGATCATATAGCAACATGTGCTTAGCCGGGAGCATACAGTTTTTATATGAACGTCCCACGATAACTTCGGGTCAAGAGTAACACCTAGAAAGTTGCTCTGATATTCAACTGTTCGTGACTTACAAAATGTTTTGGAAACTCCTATATATTAATTCCACTAAAGACAAATTGCAGCAAAATTTGACAATATACTATATCAATGATAATAATAATAATATTGTGGAAAAAGTAGCATCTCTACGAAAATGATATCCACTCTACCACAAGCAGCTTTTGTCAAAGTATACCTAATCGACTTACTATTGGTTTGATATCATTTGCTATTAGCTCATTGATGTAGTTGTTGTAGTAATCAACCCCTTCCTGGTTGATATTGTTCACTTGCCCAGTAGGCAGGATCCTAGTCCAGGAGAAGGAAAACCTGTACACATCAACCCCCAACTTCTTCAAGAGTTGCACGTCTTCCTTAGAAGAGAAATAACCAGTTTATAAGTTCTTTCAGAGTTAGAAATGATGACTACAACTCACTTTATACTGGTTATAGGAATCACAAGCGATGTCCCCTGTACTACCGTCCGATACTAGATTAGTGTCATGGGTGTAGTAGTCCCATACATTGACGCCTTTTCCAGATTCGTTCCAGGAGCCTTCGATTTGGTAGGCTGCCGTCGCCACACCGAAAAGTACGGATTTGTCGAAGGTAAAGTTTTGTTCTACTGCTGCACTAATCGTTCTGAAACAACCCAATAAGTCAAAACATATTGATAAGTGCGATAATTGATGAAATAAACCTCTGGTGTACGCACTTCAATCCTTTCCTGTTTTACAATTCCTTGATTTTCGCCTACTTCGATGAACATAACATGGCGTGGGTTAATGTCGCTAAATTTAGTCTGGTGCCGTTTCGAAATTACAGGCATCAATGTGACAAGTGTGACCGAATTGTGACCAATGAAGATAGGGGAATAAATTTTGCGATTTAGCCGCGTCAAGGTTGGTAGAACTGATGTTGATCATAAGTTCTAAGAATCACGCCATCTAACATTCGATATGTGAACCCCACGTCATCGTCTGAAATTCAATTGTTTATATCAAGAACCAGTCTGACGAAACAAATGAAGAGTGAGCGCACCAGAGGTTTATTTCATCAATGTGCGATACATCGATTTATCGATGAAAAACGGTATATCAATAGTTATCGATATATCGACAGTTTTGAAATTATATACAGATATATCGATTTTTCCAAGCCTAACTCAAAATCATCTTTTTTTTTCTCCAAACCAGGGGTTATAGAATCTTTACCTAATTAATCGAATTTTGAGATGAAGGGAAGAGTAAGATATAAAAGAACTCGATCTCTGAAAAATCAATTGGATTGAAATCAGATTGGTAGTTCCGTAGGTATCTGGTAAAAATGTTCTCTTCCGTCGAGGTGATTGAAATCTACCTATAATGGATATCATATGGGTCTAATCCCCCATTTGTAGGTTTGTTCTTACCGATGTCTCCGACGACAATCAGGCCTAGTGCCCATTAGATCTCACCTACATGCCGTTATCAATTTCACTATATACGACTCATGGTGCTTGTTGAGGGCCACTGCAATATGAACGACCTTTTTCGTTCAGGTTCTTGAAGATTACTCTACCGATCCTTCTTCTCGTCTACGAAAGAGGCCAAAACGTTTCCTTCTCCTACGAGTAACGGAGGAAGGGATTGGTCCAGCCCTATGGTGCCCCCTGTACAGTGCTAAGGCTGTTTACTCTGAGATGTCGCCCTGTTTTCCAGAGGCCCCGTTAGCGACACCATACCCGGGTTCCCATAGCTTGGATTAGGTAGCCAGAGCCTCGTTGACCAGACCTCGGCCACCTAGACAGATATCAGCGAATTGCCCCAACCCTACCACAGATGTCTACAAATTATTGTCCCATCTGGCGCAAGACCTGGAACATTCAGGTATTATCAACGATAGGCAATATGGCTTCCGTCATCAGAGATCAACTGGTAACCTGCTTGCTCACGTGTCACATACAGTGTGTTACAATTTGCTCCACCCCACCCCTGTATTCCCTTATTCCATGGGCGATTCGGAATTTTTTTTTCTCATATTGTACTCCCCAAAATTATCTACTTCTGTCGAGCAAAATTGAAGAAAACAGATTAGGCATTTTTTTACAAAAATTTCGATAATGGCAATCGATTCGGACTAGTCACAAATACTCCTATATCAATTTTCTAAACAATATCTCATAAGGGGTGTTTTTTATCAAGGTTACAATTTTTCAATAATTGCATTTTTCAAGTCACCGTGTATAATGATCTTATAAGAATTTGAATGATACCAGGCATGATGGTAGTCAGGATCAGATCATCTGGCTACAGAGTGAGATAAATAAGGAATAAAACCATTAGAAATTCTGATTTTTTATCAAGAAATTTAAAGAAAAAACTAAATAAAACATATCAAAAAATAATATCAAAAAATTATACAACGAACAAAACATCAATTATATCAACAAGTTTAGATGTGTCTATTCTCTATCAAATCTCCTTCATTCTCTATACATTTTTCATATCTTTTTCTCACGTTATTTACAACTCTCATCAATTCTTCTGGTTGTATCTCTCTACAAACTGTTATTATCCTTTGTCGCAACTCTTCTCTATTGGTTGGCCTGAATTTGTAAACCTTTTCTTTCACTTTTTCCCAGAAGTAAAAATCAAGAGGGGTTAAGTCCGGTGAACGGGGAGGCCAGTGCATTAATGAACTATTACGACCAATCCATTTCAAAGGAAATTTTCGATTCAATCATGCTCGCACAGTGATGGCGTTATGGATCGGAGAACCATCCAGTTGAAAAATAATATCTTTTCGTATATTTATTGGAAGTTCTTCAAGACTATCCCAATAGCTGATTTTCTAGGAAATGGCGGAAATTGTCAGCATTCATCGTACCATCGAAGAAGAAAGGTCCAATGATCATATTGTTCAAAATTCCACACCAGACATTAAGTTTTTCGGAATATTGTCTCTTACAATTAACAACCCAGTTAGGATGCCCAATATCTCGAGTTCTGTGAAGAAAATATTCCATTTGTCGTGAATGTCGCTTCATCTGTGAATAAAATATTCTTTAGGAAATTTTTATCATTCATAAAATGTCCTTGAGACCACAAACAAAACTCCATTATTCTTTCAGTATGACCTTCTTCAAGTGTGTGAAGGAATTTGCAAGATTTCACAATACTAGCTGTCAAAGTTGTTTGAGAAAAGCGAAGCGTAATTCATGGCCAGCTTTTCACATAATTTTCAATCAGTAGGATTCATCAGAATTAAACAGTAACAACATTTCTCCTTTTAATTATTTTTACAAATTCATGCCTAGAGATAGAGAAGTGTTATTGCGATAAAGAATGATAACAGTTTGCAGAAGGACTGATGAGAATTGAATAATTGCTGTTTTGTTCGTTGGATAATTTTTTGAAGTTATTTTTTCATACGTTTTTTTAGTTTTTTCTTCAAATTTCTTGATACAAAATCTGAATTTCTGATGGTTTTAATCGTTATTTATCTCATTCTGTAGCCAGATGATCTGATCCTGACTACCATCATGCCTGGTATCATTCAAATTCTTATAAGATCATTATACACGGTGACTTGAAAAATGCAATTATTGAAAAATTGTAACCTCAATAAAAAACACCCCGTATGAGATATTGTTTTGAAAATTGATGTAGGAGTTTTTGTGACTAGTCCGAATTGATTGCCATTATCGAAATTTTTGTAAAAAAATGCCTAATCTGTTTTCTTCAATTTTGCTCTAGTTTTTGTGATCGCAGTAGGCCAAGAAATTGTGTTTGAAAATTTTTTTTTCTCGACAGAAGTAGATAATTTTGGGGAGTATAATATGAGGAAAGAAAAATTCCGAATCGCCCAAGGAATAAGGAAATACAGGGGTGGGGTGGAGCAAATTGTAACACACTGTATATGGCAGCAATCTATTGAAAAATATTGTGAAACCTTTGCCGTGACATTTGATATCTCTAAGGCATTCGATCGAGTCTGGCACAACGGACTTCTCGCCAAGCTTTCATCTTATGGCTTGCCTCCCCAGCTATGTTCTCTGCTAGCTAGTTTTCTTTCAAAAACAGGTCTCTCCATGTTGTGGTCGACGGAGTTCCAGCTGACTCTCGTATTATAAATGCTGGTGTTCCGCAAGGATCAATTCTAGCACCAACACTATTTCTACTCCATATCAACGATTTGTTGGAAGCAACTTCATATCCAGTACACAGCTTCGCGGATGACAGTACTCTCCATACCGCCTTCCCTTCCAGGGCTCCAACCAGGCAAATCAGAAACGGACGAGGAAGAAATGTTGACAACATGAATATGGACTTGGCAACAATTCTCGAATGGAAATTCAATAACTTGGTAGAGTTCAATGCAAACAAAACACAAGCATGCCTTTCCTCTAGAAAAGCCGATCTCACTGTGCTCAACATAAGCTTGTCTGGAGTAACCATAGCTTTGACGACATCCATTTCGATGCTTGGTATTACTATGAGCAATAACCTTTGTTCGGAAAATCACGTGAGATCAATTGCTGAAATTGCATCCCAAAAAAATGGTTTTCTGTTTCGGGCCAGGAGCTATTTCACTTCCAGTCAGCTGCTTATGATCTATAAGGCACAGATCCGACCTGTCCTGGAATAATGTTCCCATATTTGGAGTGAAACACCAATATACCCTGAAACTGTCCAAAAAAGGGCAATTCGTCTCGTGGGTGATGCGTCGCTCACAAACTCTCTCACTTCTCTGGAAAACCGTGGAAAAGTTTGCGATCTGGCTCTATTCTATAGATTTCTATTGACGATGCTCTTTTGAAATATCAACAATTGTTCCTCCCTTGGCAGTCCCCGCGAGATAAACCCGTCGAGTTGAGGCTTCGCACCCCTTTGTGGTCACTTTGAAGACCTGCAGAACATCTCTTTCCAAAGACTCGTTCATCCAATTAACAGAGAGGCTCTGGAACACATTGCCTAGGGAGGTGTTCTCCGAGGCATATAACCTCCAGAAATTCAAGAAGAACTCCAATTCCTACCTCATTTGCCTTGATTCTCACGATGTTCTCTGAACATTACAGTATATTTCTATTCGTGGCAACCATAACATAAAAAAATAAATAAAAATAATGCAGATACGTATCAGCGCATATTTTAAAAATCCATATTTTCCTAAAACACTTGTATATTCTCTTTTAAAAAAGATATTGATGTGGATCACGAACCAAAGTGATGAGAAGGGAAAGGGATCACACTTTAACCCAAAACATGATGAAGCTATGTTCACTTTTACCACAAGGCGTCGAGAAGTTAGGCGTGAAATAGTAACTTTTGTTTTCCCTGTTGCATGATCAAGTCATCAGCTTTCTTCGAAAATTGAAGTTCAGGTTAAAATTTCGAAACATAAATTCATGATTTGGTCACAATTTCACAAAAATCGGACGAGAATTAACAAAGTTACAGGGCGATCATCTCTAGAATAGTATATTGTGCAACGAGTGGGAAAAGTTCAACTTTTCTCACGAGTGTGAAAGTTTGTGGCATGAGCCTGAAGGGCGAGTGATGCAAACACACGAGTGAGAAAAGTGCTTTTCCCCACATGTTGCACACTATACTTTTTCGACAACTGCAATTATTCAAAGAATCCGAGTAATGTAGCATATTGGTATTCATTTTATGATGTGGCACTATGCCACATTGAATATTGTGACTAAAGTTTAGACGCCTCTCCTTTTTGTATTTTTTTAGATTCCATCTCCGTCTCTGGCGGTGTATTTATCAAAATTGTCACATCTCGGTATATACATCATATTATTCATTATGAATTTTTGGAATGATATTTGATGAAAAATGCGATTAGTATCAAAAGCACTAATGAAAACTATCCTATAGAATTGAAAAAACTTCTTCTGACAGTTGTGACAACTATTCAAAGCTGAACAGCAGCCAAGTTTTGGTCGATATTTGTTGATTCTCCATAGAGTGATAGAGTGCCGTGAGAAATAGTATATTACATAACTAGTGTGAAAGTGGCGAGTGCGGAAACGAAACGAGCACAGGAAATGCACTTTCCAACGAGTTTTGTACACTATTTTTCCTACGACCACAAATATTTATATTATATGTCATGAGTGTTTATGAGACCAGAGTAGGGATCATATGTTTCTAATCATATTCGATCACATGAAGGTGATGTCATTATCATCATCATTTGATTTCACCTCAATATTTGAATGATATCATTAGTTTGACGTTAACTCAACATCAAATCAATATAAACTTGATATTAACTCAACATCAACTTAACATCAACTTTTGACTTGACTTTGACTCAACATCAACTCGACATTAACTCAATAATTATTCAACATTAACTCAACATTAAATCAACATTAACTCAAAATTATTTTGACATCACCTTAAAATCAAATTAACATCAACTCCATATCAAATTGACATTAACTTTACATCAATCACTAAATTGTCAATACATTGACATCAATTCAACTTTCAATTGAAATTAACTTGATTTCAACTTCTCATCAACTCAACATTACGTCAACATTAATGACAATAACTCATGTTAAATCGACACTAACTTCCCATTAACTTGACCATAACTTAACTTATCATAATTCAGCATAATAATCATTTATTGGTACATCATAATCTATAGACCCTATTACTGTGCGATTTTCGAATATTTCCACCCATGTGAGGTTTGCTTTCGAACTTTTTAACTGTTATATGTTGTGATAGTGAAACGAGTCACTTTCTCAATATCAAATCAATGTGTTTTGTGATGTTTTCATAGGTGGTTGTAGGAAAAAATATTTCTCACAGTCTGAGCAATACATGGTTTTGAAACTAAGTTTGCTATGAGAAATGCAATAGTTTTCATAGCAGTACTAGAAAAAACATTTTTGGCTGTCAGTTTTTTATGCCGGTGAGTGTACAATTATTTCTCTCACACTTCAATTTTTCAAAACTGACTTCTTCGAATTTTCTAAAAATCAACTCACCCCTCTGATGTGAAAAACAAGCAAAGGAAGCAAATCAAATACCGGCGGCAACGAATCATGTTTGCGTAAAAACCTAATTTCAGCAGGGTACTGATAACTTGACATTCACTTGTTTCGAGTACCTGAACTATGCTGAACAGATAAGTGGGTATACCTAGACATTTAAATGAAATTTATTTCGTTTGTCATTTATTTGCACCGAAAAGGAGATTATCAAGCTCACCGAATTATCTACGAAACAAAAATGTAATAATCACTAAAAAAATAAGTGACAAGATAAAAAAATTCGTTATTTTGTTACGATTATCAATGGCGAAGCAGAGGGTGGGGAGAGGGAAACCGACCAAGGTGAATAATAGATATTTACTTATACAGGGTGTTTCAAAAAAACCTAACCTCCTTGCTAGGGTAGGTAGAACATAGCAAAATAAGTTGGGTTTGCTCAGTAAAAAATTTCGTAACACCATCCGTTTTCAAGATACAAGGTGTTGAAAAAAAATTTTTTTCACACATTTTTTACGATTATGTTGAAACTACTGGCAACATTGTGATGAAATTTTGTATGAATGTGTTTTGAAAGCTGACAGATCGCATGAATTTGTTTTTATATCTAACACTCATAGAGGGCGCTAGTTACACGGTTCGTACCGAGTACTTTTGAACATAACGTTTTTGAGGTTTGATTTTTCAGTCCAAATTCAATGTGAACTTGAACATCATTCAATTTTACACTAAAAAGGTGGTTTTGGTTAAACTTGATGATGTGTACCGTTTTCGGGATATTTCGATTTGAAAAAGTATAACTCTGACGCTAGTTGAAAGTAAGTATTATAAAAGACTGTTACTTATTTATTAATAACCACGTTAAGAGCTGCAAGAAAGAATTGAACATCACTTCGATTATTTATCTCATAGCTGATCCTCAACCGTTGGGAAGATTGGTGAATTCTTTAGAAAAAAGGATCGAATTGTGTATTCGTGAAAACGGAGGACATTTTGGACACTTTACTCTAACTAAATGATGTTTTTAGTCAAATTCAATTAAATATTTTCTGATGTGATTTTGTTTAATCGATAACTTCAGCAGTAAAATAATGTAAATGTTTTTGGTCCTCAATAAATAGATAATTGTTTTTTATAATACTTTCATTCTAATACCAGAATCAGAGTTATTGCTTCAGCATTTTCAAATCGAAATATTTTGAAAACGGTACACAGTATCGAGTTTTATCAAGAGCATCATTTTGGTATAGAATTGAATGGTGTTCAAGTTCACATCGAATTTGGATTGAAAAATCTAACCTCAAAAAAGTTATGTTCAAAAGTACTCGGTACGAACCCTGTAACTATAGCCAAGTCAGATATAAAAACAAATTCATGCGGTGTGTCGACATAATCGTAAAAAATGTGTAAAAAAATATTTTTTCAACACCTTGTATCTTGAAAACGGATGGTGTTACGAAATTTTTTACTGAGCAAACCCAACTCATTTTGCTATGTTCTACCTATACCCTAGCAAGGAGGTTAGGTTTTTTTGTTCGATTTCGATAAAATGAAGAACAATGGGTTTTCTCGAGATGGTTTTGGATTCAAGAGGATTCATACAGGATGTTTGAATGTATGGAATTTTTCACAACATATTGCATTCTGATATGTTCAACCACCATAAACTCAACAGGATTTTACATTTTCGAATAAAGGGGATGTAGAAATAAATTGAAATATTACGAAAAAAATACCGTTGATAATTATAATTAACACAATATTTATAATGAAAAAATGATAAGTATATAAAATTGACATGGGGCGGTATAATGATGAATCGTTGCCCCACGTTGGTTATTTCGAGAGAGAGTATGAATACTCTTCGGTATCAAAAGACATTCATTGTGTTAGGGAAGTTGTCGTTCCAGTTGCCCAAAACTTTTGGTGACAATTTCATACTGGTTGATGATAATGATACTGAACTACCATATCGTGCGAGAATTGTCACTGGAGTCACTGGATGAAACTTCACTTAGAATTTTGAGTAATTCTCTAACAGAAATCGACCAACTAACTAGTCATGCAATGCAGATTTTTCGAGGAATGAATATCCGACTATTCATAGCTTTCTGTCCAAATTGACAACATTGTCAAGTCCATCGTGCATTTTATTGGCACCCGCAAGAAGGTCGGGAATTACCAATCCAAATCGCTCGCGCACTGACGTCACATGTTCCCTGGCCATGTCTGATCTTTTGAATTCGCTCGTTCCTTTTGGCGTTTTCAATAATGTTTCATACGATGAATTGATACAAAAAAATCTCAAAATATGATCAATAATAAGGTATAAGGTATTCCAGAGCCATATAAAATATTTTCTCTAGAAATGACTGGAAAGGCCCATTATCGTTTTTATTATTCCGTTATGCCTATTAAAATCTGTTGCTAAGCAATATGTCATCACTACGCCATTGCTTATCAGCGTTCCTTTCATCAAGTTCAAGAGACTAATAAGCCATGTGAGATGTTTATACACTTGAATAAACTCATCTAGAACAATACCAGTGGTATTATATACCATCATAAGTCAAAATCATCAAATACTTTACAAAATAAATACACCATAAGAGCCACATAATATGATTTCCGTACAATGAAATGCTGCCATATTTCAGAATTAGCGGGAGATTTGTTTCATCAGGTTGTCACAAGTGCCGCCATTTGAGTGCGGCAGACGCAATATTTTGATGGAAAAGAATCGAATATACAGAGTAACCCATTTGAAAGCGAGTCACTCTTATAATTTTTCTAATTATGGTGCGATTTTCACGAAATTTTTTTATTGTGTTGAAAGGAAAGGTGTATTCTGGAGCTAAGCGGCGTCCACTATTTTCAAAATCCAAAGCCTACTATAGATCATTCAGTGTCTGATAAATTCAGAATCCATATAAATGATTCTTCTTTAAATCCTCCTACACCACTTGAATCGGCGTCCTGTGAAATAGATCTGTATCAAAGTCATTTTTCCTCGAACCTAACCAGACAAACCAGGTCATCTTTATGATGACGTCACGGTAACTTTATTATGACCTAACGGTTTATTTTTGATGCTTGACAGATGTCAGTTTATCAGCTGTTTTTATTTATTGTTTGGTATTAGTAGTATTGAATGAGAAATTCATCATTATTCCAAATTTTTTGGGATTTTCTCTTACTACACGTATATTGAAATAATATTCCTATTTTTATTTTATAGAAACGAGAAGAGAAAATCCCAAAAAATTTGGAATAATGAATGTACCACCTCCTTGATTAACCTACAGACAGTATTCAAGAAATTCATCATCTGCAACAAGAATATAGCATAGACAAAAACAATATTGTCTGTTCATTGAAAAGACAATTGGAGAAAATATGTAGTTCAGAGACATCTACGTGAACTAAGTAAACTAAGTTATTCATATTTTATTCCTAACCCATAACATTTTTCATGGTCCTGTCAAGTTTGTAAATAAAAATCTGTCATGTTGAAACCCGAAAATGAAACATTATCACGAAAGATATTATCAAGTATGACAACCATCTACCTATACTTGAATGGAAGCAGGGAGATGTTTAGGCAATGCTGTATCACGTTGACTTATGATGCAACTTGAATTTAAGTTGGAACTGTGGAAACTTCGGAAACTCATCAGTGCTTTTACACTTTTTCGACATGCAAGCCAAGCAGAAAGGTAGGGGCTACTTATTTTCTTCTATATTTTTGATAAGTTACTATATAATTCATGGAATTCCGTTATTTGCAGTGAAAACATGTCTTTAGTGATGTAAACTATGTACACATCGGAATCACTATACTTGAAAATTTCAGGTACCTACCTACAGCGAAGAGTACCTACATGAATAGCTTTTCAGTTGAAAAACGAAAAACTATGAGTGATACAAACAAATTGATGTGGAAGAATCACATCAGGAATATATGTTTTGCTGAACAATGATTATTTTTTATGAAATCATCTTATCCACTAACTTCACTGAATATGGGAAGATCTATAATTGCCACAAATTGAACCATAGGAATATTCAATACCAATATGTATAGCTTTTTAATTTCCATAGGAATATTCAATACCAATATGTATAACTTTTTAATTTATATCATGTTATCATTTTGAATAAACTTCATTATTATTTATTATCATTCTATAATATCTGTTCAAATGCCCATTTCCTCCTCAGATGCTTCTTAATCTTTAGGTCGTGTTCCTTAAGGAAGGAGTTCCTCTTCAGCATCATATTTCAAACTACATCGATGAGTCTGAAACTATAAAAATATTTCATATCTATTTTGTCCCCAGTTTCAATGATCTGTACCATTCTGAAATAAATTTAATGACTCTTGATAATTTTTGTACTGAAACTAATAGTTCCAGTCAACTAGAAACTAATAAGCTGATTGCTACAAAGAGTTTGTATAGGTAGGAACTTGTTAAATATCATTTTATTTATATATACCTTCCTTTAACAAACTTGGAACCGAACCCTCCTTCCAAAACCGTTTCCAATTCTTCATTGGCAAGAAACAGTCCCCTTAAAATGTTGGAAACATACAGTATCATGTTTGCTCACTTCAAAAACTCCCATTCCTGAAATATCAATGCATCAAGTTTCAAATATCATGCGATTCAAGAAAAAAAATGCACCTTGCAATCCAATGAATATGGCATAAACTCATTGATGCCTCAGGATTTGTGGCTCAAATTCACAACAGTGAGGATAGGGGAAACCAGGTCTTGATAATTTTACACCTCCA
This sequence comes from Phaedon cochleariae, assembly GCA_918026855.4. Classification (NCBI taxonomy): domain Eukaryota; kingdom Metazoa; phylum Arthropoda; class Insecta; order Coleoptera; family Chrysomelidae; genus Phaedon; species Phaedon cochleariae. The sequence continues at coordinate 795,958 of OU896710.1, read as the reverse complement.
CCTCCTGGAGTGCGAAGTTTTCAGATAACATTGCAAAATAACACAATCGCACTCACAAACCAATCAACAAACTGCAATAGAAAACCAATACTAGAAGAAAAACTTAGGAATAATTGTAATTTTCAAGAATACGAATTCAAAGTATAACATATTCACAAATACGAAGTTATAAGTTAATGACAACTGTCAGAAGATAATTTTTTGATTATGACATCTCAATCTCATGAAATAATCTTCTTCATCGCCTTTGTATCAAATATCACGTCAATGATGGAAAGCACATCTGTGGTTGATTACATATTGGAAAAAAATAGAAGAAGACAATATCAACCTAATATGGTCTATTTTGACATAAACAAATGAGCTCTTTCCATTTTCTCTTCCCCAGCGCCACTTGACAGACTGACATATTTTGATTCACTGAACAGACAATATTATACCTCCTCGCACTAGGTCGCCTACTAGGTTTTCATTTAGATCGACAATGCGTACATATTAACAATAAATCAAATATTTATCTGCATCAATGGTATGATGAGATCTCTCATTGGAAAATACTTCGTATGAATCCATAATTATCTCTTTGAGGAATATAATCATTTTTTCTCATCAATTATATAACCTCAGATCATAACAACAACAAGAGCCCAATTCAGTACCCAATCAAAAACCTTAACTACTCCGTGAACTACCTCAGTGAGCTGGTTTGAGTTGTTGGTCAACTATTACGTCATAGTTTGGAATACACTTCGATGAAAATTGACTGGTTAACTTATTGTTAACCCGGTTTGTGTGGTTAACTTCGAGGAAAAATGGCTAAAGTTTCATGAGAAAATAATCAACATCAACGAATCTACAGCGTGTCTCTTTTCTAACGGTACCCCCTCTATATTTCAGTTATTAGTCGTGCGATTCGTACCAAATTTGGACCCGTATGAATAACCATCAATATAATTAGTTTTTCAGGGACGAACATCCTGTTGGACAGTGCCGTACTTTTTTATCCAAAGTAAATGCACAGATAAAAAGGATTTCTTGATTCAATGCGGAACAGCATTGATTCAACATGGCGCTCTTCAATAGGTCAAAACAAAAATTTGTTTGATCTTTCTTCTGAATTCTCTCGACTTATTCATTGAAAATAATCTTGATTCGAATGGATATTTTTTTTTTCATTATTGACACGACATGATTCGCTAACACAGTAGCTTCATCAGGTGAAATATATAAGCACCTATACTTAGAAGACAAATTCAACAGTGAAGAACTATTAAGGTCAAGTTGATCGTTAAGTGAAGTGATAGAATTTTTGAGTTTGTCAAAATGATTGAGTTTTATTCCTCCATTTTCTACGTGTAGAATTTCGAGATAGCGCACTTCAAGAACTTAACGACAATTTTTTTCAACCACCTGTTTGACCGGAAGTGACCCCAACTTTTTTTTTAATGTCACCCTGTACATTTCTTCAGTCTATCTTTTTCGCCCTGAAATTCTCTATCCAACCATGTATCACAAAGTGGCATTTTTTCCTCAATTCGCTGTTGAATTGCTTTTTATTGAAAAAGAATAAGTTGGCTGTGACATGAATTCGATGTTACTCGTACAGAAACTATCTGTCTTTCATTTTCGCCATGTACCTATCACATGATCTTTCCATTTGGAATGATAAAACTAAAATTGTTACTCTTATACGATGATCTACAGGGCTATCAGTCTATTTTTTCATAATTATTTCACTTAGTAGGCGGTGTACCTACACAAAATGTTTAATGTTATTGACAATTAATCGATTGCATCAATAATTTTTCTTCTTCATTTTGTGTTGATTAAAATTGCATATTATCAATAGAGACGGAAATAGAAACGAAAAAGTCGATATGTTACCAGATCTAGTAACCTAACCTAAGATATGTTACTAGATCTAGTAACCTAACCTAAGATATGTTACCAGATCTAGTAACCTAACCTAAGGTATGTTACCAGATCTAGTAACCCAACCTAAGATATGTTACCAGATCTAGTAACCCAACCTGAGATATGTTACCAGATCTAGTAACCCAACCTAAGATATGTTACCAGATCTAGTAACCTAACCTAAGATATGTTACTAGATCTAGTAACATAACCTGAGATATGTTACCAGATCTAGTATCCCAGCCTAAGATATGTTACCAAATCTAGTAACCCAACCTGAGATATGTTACCAGATCTAGTAACCTAACCTAAGATATGTTACCAGATCTAGTAACCCAACCTAAGATATGTTACCAGATCTAGTAACCTAACCTAAGATATGTTACTAGATCTAGTAACCTAACTTAAGATATGTTACTAGATCTAGTAACCTAACCTAAGATATGTTACTAGATCTAGTAACCTAACCTAAGATATGTTACCAGATCTAGTAAACCAACCTAAATAAATGTATTCAAGAAACGAAAAAGTCGATATGTTGTTAATATGCAATTTCAATCAACACACAAATGAAGAAGAAAAATTATTGATGCAATCGATTAACTGTCAAACACATAAAACATTTTGTGTAGGTACACCGCCTACTAAGTGAAATAATTATTAAAAATTAGACTGATAGCCCTGTGGATCATCGTATAAGAGGAACAATTTTAGTTTTATTATTCCAAATGGGAAGATCATGTGATAGGTACATGGCGGAAATAAAAGACTGATAGTTTTTGTACGAGTAGCTGAATTCGAAAAAATATGTTCCTATCTTAGATTCCTCAACATCATGAGTTATTTTCGGAGGTTTTCATCTTGACTCAAACAAGCTATTGACAACCTGCAGACATCGATCAGAATATCAAAACATTTTGAATGATATCGGTTTACTAATGATATTTAAATTTCAAAGCCTACCAAGTGTCGATATATCATCGAATTCATGTCACAGCCAACTTATTCTTTTTGAATAAAAAGCAATTCAACAGCGAATTAAGAAATGAATGCCACTTTGTGATACATGGTTGGATAGAGAATTTCAAGGCAAAAAAGATAGACTGAAGAAATGTACAGGGTGACATTTAAAAAAAAAAGTTGGGGTCCCTTCCGGTCAAACAGAAGGTTGAAAAAAATTGTCGTTAAGTTCGTAAAGTGTGCTACCATTTATTATATACCCCCAGTGAATTTCAAAATTTTATCTCTACAAATGAAAAAACTACAGGCTGCTACATGTCTCCTGTGTCACCCGGTATGGTTGACGTATGTTGAATTTGTTTCTTTTTCAAAAAAACCATCATATGTTCATGAATGTGCTGATCAAACGTGAGACCTGTCTGACCTCAGGACAAGATCCACAGTTACGTTTGTATACCCCTGATTTTTCAAATTCAGAAGTTTTTTCTTTACTATTTATAAACCTTCCCAACGTGTTATTTGTTCTAAATGTTAATTTCAACTCATTTTCATGTAGAAATGAAGCTAGTTTTGCAGTTGATGATCCGAAATAGGTTGGAGTTCTATAATTTTGATTATTATTTTTGATAACAGGATGATTTCCTTGAATGGCTGAATTATGGAGTTTTTCAGAAAGTCTATTATATTAACCCTCTGGTAGTAGTCCATGTTCAAATTGGAGGTGATGAGATAATTAAGAGAACAAACTCAGTCTCACTCCAAGTAAATCCCCAAAAAAATACGTGCTACATGTTTCGACTCCTAGGAGTCATCATCAGGCTCAAATACAAAAAAATTATGAATAAAAGAATTTCCTTCACTATTGGAAAATGGGTGACATACCTTGCTAGGTAGGAGGAGAAAAGAAACTATAAAATGATATAATGGTTCCCAAGGGTGTTAGGCCCCAAGTAATTTTAAAAAACATTTTTGAATTTGGGTTTTTTGAACCTTCAGATAAACATTTCTATCAAGATGCTCCTTTTTTGTATCAAAAATCTATCATAGTGTAAAGCCAATGGCGCGAGTATGAAGTAAACATTGAAGTTGACTCAATGGACCATAACATAAACTTTGATGTTTTATGATATTTAGTTCTTTATTGATATTTACTTCAGAAAATGGCTAAAAGACTTCGGTCAATGGCCTTTTGGGGTATATCCCTAATAAAGATGTTCTCTCTCCCTCTCTCTCTCTACTTCAGAAAAAGGGACATTCACTAGCATGTGCTATCATACTATTTTATGCTGCAATTTTATGTTGGTGAGGGTATGTTGTATCAATATGAATATAGTGATATCAGTGACGGAAGGTTTATGGAAAATTGAAAAATCATGTTTATCATTAATTTTACTTATTGTCAAATCTAAGAAATTGATTTTATGTTTGGATGAATAGTGTTTAAATATTTGTGAAAAGTGTCTAATTCTCTATCGATTTCCTTGAAAAATATAACGTATCTATACCAATACAAAAATTGTTTTATCAATGGATGTTTATGTATTGTTCGCTCCAAGTTCATGAAAATTTCAGCAACTAAAAGGCTCAGATTTCCCATAATCAACCCTTTCGACGCGGAATATATTTTGTTGTCAAGTTCAAAGTGATTTTGTTTGAGACATATCGACAGATGGTCCAAAATCTCTTGTTTGGTAATCGGATTAACACGGTTTTTATCTGATAACTCCTCAACTGAAATTATAGTTTCTTCGGGCGGTATACTTGTGGATATAGGTTTTGTACATCAAATGGAATGAATTTTGTTTTGTCAGGAAGAGCGATTTTTTTCATTTTTTTTTGCTCAATGTAGCCATCTGATTTTCTCTTCAGTAATGCTCATCTATGACGGAGCTGTCATTACTTGAAATTTGGCATTTCATGTAAGATGAGATTTTATGAAATAATTACACATTCAAGTGCAGTACCCGCCTATGGAAAGGCATCTGACTCGACTCATATACTTATAGTGACTAATATAGTTTTATGTAATGTAAACGGTATAAGGTAGAATTAATCATTATTCATCTAGAGAGCGTAAAGACAAGTGGTATTACTGAGAAGCTGATTATAAGTGTTTATTGTACGTCTCAAGTTTATCATTGCGATCCTACCCCAAGTAGCATACTACATCAGAAGTGGTGAACAAACAAAAAACAGTGTGAATAGTGCGGTGAAGAATGCCAAGGCGCGAGAAGAGATCACGGAGGCGATCTCCACGACACAGAAGAAGCTCTTCCAGATACAGAAGAAGCTCATCCAGAACAAGTGATGAGCACCAAACACATAAAAAAAAATCCAGGAAAGCTTCAGAAACACGAACAAGCCAACCTGTAAGTCAAGCCAACTCTGATATGCCGCAAATTATTAACGTACAGCCAAGTTCTAGTATTGTTTTATCTAGTATAATTCCTGAGTTTGATCCAATGAACATGGAAATTTCCGACTGGGTAGAAATCATACAACATAACGCTAATGCATACCATTGGCATGATAGCTTCATTGTTTATCAAGTAGTTAATAAATTGAAAGGTACTGCAAGAACCTGGTATGAGAGTTACATTCAGTGTGAATTAGGGTGGTCTCAAAATACTTGGGCAGATTGGAGACAGTTATTGTGTTCTACTTTCCAAAGTACAAGAAATGCATACGGATTATTTATGGATGTTGCTAATCATAAACCAGCAATAGGAGCATCATTGTATGAATTTCACTTTGACCACTTGTCGAAAATAAATAAATTAAAACTCAATTTCTCCGACTCTGACAAGGTGTCTCTCATAATGGGTGCTATAAATGATCCTAACCTAATATCAGCTGTTGAGGCATCGAATATTCGAGACCCCAACAAATTGGGGGTATATCTCAAGAATAAAACATATACAAAAGTAACGGTCGAAAACCAGAGATGTTTTCCACAGCCAACACCGAGCAGTAGTCACTCAAAATCTTCCAATAGAATTACTAACGATAATATACATTCAGTATGTAGTTGTTGTGGCAGAATGGGCCATAATCGAGATAGTTGCCGACACAGAAATAAAATATGCAATTTTTGTACAAGAAGGGGACATATTGAAACTGTTTGTTTTAACAAAAACAAATCAGCAAGTACAAGCAAACAACAAAACAAAAGAGATATTTCTAACGACAAAAGAAGACAGAAAGATTTCAAAATGGAAAACGTAAAATTAATTCGAGATAATCATACGACTTCTTCAAAATTTTACAAAAAAATTCATATCAATGGCAAGGAATGTACGGCGTTTATTGATTTCGGTAGCGATTGTTCTATTATAAAATCGCAAGTAGCAGAAAAACTACATTTAAAGATTGAACCACTAAAACAGTGGGTTAGGTTGTCCGGGTTTTTAGGAACAGAAACAACTGTAACTCATTTTACGGAAAATTTAACACGTATCGACGACGTTACGCTGAACATAGTGTATTACGTAACGAAAGACGAAAATATCGATAATGATATTTTGATTGGTACTAATTTTACAGAAAATCAAGATATCATCTATTACCGCGTTGATGACGTGTTAACTTTCCAGAACAAAGTGAAAACTCCTCAGTGGCTGGAAAACATCAAATGCGGAATTTTAACGGAATTCGAAAAATCTCAACTGGACAAAATTTTACTTGAACATGAAAAGTGCATGTTTTCCAATTTGAATCACCTTGGAAAAGCACACTCCGTTTACTTGTCTGTAGAAGTAACTACTGATAAGCCTGTCACCCATCGACCATATCGGTGTGCCGAAAAAGATAAACAAATCATCAGAGCCAAAATAAAAGAATTATTAGAAGCCAAAATCATTAGAGAAAGTAGGTCACCCTATTCAAGTCCAGCCCTACTAGTAAACAAAAAAAACGACGAAAAAAGAATGGTAGTTGATTATCGTGCACTCAATAAAATAACAGTGAAAAATAGCTTTCCTATGCCCTTAATAGAGGAAATTATTGATAATTTAGGAGACTATAGTTACTTCACATGTATAGACTTGGCTTCAGGTTACCATCAAATACCTATGGAACCCAAATCAATTCCTTACACAGCATTCATAACGCCAGAAGGGCATTATGAATTTTTGAGGGCCCCATTCGGCCTGTGTAATTGTCCATCAGTTTTTCAGCAATTTATGAACGAAATTTTTCAGCCCTTGAGGGAATTCCACGTGATACCTTATCTTGATGATATAGTTATCCCATCCAAGTCAAAGGCTGAAGGACTAATATTATTAGAAAAAGTTCTAAATATACTCGTTGAATATGGTCTAACATTGAAATTGACGAAATCTGTATTCTTGGTACAGGAAATAACATATCTGGGTTATCAAATTTCTTTAAATCAGATCTCTCCTTCGAAATATAAAACGGACGCAGTTTCCAACTTCCCAATACCCAAAACTCAACATCAGCTGAGGCAGTTTCTAGGCCTAGTTGGATTCTTCCGGAAATTTATAAATGATTTCGCTAGATTAACAGCCCCCCTTACGAGTTTGTTGAAGAAAAATTCTAGTTGGAAATGGTCCGATACACAAACCGAAATTGTGAATGACCTCAAAAGTAAAATCTGTTCACAACCAGTATTATGTATATTCAATCCTAAATTACCAATAATAGTTTACACAGATGCGAGTCGGGACGGATTCGCAGGTATACTAGTTCAAAAATATGACAAGAAAGAAAGACCAGTTGCGTTTTTCAGCAAGCAAACCATCGATGCAGAAAAAAACTACCATTCTTTTGAACTTGAGTTACTCGCAATTGTAAAAACCCTAGAAAAATTCAGATTTTATCTTATCGGAAATGAATTTACCATTTTCACCGATTGTAATGCTGTCAAGAATGCACTGATCAAACAAACAATCGTTCCGCGTATAGCTAGGTGGGTTTTATTTTTGCAAGACTATTCATTCACTATACAACATAAAGCAGGTACACAAATGCAACATGTAGACGCACTTAGCCGTAATTTCGAGCCGAATGAGAATCTTGAAACAAAAAAGATCCTGAAACTACGTGAAAACGATTATTTGCGCGAAGCACAAGATCAGGACGATTCTATAAAAGAAATCAAGGACATTTTGCTGAGTGGTGATATAGAACATAATAAAAGTATTTTCAAAGATTATGATCTACGGGGTAATAAAGTTTATCGGCTTACGCCATATGGTCGAAGATGGGTGATACCTAAGAAATGTAGATGGCAAATAGTGAAAGCCAACCATGACGATGTAGGTCATTTTGCATTAGAAAAAACTCTTGACAGAATTAAAAATCATTATTGGTTTCCGAAGATGAAGAGATTCGTACAAAAATACATCAAAGCTTGCTTACATTGCCTCTATTATAAAGAAAATAATGGAAAAAAATCAGGATTCTTACATTCAATACCTAAATATGCGAGACCACATCACACTCTCCACTTGGACCATTTGGGTCCCTTTGTAATGACCCCGAGGGGAAATAAATATATACTCGTAATCGTGGACGGGTTTTCAAAATTCACTTATTTGAAAGCAGTTCCTGATACGAGCACTAAGTGGGTGCTGGAAGTTTTGACAGAAATGTTCACAATTTTTGGAAACCCCAACAGAATTATTGCAGACGCAGGAAAAGGGCTTGTCTCAAACGACTTCAAAGATTACTTAGTACGAAAAGGTATCAAATTGCATACCACAGCGGTTGGCATGCCTAGAGGAAATGGACAAGTCGAAAGAATGAATAAAACAATACTAGATGCTTTGGCCACGTCGGGAGCGGACACGGACGGCAACAACTGGGACTCAAAGATAGGCATAATCCAGCAAGGCATCAATAGTACAAAACACCGCATCACACAGAACACGCCTGCCGAATTATTATTTGGATTTCCTCTGGAAATGGATGGCGATATTCATGACGTTATGGACCGTACCTTGGACGTAACCACAATGAGAGAGAAAGCTGCACAAAGAATGGAGGAGAACAGAACTAAACAAAATACCACCTTCAATAGAAAGCGAGGTCCACCAAAGGTTTTCGAAATAGGGGACTTGGTACTGACCAAAGTCATTAGCAATGCAGCAACTGGGGAGAGTAAAAAACTTCTACCCAAATTCAGGGGGCCTTTCAAGGTTATAGAGGTCCTTCCGAATGACCGATACAAGGTGAAGGAGGATTTGCATACGGGAAGATCCAATCGCCCATACGAAGGGGTTGTAGCAGGGGAACACATGAAACCATTCTTGTTCCAAAAACGTTGAGGTAAATGGCACAGTCGAGCCCTCTGATGGCACAGTCGAGCCCTCTGATGGCACAATAGAGCCCTTTGATGGCACAATAGAGCCCTCTGATGGCACAGTCGAGCCCTTTGATGGCACAATAGAGCCCTCTGATGGCATTCGAGCCCTTGATGGCACCCGAGCCCTTGATGGCACTCGAGCTTATTGTTAAAATGATAGAGCCTTTGATAGCACAGTGAATTTAGTTTTTAACGATTTCAATTCATTCGATGATATAAGTCCACTGATGTTTATTAATAAAACATTCGAATTTCGTATATTTTGTCTCATAACAAACTGTGCCTTCAATGGAGTGAATTATCATTAAAAAAAAAAATTGAGAATAATTATTTGAATTCTTATTCACAGGCAGTGAGTCCAGGAAGTTGTTGAGGACAACAACGAATCAGGATGGCCGTGCAGTACCCGCCTATGGAAAGGCATCTGACTCGACTCATATACTTATAGTGACTAATATAGTTTTATGTAATGTAAACGGTATAAGGTAGAATTAATCATTATTCATCTAGAGAGCGTAAAGACAAGTGGTATTACTGAGAAGCTGATTATAAGTGTTTATTGTACGTCTCAAGTTTATCATTGCGATCCTACCCCAAGTAGCATACTACACAAGTCATTGTGATATCAGATAATAGTATATTATTAAACGAGCGGTAATGTAGGTCATAACTCACGCAGATGAAGTTTGCAGCACGAGCCACAGGCGAGTGCTGTAATTCATCAAGTGAGTTATGACCATTACCGCAAGTTGAATACTATACTTTATCTACGACTATTACAATAAATCCTAAGTTACAAGTACAGAGAAAGAACTTTATTGACAAATCTTGATATACTTAATACAAATTTTAGATTCAATCGCATATTGTTTATTGAAAAAATTAACTGTGAAGTTAACAGTAAACTGAATATGTTGGAACTGAATTATGGAAGTTTATTGTTTCTTTTTGTGTTTGTTGCATATATGTTGTTGATGTACTAACTGATTGAGCTGTAATAGAACTGTATATTTTATTTGCAGTATCTGTCTCATTCTTTTCGGAATCATCAACGTACCCCTCAGCCACAGTAGTTGATCGCCAACCGCCATGGCGTTTCAGTGCCGTATGGCATCTATTAATAAAGTTGCCGACGAGCGGCGAAAACAATGCCCTGTATATAAATTACAGTCTGGTAATTTCAGAAATGTGTCTTTCCCCATTGCTCAAAATTTTTCAATGCCATTCTTTGTGAGTGATATTTTCCATATGGAAATTCAAATGATAATCCATCTTCACTATCTGAATTCATCAAAAAAATCACAATAATTGTATCAGCCTAGTTTGAAAACGTCAAAATTATTCGATTGACATCACTCTCCTCAATAACAATAATGGACTGTTCCCTTTCGGCCAACTGGCTTGTACAAAAGTACTGAGCCATCTTGATTTTCGGTTCGTAAATAATTCCAAGAGCCTTTCTCGAAAGTATTATAGTGAGTTATAGTAGCGAGAGTTATTATAACTCACGCTGTTTGTTTATAGATACTATTAATTGTACAAAGGCAGTTGAATCATTGATATATAATTTAATATGAGTAGATAAAGAAATGAAATCGATGACATACAAAGTAGCTAATTGAATTATCAAACACAGTAGAACATGAGCAATTTTATGTTATGGCCGTAGAAAAAGTAAATTCAATTTTCGGATTCAGCACACCAAAAATAGAAAAATTCAGTGTTGTTTTTATTTCATTTACATTCTGACTATTGTTCCGTGATCATCTGAGATGATAGGAATATGTTATTGAGCCGAATATTATCTTTCTTGTGACAGTCATAACACATAATTTCATAAAACCCAGACTTATCATTAATCCACGTTTCAAACTTGTTTACCTAATATTAGACCACTAATTATAATAACCATAAAATCAATGTTTTGAACCCCTGCGATCTTGATAAACCTTATCACTATAAGAAATACAATTCCACAAATCTCCCGTTGATTACCTGCTTCGATAGATAATGAAGTAGGACAAACAAATTATTGAATTGATTTTCTTGCTCACGATTATTATTTCATTGCTTGATTTTTGTCTCTATATTATTTTTTTGCGAACAGGATACTGTCGGATCAATATACAGGGTGTTTCATAATTGAATGTCGATATTTGGGGAGGCCATTCTTGGGCCCATTTTAAGAAGAAAATTTCATATGAACGTATGACCTAAACGTCCTAACTTTTGAGATACAGGGTGGTAAAGTTCTCAAAAATAAATAGTTTTTTATCAATATCTGTAATACCACTTCAGATATTTCACTGAAATTTGACATACATGTACTATGTATCAAGAGGTATCAGTTAGTGTACCACTTTTTTTTTGTTGCCACCAGTGGCGTTCGTATGGAATTCCACATACCTATTTTGGCAGACATTGATGGTACGCCACTGATTAATCTCGAAATTGAAATCATTCCTGATACTCGCAATCATTCCTGAGCAAATTCGATCATCACAATTGTTTCAATCTGATGCGTGTTTTTCGCTCAAAAAAATCAAAAGCTGTTCACTATATGATTAAAGCAATATCGTTAATACAGAGTGGGCCTTTGAAAACGAAACAGAGGCTCTGTAGGTCGCCAAAACCGGATTATGAAAAGAATCTGGAACACGTCAACTACGTTTTCGAGGGGGACATCGTCCTACAATATTTTCAGCCCTGCGGCGTTGCCGCTGCTAACGAAAAGAAGCAACAACTTTGTTATTTCAAATGGAACACCTTGTATTTCATTGCATTTTCAGATTCTCCCCAAAGAGCTGATTTCATCAATGCATCACACTTGGGGTCTAGCTGTAATGGTTTCAGGGATATAAAGTGTTCAAAATCGAGATTTTTCAACTTTGACATTTTTTTGTGTCGAAACTATTCATTATTGGTCGAAACGGCTCTCATGTCCCTATCTCAACTTGTGATTTACTATCTACTGACATTTAATTGGAACAGATACAGGGTGATCAGAATTCTGAATCTTGAACCACCCTGTATTTGTTTCAAATAAATGTCAGTAGATAGTAAATCACAAGTTGATATCGGGACATGAGAGCCGTTTTGACCAATAATGAATAGTTTCGACACAAAAAAATGTTAAAGTTGAAAAATCTCGATTTTGAACACTTTATATCCCTGAAACCATCACAGCTAGACCCTAAGTGTGATGCATTGATGAAATCAGCTCTTCGGGAAGAATCTAAAAATGCAATAAAATACAAGATGTTCCATTTGAAATAACAAAGTTGTTGCTTCTTTTCTTTAGAAGCGGCAACGCCGCAGGGCTGAAAATATTTTAGAAAGATGTCCCCCTCGAAAATGTAGTTGACCTGTTTCAGTTTTTCTTGATAATCCGGTTTTGGCGACCTACAGAGCCTCTGTTTCGTTTTCAAAGGCCCACTCTGTATGACAATATCACAATGCAGAGGATTAGATTGTCTCTTTTAGATCAAATTCCAGGAATACAATTCATAATTCATGAACTTCGTATTATTTGTATTTGGTATTGTGGTATTATAACTTTTCATTGTAGTAGGCTATATTAATTTTCGAGAACTTTTTCCACCCTGTATCTCGAAAGTTGAGACGTTTAGGTCATACGTTTATATGAATCTTTCTTCTTAGAATGGGCCTAAGAATCGCCTCCTCATATATTGACATTCAATAATGAAACACCCTGTATATTCAAGAATATATTTATTCATTTTATTTTTTATTTATTTTATTTATTTGATACACAATATACACAATATACAATAACCCATTCAGTAACAATAAATTCAGTAATCCTTATATACCAGTATAACAGAATATAAGCTAGCTATAGATTGTGTACAATTTGTACAATAATAGCACCTAAGTGAGTCAACACTTGTGTTGTGCTACAAAGTACATTATCAATAAATCTAAGTACAGTTGTGTACAGAGAGTTAGGAAACAAATGTGATAGAGTGTACCTATTGACTTTCTAATATTTTGATAGATTCAAAGTAATTATCGAAAATAAATTCTCTTGATTCCCTCGAAAAGACTTTGTGATTGTTGATAGCAACGTGTAATTTGGAAAACGATGACAAACATTTTTATTAAACTTTGGAGTAGGTAGCAATTCGTTGGTTGTACTTCTATAGTGATATAAATTGTGGGAACATAATTATGGAATATCTAATTTTTGAAAGCATACATACATAGACTGTGAAAGTATAGTGATCGAATATTATTAAGATCTTCTGAATATATAAGATTAGTGTGAAATGATCTTTTCTGCTTCAAAATTATTTTCAGAATATAGTTCTGTATTACGTTTAGTTTCTGCAAAGAACTTTAATACATTGCTCCCCACACCAGAATACCATAACGGAAAAGTGATTCAGCTAGAGATTTGTAAATTAATATGAGACAATAACTTCTATAATATCAGGAGTATCAAAATAAGATCCGGTATAGGTAGATGGTCTGTGGAAAGAACAGGTTTCGCATATATTTAACGTTCTGGCCACTTCCGGTTTCTCCGGAAATGACTACAGTTTTGAATTTCCAAAAGGATGATAGTACCCCCCATACCACTTTCTCTTCCAAGGCTCCAATACCAGCCAAGCAAATTAGAAATAAACGAGGGAGAAATGTTGACAACATAAATATGGACTTGGCAACAATTTTCGAATGGAGATCCAATAACTTGGTAGATTTCAATGCAAACAAAACACAAGCATGCCTTATCTCTAGAAAAGCCGATCTCACTGTGCCCAACATAAGCTTGTCAGGAGCAACCATATCTTCGAAGACATCCATTTCGATGCTTGGTATTACTATCAGCAATAACCTTTCTTGGGGAAATCACGTGAGATCAATTGCTAAAATTGCATCCCAAAAACTTGGTTTTTTGTTTCGGGCCAGCAGCTATTTCACTTCCAGTCAGCAGCTTATGATCTATAAGGCACAGATCCGACCTGTCCTGGAATACTGTTCCCATATTTGGAGTGCAGCACCCAAACATACCCTGAAACTGTTGGATTCTGTCCAAAACAGGGCAATTCGTCTCGTGGGTGATGCCTCGCTCACAAACTCACTCACTTCTCTGGAACACTGTAGAAAAGTTGTCGATCTGGCTCTATTTCATAGATATCTTCATGGACGATGCTCTCCTGAAATATCAACAATTGGTCCTCTCTTGGCAGTCCCCGCGAGATCAACCCGTCGAGTTGAGGCTTCGCGCCCCTTCGTGGTCACTTTGGAGACCTGCAGAACACCTCATTTTGAAGACTCGTTCATCCAACGAACAGCGAGGCTCTGGAACACATTACCAAAGGAGGTGTTCTCCGAGGGATAACCTCCAGAAATTTAAGAAGAACACCAATTCCTACCTCATTTCCCTTGGTTCCCACGATGTTCTCTGTCTTGAAAACGGATGCCGTTACGACATTTTTTTACTGAACAAACCCAACTCATTTTGCAGTGTTCTACCTACCCTATCAAGGGGGTCAGATTTTCCAGAAACACCCTGTATATATCCCGTTTATCTCGAGTTTGAATCAATATTAACTTTGAACATTATTTTATTATATTTTGATTTTTTATTTCTAATTTCTTTTCAATACTGACTTTCGAGAAATTCACAACGGATGAAAGGCGTGCTTGTTCTTTGGCATGGAGGAATAGTATGTTAGACAGTTGAAATAATGAATTGTTATTGTATTTGAGAAAGAAACATTTTGTTATTAACATGCCATACTATTTGTCTGAAAGTGTTTCTCCTCATTCACCATTTTGGTCCTCAGTAATCATTTGGTTGGAAAATATACTAATATACACCATGGAAAGTAAACTATCATGCACGAGAGGGCGCAGTTGTGCGGTAGTTTTCAAGTCAATCTAGCAACGTTTACGAAACCACAGATCGCTACGTACAGTTGAAACTGAAACGTTTCAAAAACTCAAAAATGATTGACCAAATCGATGCAAAAGAGGGCTGTGACAACGTTGTGTTGAGTTTGCCACCCGACTCTTATTCAATCACGTCGCCGTACCGTTAAATTGCTACTTAGGAATGAAATTACTGATCAATAGAAATAAATACTGTCTGTAGGTTAATCGAGGAGGTGGTACATTCATTATTCCAAATGTTTTGGGATTTCCTCTCCTCGATTCTATAAAATAAAAATATGAATATTATTTCAATATACGTGTAGTAAGGACAAATCAGATGATTTTGAAAAAATATCAAATTTTCACTTATCTTTGAACGTTTCGGAACCTATTTTGCTCCCGTTTCCAACATAAGAAATGATTATTTTTATAGTAAAGTCGTATCTGTCTTGAAGCTTTTCAGTTTTCATTGACAGTTGGTGACGTTGGCAATCAAATGAGTTACAGGATGTTTTCATTAATTAATCTTGAATTCACCATTTTCATGTTTAGATTTTAGTAGTGATTTTTCTCTTCTGGTTGTTATCTTCTTTTCCAATGATTTCAATATTATTCCACTCTGCCATGTGTTGTCCGTCTTCAGTAAGAATATGTTCAGCTAGTTTCGATTTATCGATGTGTCTTTTCTTTATATTGTACTTATGTTCCTTCGACCTTACTGAAAGAGGTCTCTTGGTTTCACCTGATGAGTTTTATCAACAAAACTCTGGGATGGCCATGGGATCGCCATTATCTCCAATTTTGAGCAATATATTCATGGAGAATCTCGAAGACAACATCATCAAAAATTACCAAAAACAACCTAAAACATGGTAGCGATACGTAGATGATATTTTCATAATTTGGCCACATAACATTATGGAGCTACATAATTTTCTGGATTATGTGAACAATGCCGAACCTACCATGAAGTTCACTTTGGAAATTTAATCTAACAATCAGTTACCATTTCTAGATGTTCTTACTGAAAAATCAAATAACATCTTTGTAACAAGTATATATCGTAAAAAGACCCATACTAACTGATACTTGAACTTTCAATCAAATCACCAGGAAAGTATTGAGAAAGGAATAATCAAATCATTCCATGATAGAGCCAAATCAATATCATCTGACCAACAAATTTTCAATAACGAAGTCCACCACATTGAAAATGTTCTCCAACTCAATTCCTATCCAAAGAATTTTGTCGATAGGACGATTCATCAAATTGAAAACAAACAGGGTCAACCACTACAACATCAACCATCAATAACGACACATATAATACCATACATTCCCGACATATTTGAAAAAATAAAACGTGTTGGTGATAAATTTCAAGTGAAAACTGTGTTCAAAACTGAAAATACAATGAGATCAATTCTAACTCAAAC
Organism: Phaedon cochleariae; assembly: GCA_918026855.4. Lineage (NCBI taxonomy): Eukaryota > Metazoa > Arthropoda > Insecta > Coleoptera > Chrysomelidae > Phaedon > Phaedon cochleariae. The sequence continues at coordinate 779,419 of OU896710.1, read as the reverse complement.
AGAGCCGAAAATGAAGAAGAATCGTCAAAAAATTGTATTTACAGTATACCTTGTGTTTGTGGAAAGTTTTATACAGGTGAAACCAAGAGACCTCTTTCAGTAAGGACGAAGGAACACAAGTACAATATAAAGAAAAGACACATCGATAAATCGAAACTAGCTGAACATATCCTTACTGAATACGGACAACATAATAATATGGCAGAGTGGAATAATATGCAAATCATTGGAAAAGAAGATAACAACCAGAAGAGAAAAATCAAGGAATCTGCTTGCATTCTTCTGAACGAAGACAATAGCATTGCTTCTTGTTCAGTTGATATAGACAGAACATGGTATTCACTACTGAAATCTGAACATGAAAATGGTAAATTCAAGATTAATTAATAAAAACATCCTGTAACTCATTTTATTTGCCAACATCACCAACTGTCGATGAAAACTGAAAAGCTTCAAGACAGATACGACTTTAACACAAAAATAATCATTTCTTATGTTGAAAACGGGAGCAGAATCGGTCCCGAAATGTCCAAAGATAAGGGAAAATTTGATATTTTTTCTATATACCTTCATTTCTCTTCTTCAAATTTTTTTCAATACAAATTGTCACTGACAAGCTAGTGAATTTTTCTTTTAGGCTCTCTCATAGGAAAATTCTTTAAACGCAGTGACATTTTGGGGCAAATCATCTGATTTGTCCTTACTACACGTATATTGAAATAATATTCATATTTTTATTTTATAGAAACAAGGAGAGAAAATCCCAAAAAATTTGGAATAATGAATAGAAATAAAACCAAAGAATAAACAATAAACAATGTAAGTTTTATTGAACATTTCAAAAATTCATTTTCCGTTTGGGAATTCTTCAATTTGAGTATTGTATCAAATCTTCCCGCCTAGGTAGTGCTTTGTATGTACAAACGTCCTTAAGAAATCTTGCCGATGTTTTAGGTACTCGTCTCCTATGGGGATCATTGAAATCGATGTAGTAGGATCCATAATGTGAACTGAAAGAAATTAAATTTATAATTATAGTCGGGGGACCAGAATTCAAAGTACAATGAAGGACCCTGCACAGATCTTATGGGAAAAAGGTTTCGTCCAAATTAGCGGAAATTTTGGTATTTGGGCACAAATTTTTCATATGTACAGTTTTTTTCATATAGAGCGTGGAAGTTTCACTTTCATAAAATGTCGAATGCTCTTGATTTTTTATAAAACAAGCGAATTCAGTTTGACATAATAAAGAATAGAAAATATAGTGAACTCAGTCTTGATCAACATCCATAATATCCAACATGGCGGCTGCATGTGCCATTTCAATATCACTTTCAATCCGATACCACAAGGAAGAACTACATAGTGAATCGACAAATGGAAGTCTACAGGATGATTGAGAGTGGGCAATGCATGTGATGATCAGATTTATTGAGCGAAATTATAAATGTTACCAAATTCAGTTTGCCTTGATCGAGGACAGAAGATATAGGTAGTACATCAATTTTCAAAATGGAGGCTGTGTGCCATTTGGATAATTACAAATCACACAGAATATGGTTTACGGTGCCTCATTCGAAGCCATTCTCATATAAATAATGACTGATGGGACTCTAATACAGGATGATGAATCATTGTATACCAATCACCAAATACATTCTCAATCTTCAGAAACAGATTGTCATACATTTGAAAGCATTTCACAAGAAACTGTTCAACTAATGAGATTGATTTATATGTTCATAATTTCAGGTTCATCCTTTGATGTCTCAGTATAACTGGGAAGGAATAGTCTCAGATTCTTTCTCACAAATTCAACATAGATGGCTCTGATATCGATCAAAACATTCATAGCAATACCAATAAGTAATAATTAGTAATAATATACAAAGTGATTCATCTTTGCAATTTCTCAGGAACTTTTTAAGTCTGGGCTGAACATAGTTCATTGTACCAGTATATCACCTGACGAAGCTACTGATGTGTTCAAGAATTTTGTGGAAATCTTATCGGTTTTGAAGTTTTTACTTTGTATGTAATCATTGGTAAAAGACTTCACATATTCAAAACTATAGCAACTATTGACGACTTAGTAACCATTCTTGTAATCTGGATCTGAATGCACTAGCAGTTGAGTACTTAATTCTTGATGGTAGTTCATTATAAATTTTGATAATACTGTAACTGTATGAGCGTTGAAAGTGAGTACTTTTATGTAGAGGTACTGTTGAGGTTCCTTTAGACCTGATATTGAGGTTATGAACATCTGTACGTAATTTCAGTATCTCATGAAAATACGGTGGAGATTTGTCGGTTATTTTTTTTTCGAATAAATATGCATATATCTTCGGTTCCTCATTTTCAGCCATTTTATGAGTTTGAATAGTTGACTGATGTGACCATACTTTTGCATGCTAAATTTTAATATACAGTTGTTCCCCACGAAATATATTTTCATTCACAAGTAAACTCTATCGCAATTCGTAAATAATTAATTTGATAAACGCAAATGAGGTCGACGAAAAAAATTTGTATAGCTTACGTGTATCCAAGCAGCCATTCGAAGTTGTCAAGTAAGGACCAAGCAGTGTAAGCTATCACATTTACACCATCATAATGAATGGCGTCCAAAGTGGCACTCATGTAATCCTGGAATGAGAAGGACATTATGTACTGTACTATACAATGAATCGTATAAAATGATTCCATTGTGAAATACAGTTTGTTTGCCAGTGTTCGACTTGAATGTATTTGCTATCAAGTGATTCAATTGTCTAGTCCCATAATTATGAACTGTATTCACTTCATTAAAAGTTTAATTCTATATTATCAATTTATTCCTGGGAGAATGAATAAAACAACATATTTTATAAAACGAAATCAGGTTCCGAAAATATCTAGGTTTGAATGAATTTACCCTTGGTTCTAGAGAATGTAGATGAAAAATTCATACAATTGATTTATTTTGTAATTTTATTAGTGGCTCTAGGCGTGAAATATTTGTACTCCACCAAATAGAAATTATATATTGCAAATTTGAATAAATGAGGCAATAGTAAATACATTTCAAGTATTTCATGGAAATGATATTTCGGATTTTGAATGAAATGAATATGATGGGATTTATTTTATTTCACAAATGGTCTATATGTTTACACCATAATGATTTTTCATCAATATAGAGACCTAAAATTTTTGTCAATGTCCTAGGGATATTGTAGCTGGGGATGAACTCACGTGGTAAAATAGTATCCTATCGTAATCCTTCAGAGACGATCCAGTATCACCTACGCCATTTTCGGATATGAAAATCGGTGGATTGTTGTAGTTGTCTTTTATCCATTTCATCATCTTTCTTGCACCCCATGCCACAATCTGAAAAACAAATTATATCACATTTACCTACATCATGAAAACACCTAAGTATATCAAAATGACCCCTATATAGGTAAACATGATATCACGCATTCTTAACTAATATTGAAAATACCACAAAAAAAAGTAAAATTCGGTGTATTTTAGTTTCTTATCAAGCCGATTATTATATGACTTGCTGACCCCACTTGAATATTCATCAACACACTATTTCTTCTTCTCAGTTTCGCCTTTTATAAAAGCCATATCGGATCCACCATCTTGAATTTCCTCATTTTGACGAAGGAATCATTATTGCTGATCCCGAAAATCTCTTGATACCAATTTTGAATCGAATCGGATTGAAATTACAAAAATCTTCCGCCAAATCAGTTCCACCATCTTGAATTTTCAAATTTTCACCAAGGAATCATCATCTCTGACCCCGAAAACCCCCAGATACCGATTTTGAATAGAATCCCAAGTTGCACACAAATATTGGGACGATATCGGTGCAATATTACGAAAATATCGGCAAATTATTGTGAACGTAATATTGGCGAGAAACAAAATGTGAATATTTTGCGATATTGATACCAAAATGTTGGATGAATATCGAGAATCAGCATGTTGCAAAGTCATCTCAAAAAAATTGGTGAAATATTGTCACACCAATAATGGATGTATATTTGTAGTGATATTGGTCATAAAACATCGAATTAATATTGGCAAGAAATGAAAAGTGAACATTCGACAATATTTCTGCAATATTAGTTGATGGCAGTAGAGGCGAAGGGGATGAAAGGAGCCAGATGATTTTACGTTCTCTTTTTATGTTCTGGTTCCCACGAAGAGGGATATCCTGTAATATTGAGAGAACATCGTGAGAACCAATGGAAATAAGGTAGGAATTGGTGTTCTTCTCAAATTTCTGGGGGTTACATGCTTCGTGAAACACCTCCCTCGGCAATGTGTTCCAGAGCCTCACTGTTCGTTGGATGAACGAGTCTTTGGAAAGAGATGTTCTGCAGGTCTCCAAAGTGACCACGAAGGGGTGCGAAGTCTCAACTCGACGGGTTAATCTCGCGGAGACTGCCAAGGGAGGAACAATTATTGATATTTCAGAAGAGCATCGTCCATGGAAATATCTATAAAATAGAGCCAGATCGCCAACTTTTTTACGGTGTTCTAGAGGAGTGAGTGAAATTGTGAGCGAGGCATCACCCACGAGACGAATTGCCCTTTTTTTGGACAGAATCCAACAGTTTCAGGGTATGTTTGGGTGCTGCACTCCAAATATGGAAACAGTATTCCAGGACAGGTCGGATCTGTGCCTTATAGATCAAAAGCAGCTGACTGGAAGTGCAATAGCTCCTGGCCCGAAACAGGAAACCAAATTTTTAGGATGAACTTTCAGCAGTTTATCTCATGTGATTGTCACAAGAAAGGTTATTGCTGATAGTAATACCAAGAATCAAAATGGATGTCTTCAAAGGTATGGTTACTCCTGACAAGCTTATGTTGGGCACAGTGAGATCGGCTTTTCTAGAGAAGAGGCATGCTTGTGTTTTGTTTGCATTGAAATCTACCAAGTTATTGGATCCCCATTCCAGAATTGTTGCCAAGTCCATATTCAAGTTGTCAACATTTCTCTCTCGTTCGTTTCTGATTTGCCTGGCTGGTATTGGAGCTCTGGAAGAGAAGGCGTTATGGAGGGTACTATCATCCACAAAGCTGTGTACTGGACATGAAGTTGCTTCCAACAAATCGTTGATATGGAGCAGAAATAGTGTTGGTGCTAGAATTGATCCTTGCGGAACACCAGCATTCATGATAAGAGAGTCAGATGAAACTGCGTCGACCACTACATGGAGAGACCTGGTTGAGAGAAAACTAGCTAGCAGAGAAGATAGCTGTGGAGGCAAGTCATAAGATGGAAGCTTGGCGAGGAGTCCGTGGTGCCAGTCTCGATCGAATGCCTTGGAGATATCAAGTGCCACGACTAAGGTTTGACCATATTTTCCAATAGATTGCTGCCATATATGTGAGACGTTAGCGAGCAGGTCACCAGTTGATCTCTGATGACGGAAGCCATATTGCCTACCGTTGATAATACCTGAATGTTCCAGGTATTTCATGAGCTCGATGTTGATAGCCTCCTCCATGATCTTTGGAATGATAGATAGCAGTGCGATCGGTCTGTAGTTGCTAAAACATGTGAAAACATGTCCCTCTCACAATTATTATTCTTCATCTGTCTCGGCGATTTTCCGAGAACCGTCTACTAAACAAGATATTGCGGGTCGGTAGTTCTTTATGATCACCCGTTGGATTGGTACAGATAGATAGATTATTGTTCTTTGACCTTTGGTTCTATGTTTCAACGTGTTTGCACAATATCTTTCCCGTGGCAGTCATAACAATTCAATTCATAAAATCCAGACTTATTTTTATAGGAACAACTGATATCAGATGACGAAAAATATAATCTTAGTTGTAAATCAGTGCGATATCCAAAACCCTCATCACTTAGAAAGGGATTTCCACAATCAACAAATCTCTCGTTGATTAATTGCTCTTCAATAGACGATATAGTGAGACAAATGAAGTACATATTGAATTAATTTTTGTTCTCACGATTATTATTTCAATGCTTGATTTTTATCTCTATATCTGGGTCTGCGGAAGCACTTCGAACACGGATCATGAAAAAACGCTGGAACACGCCAACTACATTTTCAAGGGGGCCATCATTATAAAATATTTTCAGCGCTGCGGCGATGCCGCTTCCATCGAAAAGTAGCAACAACTTTGGTCTTCCAAATAGAATTCCCTGTATTGCTTTGTAATTTTAAATTCTCGCAGAAGAGCTGATTCCATCACACTCGGGGTCTATCGGGAATGATTACAGAGATATAGGGTGTTCAAAATCAAGATTCTTGATATTTAGGATTCTTTTGTGTCGAAACTATGCATTATTGATCAAGACGGCTCTCATGTCTCTATCCCAACTTTCAATTCACTATCTACTGATATTCAATTGGAACATATACTGGGTGATCAGAATTCTCAATCTTGAACCAACCTGTTTTTTTTTTCAATTGAATGTCAGTAGATAGTGAATCGGATGTTAAGATAGGGTCATGTGAGCCATTTTGACCAATAATGAGTTCTTTCGAGACAAGAAACAAAAAATCCAAGATTTGAAAAATATCATGTCAAGAACACAACAAGAATACAGTTGAAAGAAACAATTTTGAGAGTGAATATTCCACTCAAGACCCAAGCTAGTGTCAATATCATCAATTTAGAGTGAAATTCCATAACATAGTCACATAAGTTTAGAGTTGTGATATAATAGTAGAGAGTGGACTCCACACTATAAACAGTGTCGGATCCACCGGAAATTGATTGAATTATTCACTCTACGTGGATGTCAAATTGCTCCTGCATTGTTCAAATTGGCACTACTATTTGTTCAGGTGCTAATAAGGAGTTATCATTTATTCATCATTTTAGATTGATATAGAACACTAGTTGAGTAAACTAGTCACTACTTCCTGTTGAGACTTCATCCAAGTTATATTAACCATTCTTTCACATGTCACAGTATTTATAGGCCAACGACAGACGTTCAGCGGCGAAGTCTCCGCAGCGCCACCTTTATGCAGTGACGAGAATTGACGGATGAGAAGTAGTGTGACTTTATAATATTTCAATCGTTTGATATTTGAAAAATGACTCGAGTCCCACTGGACTAATTAGTTAACCTATATCTGTTTCATAAATCGTTCGGAATAATAATTCGAAACGGAAAAAACGGAAAATAACTGAGATAGGTATATACAGAAAAACGTTCATAATTCAATGTTGAAAAAAAATTCTCACTACGCGGGTATAGTACAGAAGCTACTTGAAGCTAATATCATGATCATTATATTATCGACACTATAATCTGTATTACTTATTTCACTATCTAGTAGACTGAACGATCTGAAACTGTATAGATTGATATTTCATCGTATATAGATTGAATTGAACAATGATAGAGTGTAAATTTAATCGACAAGAGAGGAATGTTCAAGTTCACTAGTGTTGAGTTATCTGAATTGATATTTTATTGATGAAATTTCAGGAGTATAGAGTGAATTCAATACGAGAATAGTGAAAGTTCAATCTAGAATTAGTTTCAAAGGAGATATTCTGCGAGAAGTGTAGTAATAGAGTTGATTGCAGTATTAGAGTGAGTTTGTCAGAGTATTTTAACTCTAAAATCATACTCTAGGGATTTCACTCGAAGCGGTTTTTTTTATGTAGCATACTTCGTGCGATGAACAAGCACTTTTATCACTTGCGTCATAAAGGACTATTATCACACTCACCGTGTTACCGTTCGGAGCTACATTCCAATCGGGATCATTGCTTATTATCGCCCTGATGTCGTTCTGGTAGCTGGGCACTGGATAAGCTCCCTCCACTGTATCTGACACCAAATGGGTCCAGTACGTGTTGAAACCCATAAAGTCCCATGTGCCGTTGATGTTATCGATTTCTTCTTGGGTGAATGCAGGCAGACGGGATCTGGTCAGGTTTTCTGCGGCGCTGGCTTGGGCCACCCTGTCGATTACTACTTGGGGCCAGTTGCCGTTGAAAATGGGATTGGCGTACAAACCATACTGGAAGAATGAAAATGCAGTTCAGGAGGTTGCCCATATATTATATGTACAGGGTCTTTTTTATGTTCTGGTTTCCACCAAATGGGATATCCTGTAATGTTCAGAGAATATCGTGAGAACCAAGGAAAATAAGGTACGAATTGGTGTTCTTCTCAAATGAGGTTGAATGCCTCAAGGAATACCTTCTTTGGCAATGTGTTCCAGAGATGTTCGTTGGATGAACGAGTCTTTGGAAAGATATGTTCTGCAGATCTCCAAAGTGACCACGAAGGTGTGCGAAGCCTCAACTCGATGGGTTTATCTCGCGGGGACTGCCAAGGGAGGAACAATGGGGAAGACCACTGAGGGAAGAAATCCGTGCAAACCTCTTTATATCGACGAATCATGATTTACGTTTGATGTACAATCAATATTATGAGTTAAAGTTGAAGGGAATCGAATCTATATCGTTTTGAAATCAGCATATTTCATTCGAAGTTTGAAACAGCCAAATATGATGGTGGAGTCGTGACGTATTAGTCCCGAACTAAGCTTTCTCTCTCTGATACCTCGTTATTCTGCAGTGTTGCAGTGTGATTGGTCAGTTCAAGGACAATAGGCGTGTTGGGAATAAGACGTCGCACCAGTCATACCAATGAATTGACAAAATTTCAAATGGCGCAGGAATTGTGTGTTTTGAAATGGACATATTCTAATTTATTATTTTCATCGACTTAGCATGAATGACGAAATTCAAAATCAATTCGCTGTTAGTTTTTTAGTATAGAGTTCACGATAATGTCATTTTAAAAAATCAGTGGTCTCCCCCATTGTTGATATTTCAGAAGAGCAGTGAGTGAATTTGTGAGCGAGGCATCACCCACGACACGAATTGCCCTCTTTTGGACAGAATACAACAGTTTCAGGGTATGTTCGAGGACAGGTCGGATCTATGACTTATAGATCATGAACAGCTGACTGGAAGTGAAATAGCTCCTGGCCCGAAACAGAAAACCAAGTTTTTGGGATGCACTTTCAGTAATTGATCTCACGTGATTTTCCCAAGAAAGGTTATTGCTGATAGTAATACCAAGGTAACACGTTTCTGGAGATTTGTAGGAACGGTTCAGGAAACTGTTCGATACCCAAAACACATGAATCCGGAGATGTTTGATAAATAGTTCTTATTTCTGCACTAACTGATGCCCGTAATTTCGGATTTTTCTTGTAGGCCATGCAAAATATCTATCGACGAATGAATGGAGATTAATTTTCTATAAAAGTGCAAAATATGGCTTGTGTTTGGGGTATAAGTGATTCAAACCAACTGTAATTAATTTGTTGACTCGTATCTTGCACAACCTACTAGAAACATTCAAAATTTTAGGCAGTTATTATGGAGGATTAAGTACTATTCAATCTAATTATGGAATATCTCCTAAATTATATTGGTTTTGAGTATAGGAAAGTTCTTCAGAACTTGGACCCATTTTTATTATAGAATTGGGTTATCAGAAGAAAAAATGGGTCTTCGAAAAAATGCATTCGTTGATAAAATCATATATATATCATGGTAGCAAAAGTGCATTTCCTCCCAGGTGTGTTTAATGCACTCCGCTACGCGTCGTGCATCAAACTTCACACGCGGGAGGAAATAGATACTTTTGCTCCCTTGATATATAAATAGCTATCATATGCTTACCTCGAATTGATTCCTCCTTTCCGCTGCTTCAATATCTCTCGTACTGTTAGTAGCTGGTTCATTCCATTCACCGTCTATGACGATGGACATTGGTGCTGAAAATAGAGTTGATGATAGGAATATACAATGTGCTCGAACTAACACTGGAGAAACGTTATGAAATTCAAATCAACAACTCCAGCCGACCAGTCGTAATTAATATAAATAATATTTATTTTGTCGTTTATAAACAGTTGATATGTAGAGCAGATGATCAAACAAATACGCTAACGATACCAGAATTGAGTCACTAAATTAACAATAAAATATTTTTTAGTTCCACAAAATCATGTTCAAATTATTGCTCCAATAATATCTTCAAATAAGTGTCTTGGGAATGAATATAGAAGATTGATTGATATCTGATTATATTTGATTCGGAATTGGACAGATAAAAATCACTAACTGCACTTTTTTGACATATAAGTTTTGCATCAGGGTTACAATGATATTTTGATTCAATGTTTTGAATAGAAACGAAGAAATTCTTGTTCAAATATCTAACAGAGACCTACTTTCCTGACAAATACCACAGAATTTTCAATTGTATCTGTCAAAAACAGATGAAATTAAATATTATGTGGCAGAAGTCAGGAAAGTATTTGTTTCATTTCGTTGAACATTAGGTATGATTTTCTTATTCCTTAAAAAAACTTACTCCCAACCATGCCGTTATAAAATGAACATTTCATTGTGTATACCTATTAGGGGACATCACCTAACACGTCATAATATGAAGAATCAAAATATAATCTGAAAAAATTGAATTCATCAGAATGGTAATCCGTAAGAAACGTATTTTTCAGGAAGTTGTATTCTGTAGGCACATCTTTCATCGCAATGTGGAACATAAAACCGTGATTTGTAGGAGTCTATAATAACAAAACATAAGTTGTCAATATGTGATCCATCATAATGGTGTCAATAAGAGCCGTATTCGATCAAAACACTAATTTTCAGAACAGTATTCCATCATGACGGTTATTCACTATCCTCCCTAGGAACGCACGATGTTCTTTGAAAACTATAGGGATTCCCTTTCGTGGGCTCCAAGCGATAAAAAAAATCTCATTCTTTCAAGAGGGTGAACTATCAGAACCCTATTATATAAAGATGATGGTAATCCAACAAAATATTATTCCATAGCAACGTTAGATCATCAGAATCGTATTTTATCAAGACCTCATTGTGTAGGAAACTTTGTTACCGAGTCAGTAATCTATCAGAACAGTGAGTCGACGTAAAACATCATCATTACATTTCATCAGGATCCTATAAAGTACATGCATTCGTTTAACTAAATGATTGATTACATTATGATTTTTACATTCTGTTGAATGACTGCTTCGTTAAAATACGGTCTAGCAGGATTACCATTTTGATCAAATATATGCTGGCACAATACGGTTTTGATGAAATACTTTATGACGAATTATATACAGCATTTATTATAATATCGACACATAAAACTAAACGAGCGGAGAGAATAGTATTCTGTAATATGTCAGCACTCACCTGTGTAATGAGGAAATTCCTGCTTGTACATTCGGTAAGTGGCGGCGTGACATTTGGCAACAACGTACGCGCACTGATACTCTCCGTAGCCGGTGTTTGCAACCCCTGGGGCTTGTGCCCCTTCGCCATAGCCCCTGGTGCATATCAATTTCGGCTCGTTGATGGTCATCCAGTACCTATATACAGGAATACGAGATGACCAAAGTTAACACGTTGACGTTTGTATATGGGCAAACTGAGGCTCTTCGTTTTTCTGCCACAGTCCAAATCATATATTCATCGTTTTGTAGAAATATAAATCTTTGGTAGAAGTCCATATTGCTCAAAGTGGAGTGAAATATTTCAAAGGAAGGAATGACTGCTCGAAGTCATCTCCACAAATTTTAATGTTGTCGTTACCCTAATAACACAATCATGTCCCATGAATATCCATAGGACGCCCTGTCGGGACATTCAAAACGTCCATAGGACGTTCGAATTTGGTACCGTGAACGTCCATCGGACGTCTGTGGGACGCACAAATGTCCCACTTGAGGACTAACAAGAGACGTCCCTGAGGGATGTCTCTGGAACAACTATCGAATACCAAAATCCTACAGTATTCCTCACCAAGCACTACGGAGGACATCCTTAGGACATCCGTACGACAACCTATCAGCAACGCTGTGTGATATCAATTGGATGTCCATAGGATGTCCCACTGACGTACGAATCATTCTTGTATTTGAATTTGTCTGGGTCCCTCCAGGACCAGATCTTGTCCAATTGATGAGGACATCCAGCTGAGTTGATGGTCCGTAGAAGGTCCCCAATAGATCCAGAAATAGTTTCTCAAAGATGTCCAATGGACTCACGTGAAGGGCAATGACGGGGAGTATTCATAGCCTACGAGCAATCATTCGTCAGCGAGGTGTAAGTTAACGTCCTCGCAGGGACAACATATTGAAAGTACCGACTGGGACTTCCGTGGGACCTTATTTCTAGGACATTGGAAGAGTACAGTTCATGTACCAATTGGGACATCCCTCGGATATCCCTAAGGGACATTTTGATTGTCATACGATCCTGGAAATATCGAGGGCGTCTGTGCAGAAATATATGTACTACTCGGAACATTCGATGGATGTCCCTAAAGGGACGTTTGAAATCATATCCCATCAGGGACATGCCAAGGACGTCCTTGCATGGACATTGTACAATATGTACCACGTGAGTTATCTGAGGGTTGCTATTTCTAGGACATTTGAAATGATGTACCAGCTGGGACATTCCGTGGACGACCTTGTTCGGACATTGCATGAGATGTACGGGATGGGACGTCCCAAGGACACTTATTTCTGGTCCGAGACATTCGAACTTGAATTGTACCAAATAGGGACGTCCCTAGGACGTTGTGTGCTATTAGGGAATATATAATCTTAAGGGACATGTTTTGATCTTATAAAACTGGAAATTTTCGAAATTAGCTCTTTCTTGAATAATAATTCTGTCTTGTCTCTTGATGAACAAACACATTTTGACTGTATCAAATTTTTCAATGCTTTGGATTTTAATCGCTGTTAGTTCACCTACCTTGGTCTCAGCGTTTATTCTAGTTCATAGTCGATTGTTTTTTCAGGTTTGCTCAACTTTCCCCTTCATGCTTCCCTCCTCCTACATCTACAGTATTCCCAACAACATTTATAATCTCCAAAAGTTCAAAAAAAATTCCAGTACCTACCTCCTGCCCCTATCCTCCTTAGGAACGCACGATGTTCTTTGAACATTATAGGGATTCCCTTTCGTGCGCTCCAAGCGATAAAAAAAAAAAAGTAGTAGTTGTAGTAGGTATTCTTATATGTCTATGCTCATGGTCAGAGTTTCATGTTTTATCCCTTGACATTGACTTTGACTCATATCAACGTCATGCCTACATCATTAATTGACATTATTTTCAGTGTTTTCTAACCAAATCAGTCTAGATTTAAACACGTGCTGGCTGTTTGGCCCATCAATTTTGTCGATATTTTCCTCAAATAGCGCTTTCATAAACACACGGGCAACCCCTTTTATAGAAAATCCGTGAATTTGATTTCTCCACTTTTGACATCGACAACAATTCAACAAACAGTAAAATTTGTCAACTCCTAGTAGGTCAAGCACAAATTAGGTAATTGTTCCACTTCAACTTTCATTTTGTTTTTGTACTGTAGAACTTTTAATTAGGCTGAAGATGGTTTTATATAAGACCGAAACATGTCTCTCATGATAATGTAACAACACCATTAGAATTTGTGGAGATAGAGTCCGACCACGTTAACTTTGGGACAGCATGTGACGCAACGCATATGCATTATCAATGCATACGCGACCACGTGCTGTCCCAAAGTTATCGTGGTCGGACTCTAACTCCGAGCATTCTTTCCTTCCTTCCTTCGAAGTATTAGATAAGTTACAGGGCAGAAAATGTTGCTAATTTCTCTTCTGGTCCGCCCTTGATAGGAAATTAACGCACCTGACTTCCGGTAGAGCTGCGATGACTGCCCTAGCAAACTTGACGAAATAGGGCACCAAATCTGCGTTCATGAAGCCGCCCCTGTCTTCCAGAGGCTGCGGCATGTCCCAGTGATAGATGGTGACCACGGGCATCACCTTGCGTCTCAGGCATTCCGCCACCACTTTTTTGTAGTAGGCGATGCCTTTTAGGTTCGGCACGGATTCGAATCCTGTGGGGAACAGCCTGGAAGAATAACAAAATCATGAAAAAAAAAAAGGTTGCCAGTCTTTCATTTCTAAATGGCGACTCTTCAGGGAGAATCTGGAAATGGAATGATGAAGTTGTTGCTACTTTTCAATATAAGCGGCAACGTCGCAACGCTAAGAATATTTTAGGTCGATAGAATGCAACCAATTATCCAAGGCACTAACTTCACAGAATATTCCTGAGTTGCCTCCTCCAGAAACGTTCGATGTGCCATCCAGCGTGAATCAGCCTGTATACAGTCTGTCCAAGATAAGGTTGAACAGCATGGGGATCTCGGAAACGGTAGGAGATACGAAGTCGCTTAAATGGGGAAAAAGTTGCGCATTCGGAGGCTCTTGAAAATTATTTTTAGTTTTTGAGTTATATCGAAAAAAGTGAGCCTTTGAAAATTATTTTTAGTTTTTGAGTTATATCGAAAAAAGTGAATTTTTGGAATTTCTATTTTTTTTTTCCGTTATTATCAGAGATACAGAAAAACTGAAAATACTTTTTCATTGCAACTTTTGATGAAGTTTAACGTGGTGATACCGATTTTTTTATGCGACGTTTCGTATTCGTGGAACCATCATCAACTTTTGTTTTTTAAATACGGTCCTGATAATTTTTTCACAGATTCTGAAAGGGTTTTTTTATTCTGAATTCAACAATGTAAAATACAAGGTGATTCGAATGTGTTTCGACCTATTTATATCCATCATCAATGTTTTTTCGAACTTCCAAAAGAAAAAAAAGCCATCAGTTCCACTTATTTCTTATCATTTAGTGTCAAACTTGATGGATTAGTTATTCAATACTGAGAAGTGAATAAAAAATATTTCACTACATCATTCGATCAATGCAGCGTTTGAAATTGTTGATGAATTCTTACACGAATTACTTTAACAACTTAACTTTGACAATACCTACAGAGACATTCATAACAAATGTTCAGAATGATAACCATTATTTTCTGAACAAAGATATCCTCTTCTCACAGTTGTTTCTAAGTCATTGCTAAGCATTTCTGGGGTTATTCTATGGAATGCTTCGAAGACACTGTCCCTTAGTTCTTCTTCATCCTCAAAGTTATTTGCGTGTACAAACTTCGATATATCCCCTAGGAAAAAATCCAGCTGTGTCAAATCAGGCGACCGCGCCGGCCAAGGGATAAAAACGCACGGGCTTCTCTGGAATTATGTACCGGAGCGCCATCTTGTTGAAACCAACAGAGTTCTGAACTTCCGCAATCGGTAAATCATCCAGAGCTTCCTCAAGATGATTCTCAAGCGAATTTCTATAACGTTCGGAAGTCTGTGTTTCATGGTAAATAGAAGGAACAATAATTCGTGTACCAAATATTGCAACCCACATATTAAAGCCGAAACGGTGTTGGTGTCTCGCTGTAATGTATAAATGTTCATTTTCTCGTGAACAATAATGTGTATTTTTTCTATCGAAGCTACCATGATTAGTGACCATGCTTTCATCAGTCCAGATGATTGTTCGAAAGAAATCTGCAAAATTTTAACATTTCCTGGTATACCACTCACAGAATGTCTTGCGCCTTTCGTCATCGACTGGTTTTAGCGCTTGACATATTCTGAATTTGTATGGATGGAATTTTTGTTTCCGCAAAATGAAATGGGTTGTTGATTGAAACCAGTTGATGAGGTATTAGTGTGTTGACTAATTTTCCTTCAAAATAAGTGGAACTGATGGCATTTTTCCTTTGGAGTTTCGAAAAAAACATTGATGATGGCAAAAAATAGGTCGAAACACAAATGAACCACCTTGTATAATACATGGTTGAATTCAAAATAAAAAAACCTTTTAGAATCTGTGAAAAAATTATCAGGACCGTATTTAAAAAACAAAAGTTGATGATGGTTCCACGAATACGAAACGTCGCATGAAAAAATCGGTATCACCACGTTGACCGTCATCAAAAGTTGCTATGAAGAAGTATTCTCAGTTTTGCTGTATCTCTAATAATAACGGAGAAAAAAAATAAAATAGAAATTCCAAAAATTCACTTTTTTCGATATAACTCAAAAACTAAAAATAATTTTCAAAATTTTCGAAGGCTCTTGATAAGAGCCTCCGAATGCACAACTTTTTCCCCATTTAACCGATTTCGTATCTCTTACCGTTTTCGAGATCCCCATGCTGTTCAACCTTATCTTGGACAGACTGTATACAGGGTGATTCATTGAAAATCTCTGAACTACAGATAGTGAACACAAGAATAATGAAATTTTGCTCAATATGCCTGATGAGAATGTTGCTAGTTTAGGAGATACAGGGTGTTCTAGGGGGAGATTTTATTTCAAAATTTCACAATAACTTTGTTAGTTTCAACAGCATGAACATAAAATCTTGTATTTCTAGGTTTTATGACACGAGGAATATGAATTTGCAACTTATTTTTGAATGAATAAAATTATCAAAATGTCATAAGTGGAAAATGAATCTCTTCAAGAGCGAATAACACATAACCGTTGAAGCTAGACAGTTTGATGAAGTGTACATTTTTCATTTGCAATTGAACGAGCTTCCAGATTTTCCATTCATTTTGATCATAAATGAATTGACATAGAAGATATGATGTAAATTATCGAAGTAACAAAGTGCCACTAGCGCCCTTTATGAGCAATCACAAAATGAATTGCAGATTCATATTCCTCATGTCAGAAAACCTAGAAATACAAGATTTCATGTTCATGCTGTTAAAACTAGCAAAGTTATTGTGAAATTTTGAAATATAATCTTTTTCTGGAACACCCTGTATCTCCTAACCCAGCAACATTCTCATCAGGCATATTGGGCTGAATCTCATTATGTCTGTGTTTACTATATGTAGCTCAGAGATTTTTCATTCTTAATGAATCACCCTGTATAAGTAGATTGTTAGAACAACCATTGTCGATCTAAATGGGAACCTGGTAGGCGACCTAGTGCGAGGAGGTATATTATAGCTCCTGCCTACTAACTACCTAACTAGGTTGTCATCTAGAACGACAATGGAACAACTATATTATACGAACATCATAGGAATTCCCTTTGGTGAGCTCCACGAGATTGAATCAAATTTGCAACATCGGTAAATCTCTATGTGGTTCAGTGATTTTCCACTGACAAATGGCTATATGTTGATTCATACCCCCATTTGCATATTTCACTGGATAGTGGCAAAACTTCGATGGATTTTAGTACCTACATAACTTTTCAGCGGTACCTAATTCCGATTAGAATGGAACTTTGGTCACCCTCATACTGGACTAGTTTGAATGACTTCAAATGACAACTCCTACATAGAACAGCAGTTAATATCGAATCTTTCGTTAGTGGATTGAAAAAGAAATTGCGTGCCTCCACCAAAATTTGAAAAAAATATTCATTTCGCAGCGATTAATCAATGTTGCCATCATTTGGATTGTTATGATCAAATCAATCTTGACCCGAAATATAATATTCCGATTCGATGAATATTTGTGTAGTGGCTACTTTGAGGAAGCAGTGGAAGCACTTTGTGTGTCATCGAAAGACATGCACAACATAAACTCTTCAATTTTTGGTGAAGGCTCTTATTTATGTATTTCATCATCCGTTGTATGAATTTTTGTCTATTTTACACATGTATCACAAAATTGCACTCTCCTTGATCCTGAGCTTTTGAAAAAATAGTCGAGATGACAAAAAGTATTTCGCGCCCGAGTTGCAAACAACATGTTTTCTACCAACGTCAAAAAATATAGTTCTAAAGTAAAAATATGCTTGGTTTGCTATGAAATATAGTGTTGAACTGGCCCTAAAGGCCTCCCCCTATCCTCCCTAGGTACGCACGATGTTCCACGAACATAATAGGAATTTCCTTCCGTGCGCTCCAAGTGATGAAACAAAGTTATTGTTGAACACTCAGAAATAAATGATTTCGTGGATGTTTGCTCGATTGAGGACCATAAAGGTGAAATATAAATATCTCATATATTTTACATGATAATGCGCGAAGTAGGTACTTCGCGCACTGTTTTACTTCGCGCACTGTTTTACTTCGCGCATTTTTTTGTGCAAGGTATGGTAACGTAGGAAAGTGAAAACAAGTGTCACTTCGCAATTTGTTATCAATGCAGGAACCTTGTCGTTTTTTGACATTTGTAGAGAATAGTTATTTTTGTTTCTAGTGCGCGAAATGCACTTTTGATGATCGAGAAGTGATTTTTATCAACGAGTCGCAGCCCAGTTACAAAAATAGTTGAGATTACGCGCACGAGTAACAAACTGAATCTTTTCTACAAACGTAGAGAATTATATAGTTCTCAATGATAAAATGAGTTATTATACACGGTGTTTCAAAAAAACCTCAGTAAAACAATTTCGTAACGGCATCCGTTATCAAGATATACAAGGTGTTGAAAAAAATTTGTTTACACATTTTTCAAGATCATGTCGAAACTACTGGCAACATTGTGATGGAATTTTGTATGGATGTCTCTTGGAATCTGACACATCGCATGCATTTGTTTTGTTATCTGACTCTCATAGAGGGCGCTAGTTACACGGTTCGTACCGAGTACTTTTGAGCATAACTTTTTTGAGGTGAGATTTTTCAATCCAAATTTGATGTGAACTTGAACATCATTCAATTCCACACCAAAAAGGTACTCCTGGTAAAATTCGATACTGTGTTCCGTTCTTGAAATATTTCGATTTGAAATCGATGAAGTGATAACTGTTGCTGGTAGCTATGTATCAAAGTGAGTATTATGAAAAATTATCACCTATTCATTGAAAACCGAAAACAACAATTTAATTCTGATGCTAAACTGATTGATTCAACAATGAATCACAAGAATAGCATCGAAACAGATTTGACTAAGAACATGGATTACACAGTTTTGTTGTATATTGAGCAGAAACTCTATGCTACATAGGTAAATTAACGTCAAGAGTTGTAAGACATAATTGAACATCACTTAAATGACCTAACAGCTGATCTCCAACTGTTAAGAAGAATAATACATTCTTGAAAAAAGAATATAGAATCGTGTATTCGTCGAAACGTAGGATATTTTAAACACTTAGTCTAAATGATTCAATATTTCATGTTTCTAGTCAAATATCTCATAATTTCCTACTTATGATTCTTTGTTCCATCAATAACTTCAGCACAAGAATAATTTTATTGTTTATGAATCTGAATAAATAGGTTATTGAACTCAATAAAATTAATTTCATACCAGCATCATAACTACTCCATTTTTTTCAAATCGAAATATTCCGAAAACGGAACATAGTATCATAGTAACATAGTTACGAACATAGTATCATAGTAACATAGTTACGAACATAGTAAACATCTATACAAAATTGCATTACAACGTTGCCAGTAGTTTCGACATAATCGTGAAAAATGTGTAAAAAAATCATTTTTTCATCATGAAAACGGATGCCGTTACGACATGTTTTCACTGAGCAAACCCAACTTATTTTGCAGTATCCTACCCACCTTAGCAAGGGGGTCAGGTTTTTCTGAAACACCCTGTATATGCCTACCTTGGCCAAGAGATGGAGAACCTGTAGTGCGTCATACCCATATCAGCCACCAATTTGATATCCTCCTTGTACTTGTGATAGGAATCGCAAGCCACATCACCGTTGGTATGGTCCTTGATTCTGTCAGGGTGAGAATGGGTGAAGTTGTCCCAGATGCTTATACCCTTGCCGTCGACATTCCAAGCGCCCTCTATCTGTATAATACAAAAGCTTCAAGACTCCGTCGACTTACAATAAAAATATCAAACTTTTTGGAACTCGAATGATATTTTCTGAAATACAAATGACACTTTCTGAAATTGAATGGGCGAGTCGACTGTTAATGATGAGGATCACTTGAAACATACCTGTACCGATTTTCATCATCATAAAACACAGGGTGTCCGAATAAAAGAATTATTCTTTTTTCCAAATAGGTGATCAGAAAATGTTGTACTGTAGTATTTGTGGAAAGAACTAATGACAAATTATCAGTGAGAACTACTTAATAATAATAATAATAATAATAATACTGTATTTTCCAATAAGACAATATTACAAATTGTATAGGAAATTGTCAGAACATAGAACAGAAAAAAAAATAGAAAATATGTAGAAAAGACGATTAAAAGATCAAGACCTATGTCTAGCCTAAAAATTCTGTCAGCGAATAATAACATTTTTGCATCAAAAAACTGTTTAGCGTCTTTTCGAAAAGAGCAAGATGCTCTGCATTCTTTATGTGGTCAGGAAGTTTATTGAAAATTCTTCTTCCGATGTGCTCAGGTGATCTGGAGGTTACTCTTAGTCTAGCAAATGGTACATGAAATTGATCTCTAATCCTGGTGTTATAGTGATGAACATTTTTATTCACTTCAAAAACTGACCTGTTTTTATATATATACAGACATATTTCTGACATATATATATAGATACTAACCTTAGCACATTGAAATCTATAAAGAGTGGTTTACAAGATTCTGTGGCCGAGACCTTCGCAATACATCGCAATATGCGTTTTTTGGCAATGAATACATCTTGCGCCATGCTTGATCTACCCCAAAAACAGACACCATACCTAAGTCTGGACTCTACCTGGGAGTAATAAATATTCAGCAGCTGAGTTCTATTCAAAACCGAGCGCAAATTCATAAAAAGAAACTTCAGGGAATTAAGCTTGGAAATTAAGTACTTCAAACATATATGTACCTACCAGTTTTCATCATTCGAATAAACTAAGTAAGTGACTAACAAGTCAGGTTAGACGTCGTTTTCGAATCATAAACAGATTTCGATAGTTTCGATGCCGCATCTAACGCGAATGTGGATGACAACTTTGTTCTCGTTGATGACAATGCAAGACCGCTTAGGGTTGTTGGTACATCATTTATGATGAGCCTTAGCTGGTCGGGTTTGTCAGTCCATTGTGATTCTTGTAACGTTGGTTACGGGCCATGCATTACAGAAGAGAAATGGTCTGATGTTTTTGCAAGAACATGTTTCAATTGTGTTTTCTCACGCACAATTCTTGACTACTGATAGCGAGGAAAATATGGACGCATCCAGAATGAATTGTTTTTCCGAGAACAAGTTGATTTTCATTCAATTCTCCTCCCAACCGGGATTCGGAGGGCGTAACAGATTTGGGTCACTTTCAAGAAAACTCTAGATCTCTGATAGCCATCTTGAGTCAATTCTGATATTCAGATCTCTTCATCTGAAGTTTTACCTTCAAAATGAGCCTAAGATTTCTAAAGTCGGTTGACGTGGAAAAAAGTTATGGCTGCAAAACCAAAAAGTTGATTTTTTGAGATCACTCTGTAAATAAGAGAGATAGGAAGTTGATTCGCGGAACATCTCGAAGTAATGAGATCATCTTCATGCCTCTGTTGTCGAAGTTGAGAAAAAAAAAATGTTCACCATTTGAGAGCCTTTTGAATATTCCGAAATTTTGCACAGTGTCGGAAAACACCATGTAGAGATTTTATGTGAATACCCTTATGTTTCAATGAAGTACGGGATTATAGCTGAAGGACTGGGCTATCGAACAGTGTGAACCAAATTCAAATTGTTCTGAACTGAAAAAAGTTATTCACATTATAACAGGGGCTACATTTTGGTGTGCGACGAAATTAGTGTTGAGTAGTTTATACAGAGTGGGCCTTTGAAAACGAAACAGAGGCTCTGTAGGTCGCCAAAACCGGATTATCAAAAAAACTGAAACAGGTCAACTACATTTTCGAGGGGGACATCTTTCTAAAATAATTTCAGCCCTGCGGCGTTGCCGCTTCTAAAGAAAAGAAGCAACAACTTTGTTATTTCAAATGGAACACCTTGAATTTTATTGCATTTTTAGATTCTCCCCGAAGAGCTGATTCCATCAATGCATCACACTTAGGGTCTAGCTGTAATGGTTTCAGGGATATAAAGTGTTCAAAATCGAGATTTTTCAACTTTAACATTTCTTGTGTCGAAACTATTCATTAGTCAAAACGGCTCTCATGTCCCGATCTCAACTTGTGATTAACTATCTACTGACATTTATTTGAAACAAATACAGGGTGGTTCAAGATTCAGAATTCTGATCACCCTGTATCTGTTCCAATTAAATGTCAGTAGATAGTAAATCACAAGTTGATATAGAGACATGAGAGCCGTTTCGACCAATAATGAATAGTTTCGACACAAAAAAATGTCAAAGTTGAAAAATCTCGATTTTGAACACTTTATATCCCTGAAACCATTACAGCTAGACCCCAAGTGTGATGCATTGATGAAATCAGCTCTTCGGGGAGAATCTAAAAATGCAATGAAATACAAGGTGTTCCATTTGAAATAACAAAGTTGTTGCTTCTTTTCGTTAGCAGCGGCAACGCCGCAGGGCTGAAAATATTGTAGGACGATGTCCCCCTCGAAAACGTAGTTGACGTGTTTCAGATTCTTTTCATAATCCGGTTTTGGCGACCTACAGAGCCTCTGTTTCGTTTTCAAAGGCCCACTCTGTATAGAATGTGTCTGAGAAAAAGAATTGAAAATGATTACTAAGCAATATTTTTGATCATGATAATTCTCCACCCACAGAATAAATATGAATCAGGATCACTTGAAACATACCTGTACCAATTGACATCATCAATCAACACAGGGTGTCGAAAAATCAAATTATTCTTTATTTCTAATTGATAAAAAAATATTGCTCAATCATTCAATTTGATTTTTTTTTCATACACAAAGTTGAAGTTTCGCACGATTGTAAAAAAAAGTTTTCTATTCTATTATTGTACCTGGTATGCCGCTGTGGCAGCGCCGATGAGGAACCCATCGGGGAAGTTCCTGAGCATGTACGGATGGTAGGGGTCCTTCTTGGGGTGTCTGTGGGGCTTTTTGGGATGTCTGGGGTGGTGTCGCAGGTTGGAGCTCTCGAAATCATCGAAATCTTCGTCGGTATCGAGGAAATTAGTGAGGTCGTCAGAAGATTCGTCGGAGTTTGAGGTGGCGTCGGAGCGGTCAGGATGCTGAGGGTCGCCTCTCGAACTGGAAAAAAGTGTTATACAAATAATAATCATAACAGGAAAGATTTGATAGTTTGTTTGTTAGCTTGTTTGTATTGAATAGGATCCGAAACTATACTTCACCGATTTGAAAAATTATTTTTTCTACAAGCGTGCGTGATTCACCCTACACCCGCAAGCAATGTAGTTTGGGAAGTGTCATTTTTCCGCAACAAAGCGGAAACAATTTTCCCACACTAGTGCGGGAAGATATGATAATATCGCAAAATATAAGTGGTCAGTGATGGAATATGAAAGTTGCAGTTTGTTTGTTGCAGTATTAAGTATGTATGTTCAGAATCATCCATCAAATTGCACCATTTATTGTGGAAATTAAGAAGTAATGAAACATAAAAATTGATTATCATCAAAATCCCCCTATATTTTTGGATTGACCTGATGGAAAACGATTTTTGTTGTCATGCCAATCAGACTTCAAATAAGTTTGTAGTTTCATTTTCGATTCAGTGCGGAATTGCCCCAATGTGATTGAAAACTTCCAGCTATATGGATGCGATACAGATGCGTTATATTACCAACGAAGTCTCAAGGAAGGTATGAGAAGCTATACACGCATTTTATCAATTGGTGCAACAATAAAGAAATGAAAATACCGAATAAAGAAGAAATACCTATTTTTGACTCATTTCCTAAAAGTGTCTGAATCCTAGAGACCAAACACCATATGGGCCTGATGGCTTCCGCAATGAACCTACATAATGCGTCAAACTGTAAGTTCACTATAGCTATTACTAATAATTAATAGATAGGGAATATATTTCTCTTGTTAGTTGTTCCTATATGTATGAATAATTAATTGAACAAATCAATCAATTTCCTACGCTTGTAGAAAAAATATTGTTCCTAACTCATGCAGAAAGTGTCTTTTCCGCACTCGATTGCTAGTCCGAACTCCGCTTCGCGTCGTTCGTGTCAACGGCAGTCGTGTGCGGGAAAGAATCATTTTCCGCACTTGTTAGGAAAATCACTCTTTTTTTCAAGCGTGCGTGATTCATCTTATACCCGCACGCAATTTAGTTTGGGAAGTGTTATTTTCCCGCAGTAGTGCGGAAATAGTTTTTCCCTCACAAGTACAGGAACATTATTTATATTATATTCTCGCAAAATATCAATTTTCACAAAACCATCCATCAAATTGCCCTATTCATTGTGAAAATGAATAAATGTTGAAAAATATTAATTTATTGTTATACACGAAAAAAAAGGGAATTGTTGCATCAACAAATTAATAATGCTCGAATTATTTTTGTTGGACTAAGAAATTTTTTGTTGAATCGACCAGATACATGATTATTTCATCGAAGCAGCTTTTTCAAATCAAGAATGTAGTCAAATTGAATCAACAGTATAAAATAATGTCGATGTTGATTCAACTATAAACGTTTTGTTGATTTGATCAAATAATGATCATTTTGATGGAAATCTTTGAAACAACATACAAGTTTTCTTATTCCGATGTAGCAATGAACTCGTGTCGAACTGATCATTTGCTTGAATAGAGCAACGAAATATGTAATATCAATGAAATATTTTGTTCATTTCATATCAAGTCACATTTTCGCCTGTAGTTGGCGATCATTTCGCCCCGTCTATGCATGCCTCGAATTCATGATATACGTGAAGCCTGATTCTTCGTGTTTGAATTATCAGCTGGATAAATCGATCCTGATGATTAGCAATCTGAAACAGTTTCGCATTAGCTGAAGAGAAGCGAAGACTGGAGATCTATGCTAGAATTCGACTAGTTTCCTAGTTCAGTTTATTATATTGGTGTGAAATTTCAGAAAATTCCCGAATTAATACTGAATTTAGTTCAACAAAACAATATGTCAAATGGAAATACAGTTTCTCTTGAATCAACGAAATATTTAATTGAATCAATCAAATATTTCATTGAATCAACCAAATAATTCATTGAATCACCCAAATATGTCTTTAAATCATCCAAATATTTCATTGAATCAACTAAATATTCTATTGAATCAATATCTAAATTGGATCAAACGGAATGATTACTTGATCCAATTCAATATCTCTTCATAAACAATTCATAGATGGACTTGATTGAATAAGATCCAGAGTTCATGCAAGACATATTTACTCGATTCAAACTCAAAATTCGCTCTAAAACAAGATATAGATTTACTCATTTCAATATTATTATTTGGTCGTGCATATATGACACTTTTATTTGTTTCATTCAATTAAATTTTACTTGATTCGACAATTCCTTTTTTCCGTGTATAAATCCCCCCATTGGCCTTCAATTGATCTGATGTGGGAAACAATTGTTGTCATTTCAATCAAAACACAAATTGGTTAGTGTAATTCTCACAGTGTTACTGTCATTTTCGATTAAGTGGAATTGCGATGAAAAACTCTCCGCCTCGCCTCTCAGCTACAGATGCGATACAGATGAGTTATTGCCAACGAAGTCTTGAGAAAGGTATGAGGAGCACCACACGGGATTTATTGGATGGTGCAATAGTGAAAAAGCTGAAACACCAAATAAAGAAGAAGTATTTTTGGCTCATTTCCTAGAAATGTCTGAAACCTAGAGGCCAAACACCATGGGCATGCTTGCATAATGCTTCAAACGGTACACACAACAGACATATCACTAATTATTATTAGAAGATAGAGAAAATATCACTATTATTGTTAGTTGTTCCTATTTGCAGGAATAATTGATTGAACAAATCGATCAATTTCCTACGCTTGTAGATAAAATATTGTTACTAACTCATGCGGAAAGAGTCTTTCCCACACTCGACTTCTTAGGAGAATTACTTTTACCATTAGAAGCCGACGATATTTCTGATGAACATAGGCTATTTTTTCCGCGCAAAAATACTCCATTCCTCGGGAAAACTGGTAATAGGACCGTTGTACCGTGGTAGTAAGAATTATCCTTCCGTACTTATCTTTTTCACACAACTTCTAAACGGCTTGACCGATCGGGTTGAAATTTTCAATAAATATAATAATAATAATGATAATGATAATTTAATTGCTGCTAGAACAGATTTAGAGCAAGAAATATGTATGTGAGAATACAAAAAAAGAGAAAATGATATTTTTATACGTATAAAACTAAGTTAATCGACTAACAATCTGCTAACAGTGCATGAATTGTGAAATCTTTGTAGTATGATAAATTAACTATCATCCACTCAATATAGATTAACGGAACCTGAGAATGTTCCAGATATATTCTGAGATTTCTTTGGCTACCGGAATAGTTATCTCTGAAACATGGATAAGTCCTTCGAACAACAAACCATAATATTAGTTCCCAATCACAGCCAGTGTTGTCATACAGCCTGAATTCAAAGTGTTCAATATCCCGTATTTTCATTTTTTATATTTTCATGAATCTAGTTCAACACATGCATTCATTCTTTTGTCGTATTAGATAAAATAACAATTCTGAAGAATCAATCCATATTCATTTTGTTATTTGTTGTCAAAAAATAGCCTGCGAGAGGATCACTGAAAGACAGTTATGAATATTTAATTTGCTATTCAAAACTGGGTCACGAATTTATCATAATATCAAGCACTGTTGCTGAAAGAATTAGCTGTTGGAAAGTGTCTTATTTTTACGAGTTGATATTTAGTGAGGAAATTTAACGAGAAAATGAAATTCACTTTCCAACGAGTTATGTACACTATTTTCCCTACGACCAGGGATATTTGAATTATTTGTATATTCTGTGATTATGAGACGTGAGTAGTTAAACTATCATATGCTTCTAATCAAATTCGATTACATGAAAATTATTTTATCAGGTAATAGCTTGGTAGACCAGATAATAATTCGATAATAAGACACAAAACATAAAAAAACAAATTTTAAATATTCAATTTTTTATCATAACATGTTATTCAATTATTATTAAAATTAATCCTACTTATTATTATATACTTTTATCTATACCTAACTAATTATTTCTTTCCACAGAATAATAATTGAAGGTGATGTGGTTTCCTTGGCAATTCGTCAAAATTCAATGGCGTGTTCATGAGTGGAGATTTGAGATTTTCTATAATCTCGCTGGTATTTTGAACTTCTTTGATATTCCTTGTTACTGATGGTGCTTGCCTTTGAACTTTTATGAGATTGTTCTCCAGACGGTGCCAGAATATTTTCTTTGCTGCAAGAAACTACTGCGCCCTGCGATTTTTGTAGTAATGCCTTTTGAGAGTAGTCAGGTCTGCTCCGGCATCTACTAAAATAGTTGCTGATGATCTGCGAAAACAGTGACCAGTATACAATACTTGCTGCGTGCACTTTCCATTTTGTTAATTTAAAAATAATCTTTTTTCATTTGTTTGTGGTCTTAAATTTGCGTATTTCTTATATATAAATATCATAGAATAAACCAGTAATGCTGAACTTTCGAAAAATTTTGTTCTGTGGCATGCCTCTGATATGGCCAAAATGAGTGATGCCAGCTTGAAACATAAAAATTATTATTATTATTATTACTATTATTATTATTATCATCATTATCATTATTATCATTTTTATTGATTCTGTTTTTTTCGATTTGGCAGGAATTAATATCAACGATGTCACTTGAGCGGCTGCAATAATTTCTCGTGGTGTAGATTCAATATCACTGTCCATATCACCGTCTATTTCCATATTTTGAATAATCAAAAACTTCCACACTTCAACTTCATTTCAACCTTTTACACTTATCAAATGATTATATTTGTTTACTAAAACAATTTCATTAGATTTTCGAAACGCGCCTACTCGAATTCGATTTTTTTTTATTTTTCGATCATTGTCGCCAGCTACCACGCAACCCAAAATACAGCAATTAAAAGCTCACCCGATAGACGACCTAAGCGCTGTTGTAGACAGCAAGGAGGTTATGTCTCGGGATTTATGATTTATTAATTTATTATGAATGACAAAGAAACATGAACCTGATCAAGATGCGAAATGATAAAAATCATAAACTAATGAAAATGAATGTATTTGAATGGACGAATAATAAATACCTATAGTGATTCATTTACCAAGTAAGTACATCATAATATGTACAATACCTTCCTGAACCATGTGTGGTGAGCGTGAGTTTTTTCAATATTTCAACACACGTGAGAATCACCTTCGAACTTGTGCATCACTATGGTGACATGAGATACTTTCTAAATAACAAAGTGGTGTGTTTTATGCTGTTTTCATAGGTGATGATCGTAGAAAAACTGTATTGCCTGGGCTATAGATTACTCATCTTGTCATTCTAGTCTGTTTTATGATCGAAGTATAAGTCCATCCAGATTCTGATGGCATTGTTCATATTTCGCTTCATAACAGTGTTAATCAGGCATTCGAAGATGATATGAAATAAGGTTTCGGGATTATCACTATTGCAAACAGGGTAAATTTATATAGGAAACTTTAACAGCAGTTATGGGCTTGGATTTTTTGTGGCAGTTAACGTATAGTACATACATATACATGAATGGGTAACGAGATGCCATAGAGACATCTTCATTTTGTACAAAACTAGACCTAATAATAATTTAATATGTTTCTCCTATTCGAATTCAGAGTATGCCCAGTCATGTTATTCCAAATTTCCAGAAATCCGATATCAATAAAAAATTACTTTTCCTACGACTACGATATTGTACACAAAACAATGGCAGTAAGCTTCTCTTTACACACGTGTGTGTTAAGAGAGCGATCGCACGGTTTTCATAGGTATATATGTTGATAGATGATTTTGTTTTGTTGCTTTGGCGATGTGTCAATAACAATTAACAATTTCATTAATGTCAGTAGCTAGGTGGGTAGGTAATTATTTTTTTATCAATCAATCCAGCTATCTACCGAAACCGAAAGCAGGTATATAAGTTATATTTTTTTAAGAATATTTTCTATTGATGATCCTCAATCTCAGTTTGAAAAAATGATGTCAAGCAATGACGATGAGCAGATTATTTCTACACCACCAAAAATTTTGGAAAAAGCTAGAATGGCTAAAAATGGGTTGCTACCCGCTAAGTCTCATGAATGATACGAAATAACACATGAAAAATTCCTGGACTGGAGAATTATAAATACCAGGTTGGCGGTTCAGAGCGCAATTGGAAAACTCTTTTTTTATTATTTTTGATAACGATTCCAGAATATCTCGTGCTGCACTGTTACAATGAATAACCCTTATGAATGTTAATTTTATATTTTTATATGATGTGTTTTTTGCTATCAATAAAAATTTTCATATATGAAAAACGACTCCATTTCAGTTCGAATTGAGGAGAATGTCTTGGTATGCAATGTATCAATAAACAAACACAAGAATTTTTCATGCAGCTGGCTTAGTGACGGGAGACGTGTTTATATAGGTATTCGTTATTTGTGTCCCAATACAATATCTGCACTATCCGGAAGGAAATATAGTGTAGTCGTAGAAAAAGTGTAGTACAATTCTCGAGTTGTAAAGCAATTACGCACTTGTGGAGTTACACACTCGCCGCTATGCGGCATCGTGTGTAACTCTCTCCACTTGGTGCGTAATACTTATACGTTTTACAACTCTTGTTATGTAATATACTATCATCATTTCATGCAATTGGAATTGATATATCTATTTAACAGATATCATTCAATATTCTGTGCTTTTATCCAGGAAAGCATTTTTATTTTGTTAGATATTCAAACAAAACTTATTGTACATTCCTAAAATTTTCAGAACTAGGTATTTCCAATGCTTGACAGATATCTTGTAGGATAAGCCAGGAAAGTACCTAGTTGTTTTCTGTTAAATATAGTTATAAGGATTCTCTCATTTTCCAAAAAAATGAATAAATCTCAAATTCTGGAGAAGATTCTTTCCACGTTTCTAAGTTACTAACATAATAACTAACTAATATATTCACCATTCTGATAGCAGAACAATCACAACAAACCCAAGGAAATTTGATAGTTTCATATTTGGGAGAATACAAACTTTCGACTAACGAGAACTTGGAGTCTTTATATACCTACTTATGTTGACATTTTATTTTTATCATCATTCAATATTTTGACGACCTAAACTGCTCAATTCTTGAAGTAGTCCGCTGTATATTCAACCAACAAATTCACCTTGATTCATTCAAAATTATTTCTCGAACTGATTCAGACTATCGAAATGAACTAATTACAGAAAAATCGAATTATAAATTATTGCTCGATGTTGGTGAGAGAGGCAATCGAGAAACATTTTGTGTTTTCTTGCACTTTTTGTGGAAATTAGCTCTTGAGAATACTTCATTTGGCTGGCCTTTAGACAAATAATAATAATAATAATAATTCGTCTTTATTTCCTCAAAAGAATATTACATAGTAATATGGGGCATTGATGGTATATGCACCAGGCGAAGTTTAGCTGGGAAACTATTCTCATACTCAACCTGTGCTCAACTTATTATCTTTAGATTGTAGATTGTAGATGGGTCGTATAGGCTGGGAAACCTCTCGATCACTGCGACCTAGAAGATCTATTGTGATTACCCATATCTAGTTTTGGTCCTCTAACCCTAGACTTCTGATGAAGCCTACAATTTTCCTGACGGTTGAATTTTCCACCTCAGCAGGGGTGAGATAGACCTGTTCTAGGTGGTTCAGCCTTTGGCGGACTAATACTTCACATGAGCAAAGTATGTGTTCCGCGGTTTCCGTCGCATTGTTACAAAAGTGTCAGTCTCCGCCAGGCCCATCTTTTTGAGGTTGTACCTCAGAGGGCCGTGTCCTGTGAGAAAGCCTGTGATGAACGTTAGCTCTGGTTTGCTGAGGCTGAGTTGCTCCTTGGCTCGGTTCTGCGAATGGTTGATGAACCATTTCGCTTGTTGTTGACCTGGAGTTGCTCTCCAGTAGGAGGACTTTTCAATTTCTTCCCATTTCCTGAGTTCTTCCTTCAGGTGACATTTGCTCAACCCACAAAAAGACTCAGAACCAAAAAGTGCAGATGCTGCACCTTTTTTTGCAAGGCGATCAGCTGCCTCATTTCCTTTGATTCCTTCATGCCCTGGAACCCACATAAGGGTGACTTTGTTGTCCTTTCCTAGTTGCATGAGTGTTTCAAAGCAGTCCCATGTGATATTTGATGTGAAAACGAATGATTTTAGGGCTTTCAGTGCGGCTTGGCTCTCTGAGCAGATATATATGTTGGCACCCCTCAGACCTTTGCTCAGGCACCTTTGGGCGCACCATGGGTTTGACCACCGTGAGATAAGACCAGTAGATCATATTTGGTTTGAGACCCCACGTTTGGCCAAACATCTTTCGGCATATCCAGAGAGCTGAAATTGCCCTATTGACGATTCTGGTCAAGTGTTGGTTCCACGTGAGTTTCTTGTCTAGGATTACTCCTAGATATTTGACCTCGTCGGAGAGATTGATAGCCGTCTCATCCATAATGGGTTCCTTTAACTTGATCTTCCTTCTTTTGGTGAATGGAACGATGACTGTTTTGCTTGGGTTGACATTCAAGCCCTCCTGAAAGCACCAGTCTTTCAGCAAGTTGGGTGCAGTCTTATTATAATGACAATGTCATCCGCATAGCCTTGAATATCGAAGCCAGCGGTGCTTAGTTTGTTGAGTAGGTTATCGAAAACTATGGATCATAAAAGAGGAGACAGTACCTTTCCTTGGGGGCAACCTCTAGTGGCCTGTGCAGTTACCGAGCTGCTTCCCAGTGTAGGTTTCATTCTTCTACTCCTGAGCATGGATTGTATCCAGCCTGTTGTTGGGGCCTCGAGCCCCTTGATGGTTATCTCGCTCTATCGATTTATAGGAAGTGTTATCGAACGCTCCTTCTATGTCGATGAAAGCACACAGAGCAATTTCTTTATCTATCTGTGTCTTTTCAATCTTTCCCACCAGACTATGTAAGGCGGTCTCTGTAGATTTGCCTGATTGATAGGCAAATTGATTTTTGTGAAGCGGACTATTCGACAGAATTTTGCTTCTGATGTATTGATCAAGTAGTTTCTCCATAGTTTTCTGGTGAAACGAAGTGAAGCTACTAGGTCTATAGGATTTGGGCTGGTCGCTGGAACGTTTACCCACCTTTGAAATAAAAACCACATTAACCTCTTTCCATGTTTGCGGAATGTGGCGCAAGAAGTAGCTGGCTCGAAATAATCGAACCAGTACTTCTAGTCCTAATACTAATTCTTAACCTAGAAACCTAAATCTAGCTTGACATCTACATTTTCACTTATTGTGTCACATGTAAGGTATGATTTAACAAATTACTTTCAATTTTTCTACGGAATTGCGGCGAAGGTGAATTGTTTGATTTCTCTTGGTGATGAATTATAAAGTATAACTGGGTTGAATATACATCTTCTTGCAAACATAGACGTGGTATGATGGGGCATTGTAAATTTTTTCTTTGAGATAAGCTGGAGTTGAATTCTTCAGCAACTTGTGAATGAAATACAAGAAATAATATTTTTAGGAATTGCTCATATCTAACCACTGAAGTTCCCTAAATTTATGGGTCACATGATCATATTTCCTCAAATTGAGAATGAGTCGACAACATGTATTTTGAATTTTCCGGATTCTGTGAATGGTTCTTCGTTCTGAACAGGGAAAATAAACGATGTTACAATGCTGGAAAATCAACAATTCGAGACAGTCACATAATTGTTTCCTCAGATTTAAACCCATGATGCTCTTGTTTGTGAAGGGCAATCTTTTCGTGCATATGAGTGCTGTATTAATATCTTGACATGTTCAACGAATCTTAATTTTTCATCAATGATGAGTCCTAGATTCTTCGATCATGTCGAGTATTCTAAAGGTGTATTCCCTATATGCAATTGAATACTTTCCTTGAGCTGTTATCTTACACCTTCAGAACAAAATAAAATAGCGACACTTTTGGCAGAATTCAATATCGTATGCTGAACAGAATATTGACAGATGTCTTGTAAATCGCGATGTATTTTCTCACAGGTTTCAATTTCAACAGAGGGTTCAAAATTATGCACAAGTTGTGTGTCGTCTGCATAAGTTTGAAGATTCGAAAATTTGATTTTATCATAAATGTCCGGCTGTATACATCAAGAATAAAAGAGGGCCAAGAATGGACCCTTGAAAAACACCGGAAATAGTGTGAGCTGGAAGTGACAAAAATCATTTATTTTAACCGTCTGATATCGATCGAAGAGGTAGAATTTGAAAGAACGAACAACTGAATCGGCGAAGCCATAATATTTCAGTTTACTACACAAAAGATCATGATCAATACAATCGAAAGCTTTGGAATAATCAAGGGATATCGAAATTGATGCCATCTTTTTATCGCGAGATCTGAATATATCATCGGTTATGTTCAAAAGTGAGGTTGTCGTACTATGACCGTTGCGAAATCCTGCCAAATGTGTTTCGTGTTTTCGTGAAAAGTTTTTCGTTATATTTCGAGGTTGACGAGAAAGGGATGTGCTGGCTGAGCCTGTCTATTTCGTCTGACTGGTGTTGTTGGTGATGGAATGATAGCCGACACTACATTGTTTCACCACTAACCAAACTGATTTTTTGAACGCCTCGTCTTGTGTTTCGCTAACTATGTTAGAATCTCCAGGAGAAGATGAAAACTCAGTTGGAACAGTATTCTGAAACGGGTGGGGTATGTGCTCTGTAGATTATTAAAAGCTGTTGAAGCGTGGAGTAGCTATTTGCTCGAAATATAAAGTTTAGCTAGATACTCATTGACACCTTTGTCGTGAGTTAGTTATCTGGAATAGAACTCAGTATGAAGAAATCTATATATCAACTGCATAGTTGTGGTTATACTCTCAACAGATCATTGATAGTCGTAGTAGATAGGTAGTCGTCAATAAGTTTATGAAACATCAAATACAGAAACAGAAAATATTAATTGAAAATGTAAATCACAATATAGACGAATGAACACAATATAAACTATTTAAACAGAAATTATTGATTGTAAATGTGAAGTACAATAAGGACAAATAAAAACACACACAAAAAAACAAGAATATAAACTACAATCTCAACTATATTATTCAAATCTCAATTCCGAGTAGTGAGAGAAGCACTCCATCAAAGTTCTTCTGAATTCATTCAAAGACATGCTATTGTGTTTGAGCTCTAATGGTAAACAGTTGAAATATTTGTAGGATTTATATAAATAAGATGATTGAGTGCGATGTAGTCTAAATTTTGGCTCAGCAATGACCGAGGTCTTGTTGATATGATCATGAGTATCTCGAAGTTCAACAGCTGTTCCTGCTATTGTCAGCTTCTTGACATGACATAAACACTCTAGTATGAAAAAACAGGAAAGAGTAATAAATTGGAATTGTTGGAACAGGGGTTTGTCATGAGCATCCCATTTAGCCTTACCCATAACACGTGCGCCCCCAAAAGAGTTTACCATAATATCATTGTGGCATGAAATATAACATTATACGCTACTCCCAAACAATCTGGAGTGGTTTTGTATGATAATTGTCTTATTGCATAGATACTTGTTGACAAGCGTTTGCTAAGCGAATCAATATGTGCATTGAAAGACATATGAGTATCTAGATATAAGCCTAGGTATTCGACTGGTTTGATATCTTCACTAAAAAGTCGATTGTTTGAGTTTTTTACTGATTCAAAGTGTGATAATTACTTCGAGTCTAATATCATGTCATGAAATTTTCAGAATTGGTGATGCTGAGTGACATGTCATTGGTATTTTTATAAGTGAATAAGAACGTGGTATCGTCTGCATAAATAATGGGAAGAAGTTCTGATGACTTTACGTTCGAAGGGAGATCATTAATGTAAATAATAAAAAGTAAAGGGTCCAAAACAGATCCCTGTGGCACACCTTAGTTGATTTTCTTATTGTTGGAAGTATTGTTGTTGAATTTGATGATTTGTTGTCGACCAGATAGATATGAGCACAAAAGGTTTAGTGGTGTCCCACGGATACCATAATATTCCAACTTACCGATCAGGATATCATGATGCATAGTATCAAAAGCCTTAGACAGATGGTTTCTAATAAATTATCCAACGCGGTAATCGTAGATTTACCCTGCCTGAAGTCCAACTGGTAGATACTGAGAAGTGATTTTTTTTTTCAAAATAATCGCATAGACGTTCTTTCAGAATGATTCCAAAGATTTTGGATAAAATTGGTATAAAAGTTCTCAGATTCATTTCGATCACCTGCTTTGAACACAGGTGTTACAAAATAAAGTTCAAAAATATCAGGATAAATACCAGTGGTAGATAGATAGTCAGATAGTTTATTATAGCAGGTTATATGTGTCTCAGAATAAAATTTTGAAAACAATAAAATCAAATGTTTATAAGATAAGTTATCGGGTCTATCAAATTTGATAAAAGATGGCATTGCTGAATATGATGGTACTGGTGGGGGACGTTTGCACGTCAGCAACTAATCCCTAATGGGACCTTTTTGCAAGCCCCAAGGTGTTTTCAATGACTGATGTGGTTCGCTCAAGAGAACTGGCTAACATCCTTTTCAGGTACCGCCCATTAGCTCTCTTTCAGAGTTTTTCGGCTGTGTTTCGTAGGCTAGTAATGTACTCACTACCATATGCTGCAGTGGCAGGCCTGCTAGCTATCCTCGTTAACCACCGTTGGAGATTGGGGTCCACTAAGCAGCTGGCCCGCTCTCACGCTCAGCTGGTAGTTTTCCACACCCACCTACATACACCGTCCTACTTCTTCTAGTTCTTCTCTGATGCTCACAACCACATCATCATCTCTTTCTGCGTGTTCTGTGTAGGCTTTGTTACTAACTCCATGCGCCACTTTAGGAGCAGCACTGTTAATT
Source organism: Phaedon cochleariae (assembly GCA_918026855.4). Classification (NCBI taxonomy): domain Eukaryota; kingdom Metazoa; phylum Arthropoda; class Insecta; order Coleoptera; family Chrysomelidae; genus Phaedon; species Phaedon cochleariae. The sequence goes on along the minus strand of OU896710.1, from coordinate 743,486 downwards.
GGAACGCAACAGCGAATCGTGCAGGACCATCTCCAGCTAATGATCCGAAACTTTACGATATTTAATTCGTAAATGATATGATGGTAGTCCATGAAAGAGCCCATGGTGGCAAATACGGTCGAATGCTTTCGATATAGGTATCTAACGCCACTCCTAGAGATTCCCCATGGTTTTCTAATGGAGCTTGTTATACAGTGAGGACGTGAAAATTCCACCCCTCCATTAACTTTCGAACATACCAAGCTAGCGGGATTGGCTGAAATTAATCCTCTTTTACTACTTTTTAGCATGAAAATGGTTGTGGTCACAGGGCCTAGTGTCGAGAGGGCACCGTCAACTTTTTATTCAAATGTAAAGGTTGGTCACGTGGTACCTGGATTTGAAGGGCTTCTCAATAGAAATACAGCCCTTCTCAACGGACTCGTGGTGCGCGGCAACAAAATCGAGTTACAATAAAAAGACAGAATTGAAAGATATTAAGAACAGAGTGGTATATCGATAAACTATTTCAAGAAGCATTAGTGGCATTTATTATCATTGAACATGCCATTTAACCAAATCCATTCATCCTGATATCTACAGTTATAATTATTTTATGTCAAACTGACAAACTTTGCTCCACTATCCATGGTTACAACGTTGAAAACAGTAACGCTGAGAGACTAATCAGAATTGAAAGATAGCTAGTATTTTCGCGATAATATACAAGTTGTCTTCGGATGTGATTGGTCGGATTATGTGAGAATTAAAAGATGAGTGAAATAGTCTATCCAACACCGCTCTTTTATGTTCTACTAGGAAACATGGAATAACGTACGGAATGAATTCCAAAACCGATTTTTTTTTCTGTCTAGAAGTGAACGGTGAATATTATGTGGATTTTCAAGCACTTCTTACAATTATTGTTACTTGGAATTGTGTAGCAATTGGAAGTTATCTCGGATTTTTATTCATTTTTAAAATATGCACAAACCAAGCGGCGTTGGATATAGAAGCCTTCAAAACCATGTACCACGTGACCCCTTCTAAAAAAAAACATTTCCATGCCAAAAAGTAGTAAAGGTGGTAGCTTTTGGGGTTAGGTCGATTTGTTCAAAAGTTTATTGGAGGGAGAGGGGGACTTTTTACTTCCTCACTGTATATGGGTGACGTAGGCAAGTAGATCTCTGAATATCTAGTTGTTCTGACCGGTAATATAGTATTTCACTAATTATTTTCTTCGACTGATTGATTTTAAACCGCAATCAGAACTTTCAATTGAGCTAAGCTACCTTGAATAATTTCGAATGTACGTGGATATTCATAGAGTAGTTACATCAATCAGAAATTCAGAATTATTTCCATGTTCACAGTATGCATACGAACAAAGCGAGTCGCCAAATTTTTACGTTTGTTCAATACTACTCAAGAAAATAATCGCATCGAATACAATTCGAACTTCAAAATCTTCATGGTTATACAACTCAAACTTCCTGCACAATTACAAATTGTGTGAGTAAGTAATTATTCCATCTGTAGAATTGACACTCTTTATAATTATGCAACAAGCTACCGCTGTAAACCAGAACTGATAATTCTACCGATTCTTCAGTTTCAAAATTGGAAGCATCATGTTCATTTCGAAGTTTCATTTCTCTATCAAACAACACATTAGTTTTTATACTCTTCATTTTTCGAATTTAGGAGTTCGTCTCTAATATCCTTAGTAAACCTCGTGCTATTTGTTTGGTGCAACATTCTCAAGTCCTGTTTTCCTTAAAAATTTAGCTATCTTTGTTGTTGATGATCCGGAACCAGTTCCATAATTTTGATCATTGTACGATGTACAGATATAAGCATGTACCCCATGGAGATCCCATATCAAGAATCTTCAAGAAGTGTCTGCTGATGATATTAATAATAATCAATAAAAGAAAACTTCCATCAGCTATACCTATTGGGTATTTTAGTTTTTGTCCACTTTCTATGTCAAGTAGTGTTCTCAAATTCTTAATTCTCATGTATACGTTTGCATATTATTGTTGAAATATAATTCACAGTAATTGACACTTGCATATGGAAATGAATATGGAAATCCAACATTAAATTACTTTCTTCGTATCTCAGGATGATAATACGAATGTTCAAAAATAGTGAAGTTGTGGAAACATGGGGAAGCACCAGACATCAACAACTGAACAAATAAACCTGATTTGATATGACGCATAGTCAAAAAGACGTTCTTGTATATTTGGTAACAAATCTCTTTTTCGTCAAAAATAATATGGAAAACTCTATCTACTTTTATTACAGTCTCGTTTCAAAATCATTCGAAGAATATAATTATCATCATTACTAATATTATATAGACGAAAGTTTTGTTTGTTTCTATTGAATAGGCTCCGGCTACTAGACCGATTTGGCTGGAAATTTGTGGAAAGAGGAGACGGACATGAAATACTTTTTTCCCGCCGGTAATTCAAGATGGCGGAACCAATATGGCGGATTGTATGATTATGATCCGATTCTATTCAAAATTGGTATCTGGGCGCTTTCAGGGTTGAAGATTATAATCTTTCGTCAAAATTTAAAAATTCAAGATAGCGAGTCCAAAATGGCGGACAAGCTTTGTAATCATAGTCTGATACTATTCTACGGGTGTTTTCGGGGGCAGAGATTAGGATTTCTTCATTGAAATTTGGAAATTCGATATGACGGATCCAATGTGGCGGAAGAGTTTTGTAATTATAATCCGATTCATTTCAAAATTGGTCTCTAGAGATTTTCGGAAGCGTCTATGATTCCTTCGTCGAAAATAGGAAATTCAAGATGGCGGATACAATATGGCGGCAAAGTTTTATATTCCTAATTCGATTCTGTTCAGAATTTTTCGTATCTGGTAATTTTCGGGGTCGGAGATAATAATTTTCCCATCGGAATTAGAAAATTCAAGATAGCTGATCCAATGAGGCTTCGATAGATAGCCGAACTAAAAAGAAGTTGAAAATCTGTGCTAATATTGAAGAGATGAAAGATTTGATTGTTCGTTTGTTTGTATTCAATAGGCTCCGAATTTACTGGGCTGATTCGAAAAATTTTCTCATCATTAGAAGACGAAATTATTCCTGATAAACATAGCATACTTTTTACTGCAGAAAAATTCTTCAATCCCACGCGAAAACGAGTAATAGGAGGACGGGTGTAGTAAAAATTATCCCCTTCGTAATAATCTTTTTTTCACATAACTTTCCAAACGGCTGAACCGATTGGGTTGAAATTTCATAAGGGTATTTCGATGATTTCCTGGATGATTCAAAAGAACAATTGGACGCGGTAGGTGGCGCTGCTTTCGGTAGGTCAACTACTAAATGGCTTGACCGAATGGGTAGAAATTTTCAATACATAAAACAATAAGAAAAATATAACAGATACTCAGAGAATGAAAATAGGTGTTAGTAAATAATAGTAGCTTTAGATAAGCACAGATAAATGAAGAAAAACTACAAAAGAATATTATATTATTTGAATAAATTCAAATGGCTCATCGTCATTTCCACACTATGTTCATAAAATCAACAGCAATGGTAGATTTCGGGAAAAAAACAACTACTTTCCTGGCGAATGCCACGTACGTCCTCGCGAAACCTATGCATCGACTCGTATAAACGAATACTGATACAAGTGATTCTTTTCTGATTGCCTATTGATTTTGATTCAGCCAGGCCACCCTAGACACCCACAGACCGGTTTCGAGCTTTTTGACTCTCATCAGTGCAGGGTAGTATCCAGCCAGCAGTCTTAAGGCCGCCGACTCGGCGTAGCCTAGCCAAACAAAAATCAAGTGGGCATTATATTCCTCCAGAGGCGTCTTTCATCGACAATATGAAAGCAACGCCATCTGAGAAGAACAGAAGGAAATAATCACTCAAAAACTGAAATTCCCATACGGGAGTGGCTGGACAGCTAGTTTTTGTATGGAAAACAACAAAACACTTCTACTACTACTATCGAACAGTCGAGAATGTACCTGTTGATACGGCGCAAGTTTGGCAACATTGCTGATTCAAAAACTCCAAATCATTTATTGATATTTATATTCGACAATGGGTTCATACAATTAATCCAAATATGATATTAAATCTTCACGTCTAGGCAGCTTCCCAGTCTTACAGATGTCGCTGAAATACCTCACTGATTTTTTGGGTGTGCGTTTTCTCTCAGGATCATTGAAGTCGATGTGATAGAATCCATAATGCGCACTGAAAAAGATTAATAATTTTTAACATATTCTCAAAAGTACCACAAGAAGAAGATAATAAGAATAGTTATCATGAAATTCTATGCTGAAAAAGATTAATCATTAACATATTCTTAAAAGTGCCACAAGAAGAAGAAAATTGGAATAGTTATCATGAAATTCGATTCTTTAAAGTAAAAGTTCAGTTTTTGTGAGTATAATAATTATCCCCCAAAATCGTTGAGATCATTTCTTCAGATTTTTGGGTTTTTGAAGTTTTCACTTCTATTAGCCCGTTGGGTAAACTAGCGTCACGGAAGGCGCTATCTATCTATCTATCTATCTATCTATCTATCCAAAACCAAAACTCAAGCCTGTATTTTCTCTAGAAAGGCGGAACTCAGTATGCCCGACATTGTAATGTCTGGAACCACCATCCCCACCAAGCCCACCATATCTATGCTCGGTATTTCCATCAGCAACACTCTTTCATGGGATATTCATGTGAGATCGATCGCAAAAGCTGCTTCCCAAAAACTCGGATTCTTGTTTCGTGCGAAAAGCTACTTTACACCTCAACAGCTCCTCATGATCTACAAAGCGCAGATACGACCTGTTCTAGAATACTGTTCCCACATATGGGGTTCAGCACCAAAACATACGCTGATGCTCTTAGATTCCATCCAGAGAAGAGCCAGCCGCCTGGTGGGTGACGCCACACTCACTCACTCTTTGACATCATTGGAACACCGTAGAAAGGTCGGCGACCTTTCACTTTTCTATCAATACTTCCACAGGAAATGTTCTTCGGAAATCACTGCTATCATCCCTTCACTAGCAATACCAGTCAGACGAACTAGACAAGCCCAGTCAGCACATCCTTTCGTTGTCAACCTCGAAAGATGTCGAACAGCACTATATCAAAACTCCTTCATCCATAGAACGGCTAGGCTCTGGAATTCATTGCCTAAGGAAGTATTCCCAACAACATATAATCTCCAGAAGTTCAAAAAAAAATCCAATACCTACCTCCTATCCCTATCCTCCCTAGGAACGCACGATGTTCTTTGAACAATATAGGGATTCCCTTTCGTGCGCTCCAAGCGATAAAAAAAAAAAAAAAAAAAAAAATCCAAAGTCATCTCCACAACATTTACCAAAATGATCAGAAATCAATCGTAAAGGAACATGTTTCAGGCCCATCATCAGTCAATCAGCATTGACTTAGGATATTTTTTTATCGCTTGGAGCGCACGAAAGGAAATTCCTATAATGTTCAAAAAACATCGTGCGTTCCTAGGGACGATAGGGACAGAAGGTATATAGGTATTGGAATTTTTTGAACTTCTGGAGATTAAATGTTGTTGGGAATACTTCCTCAGGCAATGAAATCCAGAGCCTAGCCGTTCTATGGAGGAAGGAGTTTTGATAAAGTGCTGTTCGACATATTTCGAGGTTGACAACGAAAGGATGTGCTGACTAGGCTTGTCTAGTCCGTCTGACTGGTATTGCTAGTGAAGGGATAATAGCAGAGATTTCCGAAGAACATTTCCCTTGGAAGTATCGATAGAAAAGTGAAAGGTCGCCGACCTTTCTACATCAGTGTTCCAATGATGTCAAAGAGTGAGTGAGTGTGGCGTCACCCACCAGGCGAATGGCTCTTCTCTGGATGAAATCAAAGAGCATCAGCGTATTTTGTGATGCTGAACCCCATATGTGGGAACAGTATTCTAGAACAGGCCGTATCTGCGCTCTGTAGATCATGGGAAGCTGTTGAGATGTAAAGTAGCTTTTCGCACGGAGCAAGAATCCGAGTTTTTCCCATGAAAGAGTGTTGCTGATGGAAATACCGAGCATAGATATGGTGGGCATGGTGGGCTTGGTGGGGATGGTGGAGCCAGACATTACATTATCGGGCATACTGAGTTCCGCCTTTCTAGAGAAAATACAGGCTTGAGTTTTGGTGGCGTTGAATTCAACTAGGTTGTTGGTTCCCCAGGCTGTGATTTCAGGGTCTCCATTGACAGCATTGACCTGCCTGCGCCGTGAATTCTTAGTTTCCTGGGAAGAAATGGGAATTCTGGAAGAGAACGCAGTATGGAAGGTACTATCGTCTGCAAAGGATATAGATGCAAGAATTACTTTTAGTACTAGTGGATTTTATAATTCCAATTGAATTATGGCTATATCTGCCAAATTTCAAGGCAATCGCTAGAAGGACATTCGAGATATTAATAAGAAACCGATACTTTGTCATGAATTTCAACACACTGTATGTTGAAAACTATGCATTTCCAGACCCACGTACATATAAAATGAATTTCTCATTTCATCATGTAAAATCACCTTGATGTTTTGCGCATAATTTCCGGACACCCTGTAGTGTAAAGATTTTTGTTGATGCAAGATAATCCCAGGCCCCACGTCGTCTGAGTTGTGAGGAATCATCTAGAGGAAGTCTGTATCACTACCGTGGCAAGGCCACCTCGGAGCCCGGATTTAAATCCCATTGAGGTTCTCTGGAATATTCTTGGAACAAGATCACATTAGGAACGTAACATGAATACTTTGGAAAACGCGGTCTCAGAAAAGACCATTTTCAGCCTAATAAGAAGTTCTACAATACAAACAGGATTGGCGTGACGAACTAAAAGTAGTTAATTTCTTGGAAATAATCTGCATGGAAATGATCCCCATTCACTTCTGAAATCTGAGTGTGAAAATGATGAATTCAAGATCAATTATCAGGGAAACATCCTGTAACACACACATTGTTTTGTGATAATTTCTATCACTGAGAAGTGTCAAATATCTAGAGTACTGATTTTTTCAACTCATTGATCAACCTACAGACAGTATTTGTTTGAACTACCACACCATTAGTATCTGTTCGGATAAAAGATAATTCCTTATGAAAAAAATATAATAGACAGGGATTTCATATTGTATAAATAAAATATATATTATTGTCCAAACTCGAATACACTATGCCTAGTTGTTTTCATTCCAAAGTTCTATTTTTGATAATCAATCACCCGTATATGTAAGGTCTCGACGATTATGTATTAAGTGACACTGTACATTTATTTCAATCACATTATTAGTAAACTCAGTCACAGTGGCCAGGATAACATTATTTGCCGTTATCATATACAGAGTGTCGGTTTACCTATTCCTATACCGGGTGACACAGGGTATCGCACCACTCATGTAACTTCTGGATTCGTAAACGGATTTTTTTGCAACCGACACAAAAGTCGTCCATTTTGGTACCAAAATTAGCTCTTAAATTGACGTTTCTATTACTGACACAAAAATAGGTATGTTGCTAGGCAACATATTTAGTTCTTAGGAACTAAAGAGGATCTACTGGTAGTCATCAAGAATAATAGTAGATTGTTTTATTAGGATCAAAAGTGACACTCTGTTTGACAAGCGAACTTTGCATTTGCGAGGCGGAGCGTTTAGCGAAGCCGAGCGAAAGCAAAATTGGCGAGTCGAACAAAGTCACTTTTGATCCGAATGAAACATGCTATTTTTTCTGCAACCGAAACAATTTACTCAAATAAACATGTGAAGTAACCGCCAATGCCGTGCCATATGTATGCAATGCAACAAATATTGACAAATAATCCATGTGGTGAGAATATTCTACCTACATTAACAGTAGGTTAGGTTTTCTAGGATGTTCGAATTGTAGTTTCAATATGAATACAACAACCACAGAGTGACATATTTGTGTATGGACCAGGTGCTCTAATGGCAAATACCGCGCCAGTGCCAGCTATAGGAACAAGACGTGGTAAATGTTAGGTTAGTGAGCATATCAACAATGATAATATTGATTATTCATTCCTCTCCATACTACACTGTGTTTGACTTGATAATCAAATGAAGCTAAACAATATCGTTGTTTGAGACAAAAAAACTATTGCTTGCCGTGATTATTCAAAAACAAGTTATCCATCCCGAGAATAACGAATGAAATACAGATCAAGCAAGTATTTGAATCTTGAAGGCTTCCCTGATCAAAACAAAAATACTCAACTGAGATGTTTATAATTCCAATACTAAACTATAATAAGGTGTATTTATATCTCCAGCATGGGTATGAAATGCCAAATCTGCTGAAATCGAAAACAAATCAGGTACTATGCGTCTCAACCCAAATAACGAGCCGTCACAATGTTGTTTATTCTTGATGACGTCCAGTAGATCCTTTTTAGTTCCTAGGAGCTAAAGTTCAACTTTAGCTCCTAGGAACTAAATATGTTGCCTAGCAACATACCTATTTTTGTGTCAGTAATAGAAACGTCAATTTAAGAGCTATTTTGGTATCAAAATGGACGACTTTTGTGTCGGTTGCAGAAAAACAACATTGTGACGGTTGGTTATTTGGGTTGAGACGCATACCAGATTTGTTTCCGATTTCAGCAGATTTGGCATTTTATACCCATGCTGGAGATATAAATACAGCTTATTATAGTTTAGTATTGGAATTATAAAAATCTCAGTTAACTATTTTTGTTTTGATCAGGGAAGCCTTCAAGATTCAAATGCTTGCTTGATCTGTATTTTATTCGTTATTCTCGGGATGGATAAATTGTTTTTGAATAATCACGGCAAGCAATAGTTTTTTTGTCCCAAGCAACGATATTGTTTAGCTTTATTTGATTATCAAGTGAAACACAGTGTAGTATGGAGAGGAATAAATATGCTGTTGTTGTATTCATATTATTGAAACTACAATTCGAACATCCTAGAAAACCTAACCTGCTGTTAATGCAGGTAGAATATTCTCACCACATGGATTATTTGTCAATATTTGCTGCATTGCATACATAATAATATGGCACGGCATTGGTGGTTACTTCACATGTTTATTTGAGTAAATTGTTTCGGTTGCAGAAAAAATAGCATGTTTCATTCGGATCAAAAGTGACATTGTTCGACTCGCAAATTTTGCTTTCGCTCGGCTTCGCTGAACGCTCCGCCTCGCAAATGCAAAATTCGCTTGTCAAACTAAGTGTCACTTTTGATCCTAATAAAACAATCTACTATTTTATGAAACAGTTACAATTAAATAAGCAACCATTTCGGATTTGATCACATTAAAATCCAATATGGCACACTTCCGGTTTTTCTGGAAATGCCAGCAACTTTGTTTTTTCCAATGGAACACCTTGTATATTTTCACATATTCGAGTCCAACAGGTCAACACTGGAGTTCCTGAATGTACTTGACACTGCTGTTTTGACGTTTTTTGTGATTATTAATACGTATATGATTAGAGTACGGACACAAGACAAAAGCAGTGACAATCAAACATAACCACAAACGATTTTGAAGCAAATCATATGTTTTGCCAGACAAGGACAAGAATATGTTTTTCGCTTAGATAAAGAATCCTCGCATCTGCCTTCCTCCACAAGTCCTAGGAAGGATACATCCATATATATCTTTATCTGTTTCTTCGTTTCCTGAATCCATTACTCTCTTCCACTCGTAAACCTTGGATTTTTGAATATTCCTGCTCTAAAAATTCGATTCTCAAGTTTTTTTCTTTCAAAATATGTTCGACATTAATGTCATTATCTGCAAGTTCTTCGTTTCTTGTTGTTTCTAAATTGGAATAAGGTTCTTTTCGATATTCGCTCAATTTTTGAATTGTGGGTTCGGCTCTTTCTCTCTTTTCTTCAACAAACTTTCGTTCTGAAGGGTACCTGATTAAGATGCGTTGAAAAATATTCTATATCCTACCAAGAAATTTGAATACCTCGCAAATGTGGCCTGAACCTATATTTCATCATCCATTCCATCATATTCCGTTTCCATTTCTGTAGAATTACGTTATCCGATGGAAATTCGAATACAGTTGAAAACTGCACAAACTTTCTCTTTCTCAAATTCTCTCAATTTTTTCAACAAAAAACGTCATAACAGCAGTGTAAAGTAGAGTGTGTAAAGTACATTTAGGAACTCTAGTCAAAACAACTGCAATGTTTTTTGTAAACGAAACATTGAAAATGAGAATTTGTGATTTCCCTCAGCATTTGGTATATCAAAGTAGTGATGAAATCAAGTAAAATATCCAGGTCTGATTTTTTCGTATATCTCCGAAAGTATTCGGATTTTTCCAAGCAACAGCATTTTGTTAGGCATGAAATTGCGCAACTTTACCATGATATAACCGACCCTGTATCTCTCACGGTTTACAAGATTTCAATGATGAGGCTCGAATTCTCGCCACCCTGTTCCTATAAGTCGTTCCAAAAAATATTTACCTATAACCCGTTATCCATTCGAAGTTGTCTATGAGACTCCATGCTGTATAAGCGTAAATGTTGACTCCATCTTTGTATATTGCATTCAAAATCTCGCTCAGATAGTCCTGAAAACAAATGATGAGCAGTTGAAATTGTTGAATATGAAAGAAAACTTTCACGATAAGTACCTATGTCATGATGGAATTATGAAAAACAGTAATATGTATAATTATAGATAAAAGAGGTTACGGTACAGAAGAGTTTTTAATTGTTATTTTTGTATTTAGAACGAGGGATGTTACTTTGGTGATCGAGATCTGATTTTGTTAACGAGGCGTGACCAAGTTAAAAAAATAGTCGAGATGACCAAAGTATTTCTCGCTCGAGTTGCAAAAAACATTTTTTCTACAAACGTCAAAAAATTTAATTACAAAAATATGCTTAGCTTGATATCAAAATTAGTGTTGAACTGAATCAAAATGCCTACCCCTATCCTCCCTAGGTACGCACGATGTTTCACGAACATAATAGGAATTTCCTTTCGTGCGCTCCAAGAGATAAAACAAAGTTATTGTAACATTCAGAAATAAATGATTTCGTGGATGTTTGCGCGAAGTACTTACTTCGCGCATTGTTTTGTGCAAGGTATCATGGTAACGAAGGAAACTGAAAAAAGTGTCACTTCGCAATTTGTTATCGATGCGCTAACCTTGTCATTTTTTGACGTTTGTAGAAAATGTATATATTTCATGTTATCAGTCTTAGAACAAAACAAAGAACACTTCATAATTCTACATCTGATAGTGGATCCAGAATAATTATTGATGATTCATGTTCGTATTTCACCTTCATTCTTGAGTAGCAGGATACATTCGAACTTGTTGAAACTGAAATTTATTCATGCACCAAGGTACTAGAAAATATGGGACCAATATCATATCCAGAGGCTTCAGTCGAGGGGTATAAGGTCCCGTGGTATCAATATCCTTTACTACTAAGGTGTATATAAAATTTGTTCCAATAATTTTATGTATATGGAACTGGAATATGAAACTGTGGTCACTATGAAATCACTTCTTTTCAATTCTAATTGAAATCTAGTAGCCATGGCCATGACAGCATATGACAAGTCGTGATTGCCCACACAGCACATGACATCCATTGGACATCCATTTTAGGTCCATCTCAATTCCAAACGTCCATGGACATTGAATGGACATCCAATGTACGTACAAACATGGATTATCATTGGATGATCTGAATTGTATGTACATACAGTGAACGTCCACTCAATATCCAACCACCCATGTAAGTAGAATGTACATTCATTGTACGTATAAAGTTGAATGTACAATGTATGTTACAAAATTAACGTCCATTGGACATCCGTCATCTCACGGACTAAAACTCTCATGGACGTTTGATCAACAGCCATTGTACGTACAGAGACGGACGTACATTGGACGTCCATTTAACGACCATTCTGAGTCTGAGCATTCATGGATAAAGAATAAACATTAATTATGAGTATATGAACAATTGTTCAAAGTAAATATCTATTTGAAATCATTTTAATTCTGAAGGTTTATGGACGTTAAATGAACGTCCGTTGTACGTTCAGAGATGGACGTAAGACTATTGTTTTTTCAGCCATGTGAAGGGGAGGCAGAAGGTCAGATCGGTCGGTAGAAAAGCGGTAGCGTCTGGCGTGATGCTGACGCCATTTTCAGTTAGTAAATGACCGTGAACATGACGTGTTGTGTTTGTGATGAATTGTGGAATGCAGAATGTTTAGGACCAGATCATTCGAAGTAGGTATAAAAGCATGCATGTTCGAATGTGACTTCATATATCTGATATAGTTATCAGTTATTACCTCATGCTTTCTCATCCTACAGGTTGTTATTTATTTTCAATGGGCGGCTCAACAGGATTTGGGGTATGGACAATCGACTTCTACCTATATAGCAACTTATAATTTTTTTTACAGAAACAAGAATTCAGAGTGAACTGAAGAGGACATGAATCAACTTTATATTTATAAGATATAAGAACCTATATTTGCTACCTACTGTTTCTTCATTTGATTTCCAAAGATGAGCATTCATTATACGTCCACAAATAAACGTCCACTGTACGTCCTCAGGACATCCAATGAACGTCTAATTTGGTACGTCCAATGGATGCTCAGATATCGACATCCATTGTGAGTCCAAATATGAACATCTATTGAACATCCGAATATAGATATCCACTAAACGTCCTCCTCCTCAGGACATCCAGTGGACGTCCATTGGACATTGATCGTCCACTCAAGTACGTCCATTGGACGTCCTCACGATCCGAAGTGGACGTACATTGGACATACGTGTGCTGTGTGGGTTATAAATATCTACTAAATTCGAGTTTTATTCCTGCGAATATCGCAGAGGAACAGTGAATTCCGGTAAATCATAACAGAGGTGGCTATGTCTTTATTGACTAGTTGTTCATTGAATGACAAAAACTACCTTGGTAGGAGTAAATGATGGTAGGCTTTATAGCTAGTGGTGAAAAAACAGAATGCTTCCTAATGTCTGTAAGGAATATAGAATAGATGGATAATATGAAATAGTCCATTATGGCACCTTACTTGGAAAAATGTGATTCTATCGTAGTCAACCAGGGACGTTCCATCGTCACAAACGCCATTTTCAGAAATGAAAATTGGTGGGTTGTTGTAAGTATCTTTGACCCACTTCAACATCTTTCTTGCACCCCACGGCACCATCTGGGGAAAAAATTACTTACAACTCAAGCATACAATTTATACACCAACACAATACAACAATACAATGACTTGGCCTGTTCTAGTTAGTTAGTTAGTTAGTATTATTATGTATATCGTTAGTACAGATAGGTAGAAAGATAGATAGATAGATAGGAAAAAAATTAGATAACGAACTTTCACGAGTTGAGCGAATTGAACCTATAACTAAATATTTAACTATGACATTTGGTACATTTTCGAGTTAATTGAATTTTGTTACTAACTACACCTATATAGTGATAAAAAAATCATTCATCGATGATTTAAATCTGCGTTCTCGCCAATTTCTAGCGGGCCAGATGAATAGTGTCCGATAATTCATTTTGAATGAAAATTAACAGAAGAACTCAAAATACTGGTAATTTCATCAATATTATTTGATATAGGGATCCATTACGATGTGTAATATGACTATACAAATAAGTTCACCAATTATAAAGTTATACATGAATTACTATATAGACAATGACTTGAGGTCTGATACATAATAATATATAGTATTTGCTCATCGAGAACATTTCTGGAAAATTATTCAGAGAATAGTGACTCCTCAAAATTGATGAAGACAAAATAAATACAAGCCAACATTGCTAACGGGGTGAAAAACCCTCACTAGGAATGATATTAAGTTTCAAATATAGAAAAAAATGACGTTGTCGAGCAATTTTGAAGGTCGTATGGTATTATCATCACCTCGATCAACCATGTCAACATAGAGATTTAGACGCGCCAATGTTCCTAACGGGGTGACCACCCCTTACTTGGAGTAATATAAAGTATCGATTACAGAAAAATCTGACGTTGTCGGGCAATTTTGAAGCTCGTATGGTATCATCATGACCTCGATCAAACATGTCAACATAGAGATTCAGACGCGCCAACGTTCCTAACGGGGTGGCCACCCCCTCACTTGAAATAATATTAAGTATTGATTACCGAAAAATCTGACGTTGTCGGGCAATTTTGAAGGTCGTATGGTATCATCATGACCTCGATCAAACATGTCAACATAGAGATTTAGACGCGCCAACGTTCCTTACGGGGTGGCCACCCCCTCACTTGAAATAATATTAAGTATTGATTACCGAAAAATCTGACGTTGTCGGGCAATTTTGAAGGTCGTATGGTATCATCATGACCTCGATCAAACATGTCAACATAGAGATTTAGACGCGTCAACGTTCCTTACGGGGTGGCCACCCCTCACTTGAAATAATATAAAGTATCGATTACCGAAAAATCTGATGTTGTCGGGCAATTTTGAAGCTTGTATGGTATCATCATGACCTCGATCAAACATGTCAACATAGAGATTTAGACGCGCCAACGTTCCTAACGGGGTGGCCACCCCTCACTTGAAATAATATAAAGTATCGATTACAGAAAAATCTGACGTTGTCGGGCAATTTTGAAGGTCGTATGGTATCATCATGACCTCGATCAACCATGTCAACCAAGAGATTTAGACGCGCCAACGTTCCTTACGGGGTGGCCACCCCTCACTTGAAATAATATAAAGTATCGATTACAGAAAAATCTGACGTTGTCGGGCAATTTTGAAGGTCGTATGATATCATCATGACCTCGATCAACCATATCAACATGAAGATTTAGACATCTAGAACATCATGTTTCAAGAACTCCCTTTTTGTAGGACATTGTCAATTTGGGCTGTTCAGTGTTTTGCTCACGGATGAATTTACAGAAAACTACAACAGTTGTCAGTAGAATATTCATTGCTAGAAATTTGACAATTAGTATAGCTGAGGATAGGTAGGTATGATAACTATGACGATAACACAAGTAGATCTTCGTTTTATCAGGTGAGGAATTGAAAATGAAGACATACAATGTATATTTCGTTGTTCCACGAAAAACTTTCGATTCGGAATCAAATCAGATTCTTGTGGTGGTTCAGACACTGAAACCTATGAATTAGTTGGGAATATACGTCAACATTAGTGTAAACTTTAAGAAAATATTGTTTTTCCACCACTTACCTGAGAAATCACCATTATTCAAGGATATTCTCTAATGAAAAGTATTTTTTTTTGACTAAGGTAAATAATCTTTGGAAGAAGTCCATGGTAACTCAAAGTGGAGTGGTGTAGTTCATAGATGAAAAACCCGAAGTCATCTCCACAACTTTTATTGAAATGATCAAAGATCATCAATGGTGCATGTTTCGGGCTTATATAAGCCCATCATCAGCCGATAAAATAGTTCAAAGTTCTAGAAAAAAACGGTATTGACTTATATATATATAGGATATAAATGCAATGTTTGATTACTTACATGGAAGTGAAAAAAGTTGAAATTCAAATAACGTAAACAATAACAGAGCAAACAAAGGCAACTGCTCCATGATCTGGAATACAAACAGTTGAATGGATATGTAAAGGAAGTTCAGAATCGGAAAACTTACTGTTGATGTAAAATAGTGTTTTTATAAAAAGTATAATTTTTTTTTAATTCTTATGAAATTATCATTCAAGGGTCGGGTTCATATTTTATAAGGGCCCACGTGCCCTTGAATCACCGAAAAAAAGCGATTACCCAAGAAAATATCAAACTAATGAAAAGTATGATGTGGCTTCGGAAATAATCAGTTAAATAGGAGGAATTACATGTGCAGTGACACTAACACCACAAAATTTCAACTGTCAAATGTCAAGTCACCCAGATCATGGAACACAAAAATAGATACATGGAAATAATCTATTATCAATTCCTCACCTGATAAAACGAAGATCTACTTGTGTTATCGTCATAGTTATCATACCTACCTATCCTCAGCTATACTTATTGTCAAATTTCTAGCAATGAATATTCTACTGATAACTGTTGAAGTTTTCTGTAAATTCATCCGTGAGCTAAACACTAAACAGTCCAAATTGACAATGTCCTACAAAAAGGGAGTTTTTGAAACATGATGTTCTAGATGTTTAAAATTTTGACTGCATATGAGTGAGAAACTTGACTTAGCAGTCTCGGTGAATAATGGTATTTCCAGGGGAGACAGCTGCATCGAGCATCGTCCATGATGATGATAGCGATCGATAAAAGGGTAATTAATTATAGGTCTGCAACTTTTCTTTGATGTTGTAAGGTTTGCAGTGATCTTGTCAGAATTGGGTCAAACTGACTCAAGCAACTTCAGGGAATGTTTTGGAGCTGATTTCTAGACATGCAAACAGTACTCAAGAGATGGTCGAATCTGAGCATTGTCTAAAGTTGCGGTGAGAGAAACACTTCTTGGCGCTATTTGATTGAGATTGTTGTAAATCTCCATTATAACATGGTTGATCGGGGTGATGATAATACCATACAACCTTCAAAATTGTCCGACGACGTCAGATTTTTCGGTAATCGATACTTTATATTACTTCATGTGAGGGGTGGTCACCCTGTTAGGAACGTTGGCGCGTCTAAATCTTCATGTTGATATGGTTGATCGAGGTCATGATGATATCATACGACCTTCAAAATTGCCCGACAACGTCAGATTTTTCTGTAATCGATACTTTATATTATTTCAAGTGAGGGGTGGCCACCCCGTAAGGAACGTTGGCGCGTCTAAATCTCTTGGTTGACATGGTTGATCGAGGTCATGATGATACTATACGACCTTCAAAATTGCCCTACAACGTCAGATTTTTCTGTAATCGATACTTTATATTATTTCAAGTGAGGGGTGGCCACCCCGTAAGGAACGTTGGCGCGTCTAAATCTCTTGGTTGACATGGTTGATCGAGGTCATGATGATACTATACGACCTTCAAAATTGCCCGACAACGTCAGATTTTTCTGTAATCGATACTTTATATTATTTCAAGTGAGGGGTGGCCACCCCGTAAGGAACGTTGACGCGTCTGAATCTCTATGTTGACATGGTTGATCGAGGTCATGATGATACCATACAAGCTTCGAAATTGCCCGACAACGTCAGATTTTTCGGTAATCAATACTTAATATTATTTCAAGTGAGGGGGTGGCCACCCCGTTAGGAACGTTGGCGCGTCTGAATCTCTATGTTGACATGTTTGATCGAGGTCATGATGATACCATACGAGCTTCAAAATTGCCCGACAACGTCAGATTTTTCTGTAATCGATACTTTATATTACTCCAAGTAAGGGGTGGTCACCCCGTTAGGAACATTGGCGCGTCTAAATCTCTATGTTGACATGGTTGATCGAGGTGATGATAATACCATACGACCTTCAAAATTGCTCGACAACGTCATTTTTTTCTATATTTGAAACTTAATATCATTCCTAGTGAGGGTTTTTCACCCCGTTAGCAATGTTGGCTTGTATTTATTTTGTCTTCATCAATTTTGAGGAGTCACTATTCTCTGAATAATTTTCCAGAAATGTTCTCGATGAGCAAATACTATATATTATTATGTATCAGACCTCAAGTCATTGTCTATATAGTAATTCATGTATAACTTTATAATTGGTGAACTTATTTGTATAGTCATATTACACATCGTAATGGATCCCTATATCAAATAATATTGATGAAATTACCAGTATTTTGAGTTCTTCTGTTAATTTTCATTCAAAATGAATTATCGGACACTATTCATCTGGCCCGCTAGAAATTGGCGAGAACGCAGATTTAAATCTGAAGCTAACTTCAGCCACATGTTCTCGAGAGCATTGAACAAGGTATCAAAACTAGAAAAATAATTACAGTATGAAGCTAATGGTTTTTAAAAGGAACATTCAAGTATTAAGTGTATATTGGGTCCTTCGACTTTCGAGTTACAAGCATTACAAATTTCTTTAGGATTAATGCAAAAGAAATTCCTATAGCTTGATCATCTGCATATAGTTTTTTATTTTGACAGATCTCAAATGTTCACTTTGTCTGGTGTGATATGCTCATGGGTATCAGAATTGACATTGAAAATACGATTCGAGTACCCTTTCTTATTTTTAGTGAAATGAATCAAAATGCTTACTTGCATTATGAACAGAGAGTATATCTAGCAGATCCTTTGGTTTGTATGATCTAGATGTTGATTCCAGAAATGGTAGTTGATGAATACAAATAAATACAACCATCATGAAACGGAAAAGTTTCCCATATTGAGGTTATTATCTCACTGTGAATTTTGTAAAAAATTAATATAGGCTAATTGGGGTAATCACAAACAGGGGCAATCTTGAACACGTTCAATATCATTTGAATTTGGCGCCTACGAATGACGCCGAGCAACGACAGCGACACTGCAACCTTCATCCGCATTCCACTGTTTACACCGATTGTTTTTGCTACCGGTTCAGCTGAAAAAAAATATTTTCGTTCTTGCTGTATGAAAAGTTGTTGAGCAGATTCGAAGTGATCACTTTTTTTCGCAAAAAAAAAAGTAGAAATTGGTCAAGGTAAGCTGTGTTTGTGTGTTATATCTATATTTGTATTGATTATAAGTAAACTAATAGCTCATTGGCATATTTTGAGGTTATCTATCACGGACTGACCAGTTCACATGTGTTTACAATTGCCCCAGTAAAATAAAAATTGGGGTAATAGTAAACTGATTTTTGGGGGAATTGTGAATATGTGTGATTGTTTGGGGAAATTGTAAACACAATAAGACATAACCTAATCAAACCTTTGTACTTATGAGTAGAATAAATCCATTTCTTGCAAAGTATTTTGTTTTAATATCCTTGGGGGAATTGTAAACATTAGTCGAAATATCATCAGTTCAAGAACGAAATCACATCGGTTTTGTTCTATGTTCACAAATACCCCCTATAAAGTTGAACAGGACTCATATTTACGACATACACGATGTTTACGATTGCCCCAAAATTTCCAATAACGTTTTCTTTTTCTTGGAATTGTAAACATCTAATATTTTGATAAATTCTCTGACCTCATTCTTGCTATGCAAATCATATATACACAATACTCCAAAAAAACTGCACCCAAAAAAATTATGAGATAAATATTCAACTTTACATTTTAACAGACTTCAAAGTTTCTTTTGTAAAAATCGTTTACCAATACCCCAACTAGCCTATTTACGTATTTTCCCTTTTTTTCGTAAGATCAAATTTCACTTCAGAAAAAAAGAGGAACTTGGCTCTTCCACCATTCCTATGACGTACCTTCTGATAATCCACATTCACACAGAGTTGAAATACAATTGCCTGTGCCAGTACGATGTTGCCGACATCATCAATATGTCTAGATTTCCGGAAATTTTGAATGCATAAATAAGTATATCATAACAGCAATTGATATAATAGGTTCTTCAATCCTACCTTGTCAAAGTATTATGAATCATTCCCATAAATCTTTCATTGGCTGAATGAAGTTCATTACTAATAAAGATAAATTATGATATTTTGCGATAGTATCTATAATTTTTCACTATCGCTATATATTACAATATGTTATTCATAACTTGTCAGTAATTTTTTTGCTAATGAATTCGTTCCTTGATAAAACGGATCTATTTTCTAGAAGTTGCAGGTTATATCTTGCAACAGCGCCTAATACTTCGAGTCCGTTCACATTACTCAAAATACTGACAGGCACAATAAGAGGAAGGAGCCATGGGTGTCGACTTCACCTGACCGATGACAGTGAATTAGGAAGGATAGTATCGTTTAATGTAGCCGATAGTGATACATTGATTGATTGTCAGAATGAAGCCAACTACCCTCTGCATTCCTGCTCCGAGTGCATCTTCAATCCAATGAAGGGTCACAAGCCATTGGGTTACATTTGAAAAAAATATGTTGAGGGTGGTTCCAGCTATCCCTGAAGGGATATATTCTTTATATTGCCTGCAAAAAGTAGGTAAATACATCAAATTGTTGACGTATGTCGGGAATTACCAAAAAAAATTTCTCCTTCCTACTAAAGAATTTATTCCAGTTTAAGTCATGACACTGTGCATGAGAAAACATTCACAAAACTATAATCATGTTAAACATAAATATGACACCAAAAATAAAATTGATGGTTGGATATCAACAGAGAAATTCTCTTCAAATCTAATGCACGATGTTCTTTCGTGCGCTCCAAGCGATAAAAAAAATTCATATAGGTAAAAAAATTTACAATAAATTGCCTCCTTCCTTGAAAAAATAGCTATTTGTGTATTTAGATCGCAAAGTGATAGATTGCCGCTCGACAAAGAAAGTTACCGCGCGATGCGGAGCGGAACCGTTGCGCGGTAATCTTTGAAGAGCGGCAATAACACGTTGTGCTCGAAATACTCACAAGATTTTTTCTACTAACGCAGCTTTTGGAAATAACTGCCCTGAAAGTATGAGCGATTGAAATAGTTGATAAAGTTCTTTTCCATATTATCCCATATGTCCAAAGGAAACAAAATGAGGAAAATTGAAATAACTGACAAGCCAGAAAAAAATGTCGGGTCTACCAAGAATTGAAACTGGACCACCAGCGTGGCAACCTGAGCTTCAGACCTCTGAGCCATAGTACGATAAACTCTGCAATCAAATTGAACATTACTCATTGGTGCAATAAAATAAAGATACACTGTCTTTCTGGTGACAACAATAGTTATTTATTATACAAGGGAAAAAAGTAGTAGATTTTAGCTCCAGGTTGTGTTGTCTCCCGACGCGTAGCGGAGGGAGACAAAAAACCGTGAGCTAAAATCTAATATTTTTCCCGTGTATAATACACTATTTTTTTCTGTGACAGAAGGAAGGACGAATCAATATTGAGAAGATATTACATTATTTCGAAATCTGAAAATTATCGACGTGAAATTTCAAGTTTTTAACAGTAGGGACACCTGCGTTTTATAGGCATCTTTATCATTGTTTTGAAGTAATCAAATATCTGATGTCACTTCTGTCAGTTCAATTCTGTGATTTGATTTTAAAAAATTGCGAATTCAGTAGTTGTTTAGTAATATACGAAACCGCGAAGTCGAATGGAAGATAAAAGGACTTGCAGTTCTTTCTCGGAGACGGTATTATTGACTCATTTTTCGGAACTTTAGCACAACAAAAGCCATTAACAGAGTATATATATATGTGATATATATCCGGGAAAGAAGTACTCACTTTTTTCCCACGGGAAAAAAGTAATTTATGAAAAGTGACATTTTATAACCTGCCAACAGAGATGAAATGCCAAACTTTTTTCCCGTCACAGAAAAAAGAGTTTAATTATAAAGTATAATTAATTCATCGTTTTCAACAGATATGCTTAATTAGGAGCTTCTTGTAGAAATTTGTTGGTACATATCTTCAGCGGTGAATATTTTGATTTTTCTCGCTTTATATCCATAGATTGTTTCTTGCGAAATGCGATAAGTTTCAGATACTTATTGATTCCGATATTATCTTTAACATTGAAGCATGTATACGTACCATCGAATATATAGACCAATGAGTTGATGACTTCAAAGTCTTTTATTTTTTACCAAAATAAGCCAGTAAAACGTTTTCTGAATACATATTCACCATCTCGGAGTGGCACCAATTCATGAATGTATCATATTGTAATTCATAATACTTCCGTGATTTCTCCGGTAAGAGATTCAAATTCTTGAGCTTTCTGCTATATCATCAGGAAGGAGGTGTGTTTGATGATTCACTGTCACTATTTCATATCATGAAAGAAATGGGGGTTTTCAAGAATAGATAAGTATAGGTTACAGAGATGTGCGAGCGTTTTTTCAATTTTTCCTCTCACGAGCGCAAATGCTATCAAAAAATGACATTTCTGGGAAAACGTCAACTTTGTGCTGGAATTTGAAAGCGTCAAAGGCTACTTTGTTAAGCTTTTGTAGAAAAATCAGTTTTTTTGGATTCGAGAAAAAAAATTAAATCGTGGTTGATTGAGAATTCAGAAATCTTGAGAAATTGATTGAATAATAAAATACTTATGCAACATATCATGTTTTTCATAGTAATTTTTAGGTATTATAAAAATGTATTCATTATGTTAATTTTACTCAATGAGAAAATGAATTTTAGATAGTCAGTGGAAGGAAAAAAATTTATTACATGATCATGGACAAGTTTCTAACTTGTTTGATCATGTTTATGTTATGAACAAATGTATTTATTATTACCATTATAGTACGCTGATATGTATGTTATTTTACGAATGAATGAAAAAAATAAAAAATAAAATAAAAAGATCCCATTAAAGTCCTCACGTTCTGAATATCACACAGTGTGAACAGAGATGTATAGAAATTCAACTGGTGCGCTTGCTCCCTATTGAAGGTCGTTTGCAAGTTTCTCGATGGCGCCTAATCTGATAATCCTTTGATAAACATACTTGACGTGGGTGAATCTCGCTAAGCTCATCCTGGTTACAATCCAAATTTACAGGAAACATATTACCGACCGATAAATATTTCGATACGTTTATGATTTGGATCAGAGCAGTGAACTGATTCCTGATCAAAGGATAGAAACGTCAATATGTCAAAAATATTCTTGGGCTGAAAAAAATGGTTATTTCTGAGATTGGGGTCAAGTGTTCGTTAGGGACGTGTTCCGTAGTTTCTAAATTTTGTGTATAATACCTAATCCACCATAGAAAAAAGAAAATCTCTGTTCTACAACAGTATTATTTCAGTGATTTGAAATATTAGCGTGAACTGGTGTGAATAAATTCTAAGGTGAGTACCAGTTACCATATCTGCTTATTATGATTTTCGATCTTGGTCGCTATTTCAATAGTTGATACATTCTTTGTTCTGGTTCTTCAAAGAGGAAATTCATCAGATTTCATGCTTTGAATAGATTCATGTCATGAAAGAAGTGAAGCTTATTAAAATCGGCTACAAAAAAGATTTCTTGCTTCTATTTCAAATTGAAATTTGAATGAAAATGTTGAGCACAGTATTTATTCGACCACAAAACAATGATGGAAATAGATTCATCCCTCACAGAACCAAGGTTTTGAACGATTTTCCGATTATGGCGTCTCTATCGCAAATACCTTAACCCCACGTCCAAAACTCGCTTGCAATAGGTCGCTTGCACGAAGACCGACCCTGGAGGCAAAATATTGAAACACAACTTCATTCTTCTGTGAATTATTGAAACACAACCTCACTTTTTTATTTGGTTACAGAGGAATCAAAAGGTTGAAATAGTTTTTCACAATATTTTGGCATACGAATCGTGTTTCTTGCGTTATTCATTAATTCAAGCATGCCCTCGGCGCATTGTGCTGTTGTACAATGCATAAAAAATGCAGCAAGAGACTAGGGAATATGATTTTTCAGGTGAATAGTAATCTCACATAGTTAGCATTATGAAATGTTGTCATTCCTTATTGAAATTCCTTCTGCCCTGCCACTTCTGCAATACAAGCTAATGCTGCTAATAGATTGAAAATGTCTACAACACACACGATCGCGAGCACGATCGTCAGCATGTCAGACCAGTCCTAACGATTGATTGCATGAATCCAATCTTCTTGCATTATTCTAGAAATTTCAGGTATATTTCTATTAGCTGATCCTATTGCAGAAGGAATTCCGATGAGAAATCAGAGAAATAACCAAATTTCAAAAATGAAAACTATGTGAGTGACTATAGTAGGTACTTACTTCTTAATCATAATGTATACCAATTATACCATCCGGATTTCTTCATCTTCCGCTGCAGTTTTTGTGCATTTTACAAAAGCACAATGTGATGGCATTAGCGAATTGATGAATAGCGGAAAAATACGATTCATATGCCAAAATAATTGTGGAAAACTATTTCGATCACTTGTAAACAAATATGTTTTGCCTCCAGGGTCAGTCATCTGACAGTTCTTGCACGCGACCTATTGTTCCATATCGAGAGTTAGTCTGACGAAACAATTGTGAGCCCACCAGTTAAATTTCTATACATCTCTGTGTGAACTACAATAATACTCACGTTAAATCCGCAAGGTGCCACCTTCCAGCTTGGATCTTTGCTCAACTTCCCTCTGATATCATTAATGTAGCTAGGAGGACTGTCATAAGGCGGTTCTTCGTCGTCAGCCACCAGATTGGTCCAATAAGTGTTAAAGCCCATGTAGTCCCAAGTGCCTTTGATGAATTCGATTTCTTTGCGGGTGAATTTCGGCAGACGGGATTGCAGGAAGTTCTCCATTTTGCTTCGTTCCTCCACCCTGTCAATGAGCTCTTGGGGCCAGTCGCCGTTGAAGATCGGGTTGGCGTACATGCCAAACTGAAAATCAACCAAACGTTCCTCACAAAATCGTCACATTAGACAAATTCCAACTACGAAATAGTCACAATCCTCAAATTGGAATGAAATGGTAAATAAATACAAATAGCTCAAAGTCATTTCCACACAATGTTCATGAAATGAACAACAATGGTAGATTTCGGGAGAAAAACAACTACTTCCCTGGCTAATGCCACCGCAGGACATTGAATTACATCCTCCCAAAATCTGTGCATCGACTCGTATAAACGAATACTGATACAAGTGATTCTCTCCTGAATGCCTATTGATTTCGATTTAGCCAGGCCGCTAGACAACCACAGACCGGTTTCGAGCTCTTTGACTCTCATCAGTGCAGTGTAGTCTCCAGCGCCTCGGGGTGAATATAATTCCGAATTGGTTTTTGTTTGGCTAGGCTTCGCTGATTCGGCGGTCTTAGGACTGCTGGCTAGAGACTACACTGCACTGATGAGAGTGCAATGTTGTTCATTTTATGAACATTGTGTGGAAATGACTTTGAGCTTTTTGTATTTATTTATTAGTCAAATTCCCAAGCATACTCCAAGCGGAAGATCGAAGATCACGGTATAGGGAAATATACGGAAAATAATCGTATACTTCCGAAGCCCAAAGTCTGTTAAACTCCGCACGACCACTGCGAGGTCAACCACAGAAGAACGAATAAAGTGGCGTTCACAACCAAACTTTTTACGTTTTGCTTTTCACGTTTAGTATTCTGATTGGTGAAGCAGAATCTGTAATTGAAATGACGCAAAAAGCTGAAAATATTCAGCTTTTTGCGTTGCAAGAAGCCAGCGTTAATATGAAACATTCTGTAATAAAATATGGAAGTTATGATAATGTTTTCATGATTTTTTGTGAATCCACAGAATAGTAGATAGGTATTCTGTTCAATTCATTATTTTCTTGTTGAAGATTGATTTTTCTCTTCAAGTATTGAATAAGGATCAATTTTCATCACCGCCAGTTCTATCAATTCAATATTATTAATTATCGGATAAATATTATTGTTATGATTATTTACTTCATTTCAGGATGTAAAACAAATAACAAAACCAAGGCAACTGAGCCATAAAAAGTCACGATTTTTTGTTGTTGTGAATGACATTTGCTCACGTTTAATTTCAGATTCTGCTTCACCAATCAGAATACGAAACGTAAAAAGCAAAACGTAAAAAGTTTGGTTGTGAACCCCGCTTAACGCATATTATGTCAGTCTAAGCAGAAACAAACTTCGTATATTAGTGCATAATCCTTCGATATCTCGCAATCCATTATCACAAGAGAAAAACTTTTGGAAACAAATTTCTTCCGTTATTAAAGGTTTCCATTTTGAACGTATTTTCAACAATACTGGGTGTTTTATGAAAACGGGACGACTCGGTGAAAGGTTTTTTTAAAATAGAACACCCAATATTTTTTATTCGAAATTCATTCCGCGAAGGTTCATCTCTACATCGCTGTGTGGTAAAAATTTGATTTGGTTGCGACGTTGCCAAGTTATAATTAATAAACCCATTTTTACTACTATTGAAGGGTCATGTTGAATTGGGTATGGTATATTCATTTATTAAAATTTTGAAGATATTCTTGGCATACAGTAGTTTTTTTGTATGTTCTGGTTCCCACGAAAAGGGATATCCTGTAATGTTCAGAGAACATCGTGAGAACCAAGGGAAATAAGGTAGGAACTGGTGTTCTTCTTTTTCTGGAGGTTATATGCCTCGGGGAACACCTCCCTTGGCAATGTGTTCCAGAGTCGCTGTTCGTTGGATAAACGAGTCTTTGGAAAGATATGTTCTGCAGGTCTCCACAGTGACCACGAAGGGGTGCGAAGCCTCAACTCGATGGGTCAATCTCGCGGGGACTGCCAATGGAGGAACAATTGTTGATATTTCAGAAGAGCATCGTCCATGAAAATATCTATAAAATAGAGCCAGATCACCATCTTTTTCACGGTGTTCCAGAGAAGTGAGTGAGTTTGTGAGCGATTCATCACCTACGAGACGAATTGCCCTTTTTTGGACAGAATCCAATAGTTTCAGGGCATGTTGGGGTGATGCACCCCAAATATAGGAACAGTATTCCAGGACAGGTCGGATTTGTGCATTATAGATCATCAGCAGCTGACTGGAACTGGAATAGCTCTTGGCCCGAAACAGAAGTATTTTGGATGCACTTTTAACAATAATGGATCTCACGTGATTTTCCCAAGAAAGGTTATTGCTGATAGTAATACCAAGCATCGAAATGGATGTCTTCAAAGGTATGGATATTCCTGACAAGCTTATGTTGGGCACAGTTAGATCGGCTTTTCTACAGAAATGGCATGCTTGTGTTCTGTTTGCATTGAAATCTACGAATTTATTGGATCCCCATTCGATAAGTCCATATTCATGTTGTCAACATTTCTCCCTCGTTCGTTTCTGATTTGCCTGGCTGGTATTGGAGCCCTGGAAGAGAAGGCGGTATGTAGGGTACTATCATCCGCGAAGCTGTGTACTGGACAAGAAGTTGCTTTCAACAAATCGTTGATATGGAGTAGAAATAGTGTTGGTGCTAAAATTAATCCTTGCGGAACACCAGCATTTATGATAAGAGAGTCAGATGAAACTCCGTCGACCACTACATGGAGGGACCTGTCTGAGAGAAAACTAGCTAGTAGAGAACATAGCTGGGGAGGCAAGCCATAAGATGGAAGCTTGGCGAGGAGTCCGTGGTGCAAGACTCGATCGAATGCCTTGGAGATAGCATGTGCCACGGCTGAGGTTTCACCATATTTTTCAATAGATTGCTGCCATATATGTGAGACGAAAGCGAGCAGGTCACCAGTTGATCTCTGATGACGGAAGCCATATTGTCTATCATTGATTATACCTGAATAGTTCAGGTATTTCATGAGCTCGATGTTGATAGCTTTCTCCATGATCTTTGAGATATTAGATAGCAGTGCGATCGGTCTGTAGTTGCTAGGTAGTTTCTTTTTGTCTTTTTTGGGAACTGGTTGTACTCTTGCAATTTTCCAGTTGGGCGGGAATATCCCCAATTTGTGAGAGTAGTTGAAAAACTTGCAGAGAACAGGTGTTAGTTCGGGAGCACATTTCTTAAGAGCAATTGGTGGGATATTCACTTCATGCATGTGCTGACAAAAATAAAATTTTTGGCAAGATAATAATTTCAATGGTGAATGTCAGGAGCTAGGTGTGATTCTAATTCCTGAATACTGAACATGGGCTCAAGTAGCTTCTCTTGCTAATATCCTACAGTGTGCCCCTCTTTTAGTGGAACTACCCTCAATTTTTTTTCTTCTGAATTTACTACTCGAAAAGATATGAAATGTTAAATCAAACTCAATCTATGGACTATCTGATATATCTCTTTCAGTACTACATTTAAAAAATAAAAATTGTTGAATCTTTCATTCTATTACGAGGGTAGTTACGCTGGAGACGGAACACTGTATGTATATCTCACCTCGAATTGGTTTCTTCTCTGAGCTGCTTCGATATCCTCAGTTTTATTCGATGCTGGTTCATTCCATTCACCGTCTAAGACGATGGACATTGGTGCTAAAAAAAAACTATCGTTAAAAATGTTCCATATGTTCAAAGGAATGTATTACATACAGGCTGGAGTCACATGGTCTAATAATAATAATAATAATAAATGAGTTTATTCAAAGAATATTTTCCATAATAAGAGTTATTCATTTACATATAGTGTATTTAATAAACTAAAGAAAAACCTTCCGAAGTGTAATTTGTTGTAAGGCTTGTTGAATACAAATACGAATTAATCAATATTATCGAAATACATATTTCATTTCACTTCAAGACACAAGTAATTTTTTTTATTATTCATCCATTCTTGTTTCCATTCTTTTATATTCATATTTCCTATTTATATTTCCTATTATTATATATGTATAATAATTGATATTCTAACTCTCAATATTCTATATATAGTATTTAAATATCAATAAGATTAGCAAATATATTCCTTGAAGAGTGTAATATCCAGTTTTTTATTTCAATTGTATATCACCTAGATGATTTTATTTTTTTAATATTATTCGGAATTATATCATATAAATAAGAAATTAAAAATTCATATAAAGTCGTGTGAAAAAGTTACGTTACCGCACTAGTGCTGGGAAGTTACGATTGTTGTATTCTTGAGAATTAGAAAATGCAGGACTAACTAAATGATACATGTAACTATTCTGCCTTATGTGTAATTTTTTAGCATCATTATAAAATATTGTTTATGCACTTCAAGGGTTTGAAGGGTACCTTCATTCCGTTTTTTCGGGAAAAAAATGGTACATTGAATTCCTAGGGATTTGAAGTAGCACTTTTTCCGCAAAATCTGGATCACCATAGTTATATACTGAGGTAGTTGATATGGTAACAAGTTTCACCTATCCTTAAATGCAAAAATTAGTATAAACATCTCAGGACTAAAGTGTTTTCAAATCCCACGACAAATCATATCCCTTCCATTGGTCAAGTTACAAACTCTCTGTCTAGGGATTCAAAATACCACTTTATTCTCTAGTTGTATAATGTACTATCATTCGAAGCCTCTTATTCATGAATGATATAAGCAAAAACACTCTTAGGAAAATCATTGCACCTAACTCTTACGGAAAATGTCTTCTCCGCCGTTGAAGACTTGCCAAAACTCCGCTTCGCGTCGTTCGTGTAACTGCTGTCGCATGCGGAAAATTACTACTTCCTGCACTTATAAGGTGAATATCGAGGTGAATATCGATTACCCACCTTTGTAATGCGGAAACTCCTTTTTGTACATGCGATAGATAGCAGCGTGAGCCTTGAGCAGCACATACGCGCATCGGTACTCCCCGAACCCCGTGTTCTTCACCCCCGGGGCGAAAGCCCCCTCCCCGTACTCCCTGGTGCAGATCAACTTTGGCTCGTTCATCGTCATCCAGTTGGCCACGCCCGGAAGACTCCGGATGGCTATCCGGGCGTAGTTGACGAAGAGAGGAACGATGTCCGGATTCATGAAGCCGCCCAAGTCTTGGATGGTGACAGGCATGTCCCAGTGGTAGAGGGTTGCCACCGGTTGAATGCCGTATTTCAGGCATTCTGCTACTAGGTTTTGGTAGTACTGAATGCCCTTCTCGTTTATCTTGTGCTCGTAGCCAGTAGGAAGAATCCTGCAACGAGGATAATGTTTTGTTGATGATTATTGCCAGAGCAGTCGTCTATAGAATGTGCAGAGGTCAAGCACCCATAAGCAATACGCACGGTAGAAACTATAAGACTCCTCGTGAAGAGTTGGGAAACTGCCCTATCATGAAAACAACAGATAGCATAATCTCAGAACATAGCATAGATGAAACTTTCAAAATGATTATAACGGACAGATAAGCACGAAAGGAACGGCCTCCTATCAATGCAGACATTGCTGTCTACACGGACGGTTCGAAAACAGAGGAATGGTCGGGAACTGGTATTCAAGGTGCCAAGCCAAGGACAAGAAACTCACTGAGCTTGATAGAGGTAAATACGTGACGGTGTTTCAGTGAGCACATGTAGCAGTACATCATTGCGTAAAGTCAAGAGTTCACACGGATAGCCATTGCAATCTACTCGGATTGCAAGACGGCAATCAAAGCAGTCAACTCAATGCAAATTAACTTGAAACTGGTCTGTGACTGCTAAGTAACCCTGAATGAACTGGGCAGTCAGAACAGACTGACTTTAGCATGGGTACAAGCACATACAAGTGCGATGAAGTGGCGAATTCATTAGACCTAGTAGCAGCAAGTAAAGTTCTGAATGGTCCAGAACCCTTTTTTGGTATTACGAATGATCAGCATGGATGCAAACCAAATCTCAAGAATGGGGAAACAATTCGCCAGGAATGAGACAGGCAAAGATGTTTATTAAGAAGTTATCTCGACGAAGTTGACGAACAGATGAATGATGTTCGGATTCATGAAGCCGTCCCAGTCTTAGACGACGGGCATGTCCTAGTGGTAGAGGGTGGCCACCGGTTGAATGCCATATTTCAGGTATACTGTCACTAGGTTTTGGTAGTACTGAATGCCCTTTTCGTTTATCTTGTGCTCGTAACCAGTAGGGAGAATCCTGCAACGAGGATTATGTTTTGCTGATGATTATTCCCGAAGACCAGAGCAGTTGGGACCAGGTAGCTGTGCGGACAGAGTGATAATATTCTAATCCGCATTCGCTTGTCGGTCATGGGTTCGATTCCCAGCGACAGCAGAAATTTTTTTGATGGTTCAAGAACGTGTTTGGGATCACACGTTAAAAGGTAAGACCCCCGTCATTGTAAGGGGGTAACCGAATGACGGATTGAACAATTTTAGTCGTGAACAGACTGTGCAGGGGTCAAGCGCCCATAAGCAATACGAACGGTAGAAACTGTAAAATCCTACCATGGCAACAGATGGCATGATTTTAAAATACAGTCTCGATGAAACTTTCTAAATGAGTATAACGGACAGATGAGCACAAAAGGAAGGACCTCTTATCAATGCAGACATTGCTGTCCACACGGCCGGTTCCAAAACTAAGGAATGGTCGAGAGTTGGTATTTATGAAACCAAGCCAAGGACGAGAACCTCACTAACTTGATAGAGGTAAATACGAGACAGTTTTTTAGAAAGCAAGTGAAGTGATGCATCATTGCGTAAAAGTTTTGATAAGGCAAGAATTCACACGGGAAACCATTGTGATCTATTCGGATAGCAAGACGGCAATCAAAGCAGTCAACTCAATGCAAGTTAACTCTGAACTGGTCTGGGACTGCTTAGTAATCCTGAATAAACTGGGCAGTCAGAACAGACTTACTTCAGCAGCTTGTACCCAAGCACATACGAGGGCAATGAAGAGGCAAATTGACTATCCCTAGTAGGAGCAAGTAAAGTTCTGAATGGTCCAGAACCCTTTTGTGGTATTGCGAAATCTATGCAAATGATCAGCTTGGATGCAAACCAAATCTCAAGAATGTGGGAACAACTCGCCAGAAATGGGACAGGCAAAGGAGTGTATTGAAATACTATTCGAGCGTAGTTGACGAACAGAGGAACGGAGTCCGGATTCATGAAGCTGCCACAGTCTTGGATAGCAGAGGGTGGCCACCGGTTGAATACCTTATTCCAGACATTCCGATACTAAGTTTTGGTAGTACTGAAAACCCATTTCGTTTATCTTGTGCTCGTAGCCAGTAGGAAGGATCCTGCAACAAGGATAATGTTTTGTTGATGCTTGCTTGAGGTCACTGCGCCAGAATGCAATGAATGGTTTGAGACGTTCAACATATTCTGATATTTTGCAAGCTCTTTCTCAGTTTTCCAGATGACAAGTTATTTTTAAAGTATTTTGTGTTCCAATAAAACTCGGTGGTTTTGTTGACAGTGATAAGGGTGAGCTTCTTGTAATCAGATTCGAATTATATTCCCAGTGGCGTCGCAGTGGGTGATCTTGTCGATATTCATGGTGATTATTATTTCACGCCACTGGTTTTATACCGTATTTCAGGTATTATGTCACTAGATTTCAGTAGTACTCGATGCTCTTTTCAGAATCATCAAATTCCTAGAAGGATTGAAGCTTAGGTGGCTATTATAAACAAGAAAACCTTGAGATAGCAGAAGAAGAAGGGGCAAAATAGATTTAATCAGGTCGCAATGCATTTGTCACCATCAACACTCATCAATACCAATACGTGATAACGAATTGAAAGAAAATGCCATTAAAATAGAGAAAAATGCCCTCTTTCCGAATATCCGAATGTGCCGCGAAACAAAATGATCTTTGTGAGTGGCAGTAGTCAAGACAGGCCAAAAAAGAAGTAAAGGTGGAAGCTCGAATTATGTTCGTGGAATATCTTGATAAGTAGTGGTTTGTTCATATTTTCATTATCAAATTCGTGTTTTTTAGACAAATACCCGTAGGTAACATAAAAAAATTGAAAAAAAAAAACATTGCATGATAAGTTCAATGTTGAAAAATGGTGTACGGTATAAGCATTCGATTAATAAGATTCTAGTTGTTTACCAAATTGTTTTTTTTTGTGATAATGCAGATTAATCTTCATCAATAAACATACCCAAATCAGAACATTTTCATAGGCGATTATGATCTATCGAATTGGTATTGGATTTTTCTTCAAATTCTGGAAGTTATGAGTTTTTGGGAATACTTTGTTCGGCACAGGTTTGCAAAGCTGCTTCGCACTCACCTTGGCCAAGATATAGAGAACCTGTAGTGGTGTAACCCCATCTCGGCCGCCAATCTGACATCCTCCTTGTACTTGTGATAGGAATCGCAAGCCACATCCCCATTTTCCTGGTTCTGCACCCTAGTAGGGTCCTCGTGGGTGAAGCGGTCCCACACCCCTTCTCCCTTGCCGTCGGCGTCCCAGGCGCCCTCTATTTGGTAGGAGGCCGTCGCGGCGCCGAATTGGAAGCCATCGGGGAACCTGCGGCGGCTGTGGGAGGCTTGGTTTTCGATGGCAGAGCTGGAACAAGGGGCTTTACATGAACTTTCAGGGGCCACTGGGGATTTCATGGTCTATTGAATGATGATGTCTTTATTTGGGAAATTTTGAATCATTTTAGACGATTTGATTTTGGGTGTATGATAAATTGACATTCATCATACAGGGCGTGGAAAGAAATTCTGAATTGAGACTCTATCACGAATCTGCGATTAGAAGTCTATAAAAATCACAAGTTTCCATCGTTCAAGTATGAACCCCCTGATTGGGTATGAAAGTGTTGAAAAGGAATATTCTCAGATAAATTATGAACATACAAAAATAGATATATATTTATATAAAAAGCAATACATTGAGAATTCGCATTCTCTATGTGATGAGAATATTTACTCTTTCTCAGTTGATTCAATAGAAAACAACTACTTTCCTGGCTATATGCCACGATGAACATTGAATTATATCTATTGAACACACACGATAAGAGTTTGAAAATAAAATATAAAAATTTCTGAAATTGAGAATTTGCATTCTCCTTCAGATAAAAATATGTATATGCACACATCATATAACCTGTGTGCATGTGAGAGATAATATTTCCCATATCACTGATATGAATGATTAATAACAAAGTTGTTGCTACTTTTCGATAGAAGCGGCAATGCCGCAGAGCTGAAAATATCTTAGATCGATAGACCAAGAGCAACTACGTGAGTAACCAAAATTTCGGAATGATCCTATGTCCCGTTCTCCATAAACGTCTAACGTACCATCGACCGTGAGTTACCCTGTATTTCAGTCTTCTCGTAGGGTGTTTGCGGCGAAGTCAAAATAAAAAATGGATTTTTTTATTATTATGATTTCAGAAGAGGAACATGATGACGATGATGAGTATGCGTTATTAGGAGTACGTACTAAAAATAATAAAGTTTTGAACATGTTTTAAAAAAGGGCCAAAGAAGGTGTTTATGAGTTGTTAGTGTTGAAGTATCTTTCGGATAATGATGCAAAATTCTAATGATTTTTTCGTTTATCTCCATCACTATTCCATAATCTAGTGAAACATATGAAGGATGAAATCAGTTCGCTACCTACGAATAAGCATCCGATTCCTATTTCTCCCAAGGAAAATTTATGTGTCACATTAAGGTGAGTATATGCATAGTTTTCATGTCAAAAATAGGAAAATCTAAAAAGTGATATTTTATTTTTGTATACACTACACTATTTCGGCGAACTGTGCAATATTTCGGTGATTGTAGTATACGTAGTGGCGGTTTGAATAAAAGATCGGACACACAGAAAAAAATCCGGGACCGTCAGGTCCGGTGATCTTGTGGACCATGCAACAACTGCAGGGTTGCCAGTTCTACTGAATTTTCATAGTGAATTTGTGCTACTACAATGAGTAGAAATCAACAATGTTTAGGCTAATAATCCATTGGTGTCCAAACTGCATCTATCACAATAATGTATGATAATTATGTTCTAGTTCTAGTTTTCACTGCTAGATGGTGCTTTCTGATATGCAACTCAAGGTTGGTATAATTGACTTGATGCAACCTTTTCTCCATTCTACCGACCTTCAAACAATATGGTTTGGAACGGTTTGGAAGGTAAGTACCAACACAATCCCATTAAAAAATACGGGGGTATATGTTCAGGACGAATTATAGATGATTGAAAAGAATAGAAGTGACAGAATCGATTTCTCTTTTTGTGTGGAATTTACTGATGCAAAAAAATTGCAAACTTCTTTTGTTCACACGAGTTAAAAACAAAAATTCGAATAGTATAGACTTTTAGACACAATGTGAGAATAGGTTCCACATTCTTGATGCATTTTTTTTCTGTATAATCGAAATTCGAAAAATTAAGGTGCATTTTAGACTTCAGTTTCGGCCGAATGTTGCATTTTTACAACTTTAATGAGAATCATAGTTTAGCTATGGTTCAGTAAAAACGGAGTGTTTTTGCTCTCTAATCATATTTCTTATTATCATGTTATGTCGGGCGAAAACAATATTTTACTAATTAATTTTTAGCGTTTATTTTCCAAGTAGGTGGGTGATGTTATCAATGACAGACTGTTTATCCGTCTGTCAGAAAATCTGAATAATGCTTTTAAAGCATATCATAATATTTTTCCGTCAATTCCGTAAGACATTTCCACTTTCACCATTTAATGAGTAAAGTAATTGCGAAAACGTGAAATTTTATCTATTGAAATATTGGCCACGATTATGGTTAGCTGACTAAATTAAAAATAATAAATAATATGAGCATTATTTCTATATTTATGATTTGCCCCGAACTGTCACTGCGTTTAAAATTGTTACAATCAGAAAGTATGAATCGAAATTCAGTTACATATTGTTTGAGAAATATTTTGAGAAAAGGGAATATAGATGTACAGGGTAATTATTCAGAAAGTAGGCGTCATGAAAAAAACACTTTTAATGATAACTCATTCCGAAATTCGACTTGGGCGTTGTTTTCCTTAAAAAAAAAGAGGAAAAAGGCCTACTCGTCACTTGAATACAACTTCATGTAAAGAGTTATATTTTTCAAATAACTCGCTGATAATTGGCTAATTCATTTTGTTTGAACTTCAAAAATGTTCAAATCTATACTGAGAAAAGTTGTCTTTAGATTTTAGCATTTTCCCTCAAATTTGAATGATTCATTGCAACGTCTAGGTCTTGGTATTTTTTTGATTTCTTAGAAATTAGTGTAATATTGAAAAAATTGTATCTCCAACAAAACTGTTTTCATACTAGTAGCTCTATCCTGCAAAGTTGATGCATCGTCTATAGCACTCAGGCGCGAAATGTATTTAAATTGATCATTTCAGTACTAAAATGATGTCAAAGTCATCAATCAATTATCAATCAACTACACGTTTCCAACAAGTTTGAGTTAAGGACAGTTTTGTCCAAGTAACAATTTCTTTATTGTTACAGAAATCTCGTTCAAATTAAAAAATATCGAAAGCTAAAAGGTACAATGGAACGTTCAACTTTGAAAAACAGTGTCATTTGTGAAATCGGAATAGAAACAACTTTTTACAGTGAACTTTTCTGAAATGTTATCAGATAAGCCTATTTTCAGCGATAGAAATGAAAAAAATCAACTTTTGCAAGCAAAACTTAACGCCCTAGTGGAATTCGAGTATAAGTTTCCTTCAAACGATTTCAACTTTCTCAAAGAGACTGTATAAAGAAGTGTCAAATTTATTGTTAGCTTTGAATCTTCCTCTGAGGTTTCCTAATATTGAAATTTTTAAACACAGTGATACTCAGTGTTAAATCATCTGATATTCAGATAAACAGCAATTTAATATATAAAATATAAAACCTAGAAATGTATGTGAACTTTGAGACCCCGTATAATGAAAACAAGTTTCTCCAAGACAAAACAAAAAAATACGTATCTAATATTTCAATTTTTGCTATCGAACACCCTGTATATAGATTCCACCATCCACACATAAAAAGAAAAGTTCAAGGCTTAGATTTCGAGAAACTGTATAACTGAATGAATCATAAATATATTCTACCCAGTTTTTTTAAAAATCCAAAACCTACCTTCCCTCCCTATCCTCCGTAGGTACGATGTTCTACGGACATTATAGGGATTTCATTTCGCGCGCTTCAAGAGATAAAAGAAATGTTTCTTCTGTATTGCGCCTTGAACTTCCAGAGGTAGAAACTGTATGAAATCTCGTCATTTTATTGTAGAACTATTCGGATATATTCCAGGATGAACATCTTCCGGACGCATTTCAATATACTTACAGGGTGTCCGTTTTTCGAGCTCCACCATGGGGATCTCAGTTATTATTAGACATACGAGGTCGGTTAAATCAGGGAGAAGTTGCGCATTTTCATGCTGAACATGTATCTGCAAGAAAATTTGATGTGTCATTTTCTGTTTTTGAATTATTGGAGGAAAACGAAAATTTATAATTCTCGTTTTTATTTTTTCAAGCGGTATCCAAAGAACCTAGACGTTTCTGACTTGGACATTCTTGAGCCACTTTTTCACAAGGAATCTGAATCTATTATTGTATTTTCCATGACGTTCTTGATGCCAAAGTTACAACACACAACTTTGTTTTTTCTCATGGGCGCCATATTGGATTTTTGCATTTGTGAAAAGTCTTTTTTTATTATTAATAGTATATTATGTAACAAGTGTTATAAACGTCCTTTTATCAACGAGTAATTTAAACACGAGCGGAGCAGAGCGGAGCAACAAAACTTCACCAAATTCCTTTCTGTTCGTTAGCAGCGTGATGTAAGTGTGACACGTTGCAAACGCGAATGCCAATAGCGATCAAGAAGAACAAAATCGAAAACAAATCAGAATTCATCGTATTGTGACGTAAGCATGAGACGTTGTAGTGGGGCAAACAAAGAAAGGGCACAAAAGAACAAAAACAATACTTTCAATATCCTTCTAAGACCTCTTTGTAAGTGCATATTACGCCTAAAATATACAATTTTGATCAACAGGAGAGATTCGATCATATCGTATGATATATCATTGTCATCAGAAAAAAAAAGACTTCAAAAATGCGAAGATTCAATAAGGCTTCCATAAGAAAAAACAAAGTTGAGTGTTGTAACTTTGGCATCAAGAGAGTCATGAAAAATACGATGACAGGTTGAGATTCCTTGTAAAAAAGTGCATCAAGAATGTACTAGTCAAAAACGTCTAGGTATTTTGGTTTTCGTTCAAATAAATAAAAACGAAAATTACAAATTTTCGTTTTCGTCCAATAATTCAAAAATTGAAAATGACACATCGAATTTTCTTGCTAGATAAATGTTCAGCATGAAATAATGCGCAATTTTGTCCTAATCCAACCGACCTCGTATCTCTTATGATGAGATCCTCATGGTGGGGCTCGAAAATCGGGCATCCTGTATATGTATAAACATGTTCTATACCATACGTTCATACGTATTTTCGGTCGTAGAAGCTGTTAACGAAAGATTTCACAATAATTTCGGATCACCCTGTATTTGCATCGGAGGTAAAAGTCTTCTCAGATGTTCATAATGAATCTACTCACCTACTAATACTCGAAATAAAAAGTAAATTCAACACTAAAATGATTTCAAAAGACATGTTCACAATATTTTTCCAATATTCGATATATAGATTTTCATTTGGTTGGAAGGGGACTTGTTTCAAAAAACTGTGCGTTATCTCGTACTGAACTGTTTAAATAGAACATAACGATTTTGAGTGGTGGAAATTCAGTCGATAATTATAATTTCTACTTAGTATTTATTTAGAATTTTCGCAAAGTTTAGAATCACCTTCTACTTATCACTAGATCACTTACTGTAGATAAAAAGTGATATCTTTCAAGATTTATTTCCTTTGATATATCTAATAAAAATATGGATTGCACTCGGGGGATTCCAATTTCAACATCCAGAATCCTTTTACATCATTATCTACAGCGTGTCTCACTTTAAACGGCCCCCTTTATATCTCAGTTATTAGTCATGCGATTCCAACCAAATTTGGTGTGGTATAAATAACCATCAATGTAATCAGTTTTACAGAGATGCACATAATTTTAGACAGTGCCGTGCGTTTTTATTGAAATAAAAAGGGGTCGATTTTTCATAAAATCATATTAGGCATTTTTTTACATGGTTGTATTGTTGTTCCTCGTGCTTTTAAACCTCCATATGCAAAAAATCACGTAATTCCGAATTAACAGGATTGGCTTAATTTTTTTCATTTTCAGTCTTGCATCAATAGTGACTTCAAATCAACTACGAATTTTGGAACGTTTGATGGCTCCGGTAGGTGGAAAATAATGATTTGGAAGGAAAAACGGGTTATACTTTTTTATGTTGAGCTCACAGTTTCCGAGTTAATAATTATTACGTTCGCAAAGATGCTGTTTAGATGTGCCTGTTTTTCTGAAACCCTTCATAGGCATCTTATATGAAAATCCACATATGCGGGTTTGGACAGTTTTACTGTGGAAAAATGCCTAATATAATTTAATAAAAAACTGACCCCTATATACATTTCAATGAAAATGCACGGCACTGTCTAAACTGATGTTTGTCCCTGAAGAACTGGTCATATTGATGATTATTCATACCGATACAAATTTGGTTAAGATCGCACGACTGATAGCTGAGACATTTGAAATGATGGAATAAACTACTCAGCAATTTTTAGGTGCATCTAATATTCATTCTGGAATAATAACATCGAAATAAAGGGGAAATTATGCGCAAAAAATCAAGGGGGTGATTCTGCATGAGAAGTTCATTTCATGTACACGAGGGTCTGGAAATGCATAGTTTTCAAGATACATTGTGAAATCTGGCAATGAAATTCTTTTTCATGAGGGTCTGATATACATAATTTAATTGGAATTGTGAAATCCATTGGCGTCTCAGGGGCAAACTAGCGAATATTATTGTCAATAAAATGTGCGCCATTGATTTTTTCAATAAATAAATAAATAAATAAATACTAATTCATTGTATAAATTTGTACAAAACATTTCTTCAAAAACAGGGGTGATAATCAATGTGTGATCCATGTCCATAGACATAGAATAAGAATGAAGATTCATTTTTCCCAATATTTCATAATACTTGTTTAATCAACACACTTTGTATTATTGAAAATTACTCCTTTCTGGGCAGAGAATACATAGTTCTCAATATACAGAGTGTATCGTGTTTAAAACATGTGTCCTGGGATATTTGAAGAAAATGAATGTTCATTCTTATTCTTTGTCTATATATGGATATGGATCACGCATTTATTTTCACCCCTGTTCTTGAAGGAATGTTTTGTAAATATTTATACAAGGAATTGTTATTTATTTTTCCCCACGGAAACGAAGCAAAATATTAAAACAATTCAGAAGACCAAAATGTTGTAATTATAGTTGATAAATAGAATATGAAGACATGATATTTGATAATTGACAATAATATTCGATAGGTTACCCCCCGGGACGCCACTGCCACTGGATTTCACAACTCCAATCAAATGATGGGTAAATCAGCCCTCCATGAAAAAAATGTCATTGCCGTATTTCAAGAAAATCGGTGGAAGGATATTTGAGAAATTCATAAAAAACGGAGTTTTTTTCAAAGTTTAACACACTGTATCTTGAAAACTATTTCGGGACCCACGTGTATACGGAATGAATTTCATGTTTTCTCATGCAGTATCACCCCCTTGATTTTTTGCGTTCACCTAATTCACGGACACCCTGTATAATGGCAACTAAACAATTAAATATGAGACAAGTGTATAATAACAGGATGATTTTTTTAATTGTATTGTATCTTTCCTTCCTATTTCTTCTCATTTGCAAAAGTCTTGTCAAAGAAGTGTTTTCTTCACCGCATCGACCATCACTTTGTTTTTAGCTTCAATTGTGAGAGTAGTGAGCGTTAGTGAATTCCAGAAATTTTCTCCAATGGAGGAATCCTTCACGAAAAAACAATTCTGAACTCTCATTCACACAATTCATTCTCCAATCTATGAATTCATAATGTGTGAGATTCACCCCAAGGCAACTGCCCAGGCAACCAGATGACGTTCCAGTGACGTCTTTTTCACGTCACTTGAATGACCAAGGTGACATCAGTAGTTGACGTCGCATTGACGTGATAATGACGTGAATAAGTCACAGCCCAATGACGTCATATTACTCACGTCGTATTGACGTCATTCACTCACCAAACTGTGACGTCCGACTGACGTCATAATGACGTTAAAATGACGTCAAAATGACGATTGAATTTGGCGATGATACGTAAAAAAGTTCCCTTTAACATGGTGTGATGAACACCACTAACCTCTGATGACATTATATAAGTATCCTTGGGAAAATTGGGCGTCGACAGGACGTTCCTGCAACGTCACGAAACTAACATCTTCTTTCACCCATCTAAGTGACGTTCACTCGACGTCGAAACCATGACGTGATTATCACGTCATAGAAAGTACGTCATAGTGACGTCATAAATTGGTGTGTGACGTCTCTGACGAAATATCGCCAATTAGGGACGTCACAGTGACGTGATCATTCGTCATTTGGTTGCCTGGGTAGATGACGAATGACGTCACTGTGAGGTACCCACTTGGTAATTGTTCGTCAGAGGCGTCACACACCAATTTCTGACGCTACTATGACGTACTTCCTATGACGTGATAATCACGTCTTCATTACGACGTTGAATAAACGTCACTTGGATGGGTGGAATATGACGTCTGGTTAATGACGTTGCAGGGATGTCGTGTCAACGTCATATTTCGGTTTGTGTGTGTATAATATATGTTCCAAACTCGGTGGCCCATAGAACGTTTCTGGAGAACGGGACATATAGGATCATCTTCAAAATTGGGTTTCTTTGGCGATCAGTTCTGTTCTATCGATCTAAGATATTTTCAGCACTTCGGCGTTGCCTCTTCTATCGAAAAGTAGCAATAACTTGTTATTCGAATGGAACACCCTGTATTTTCTTATGAAAAGTGGATGAATCGATTCATCATTCGCGTACGTATAATAAAGTGCTTACATACAATTGTTTTTACGAGCGAATCTGGAGACTGGAGAGCATCTAATCGGATGTTTGATAAAGATTCAATTCGATAAGTTGGATATCAATCAAAATGGAGAAATAAAAACAAAAAGTGATAAAAATAATAACATCATAGATGATTTCGCGATATTGTTTTACATAAAATAAAGGTGTTTCGCGGAATTCAGTTTCCTTCAGTTCCAGAGATGACTGATTGCGATTTGATACAACTTATATATATCAGTTGATAATAATTATCACTTCAGATGTGATTCAGATTCTAATCCGGAAAATTTGAAAGGAAAAGAAAAATGTCTATGAACTGGTATTTTTATTAATTAAAAGCTTTTATTTAACTTGCATTGTATGTTTGTATGGATGTATGTATGTATGTTCGGGTGGAATCTTTGAACTCAATTTTGAAGTAGAAATCTTCAACCGATTGAGCTGCAATTTTGTATACACGTTCAGTTTGGATGACAATAATGCACGATAAGGTGTGTCACGTTATTGTAAATCCGATATGGCGGACTATCCAAGATAGCGGAATAGCTATTTTTGATATACTTTCACAATATGCGTATCAAATGAAAGGGCTCGTTGAGAGTAATTCGAAAAATAATATGACGTTATTCTAAATCCAATATGGCGGACCATCCAAGATGGCGGAATGGTCATTTGTAATCTAGCTACTTCTACAATATGGGTATCAAATGAAAGGGCTCGTTGAAAGTGATTCGAAAAATATTGTGACGTCATTCTGAATTCATTATGGCGGACCATCCAAGATGGCGGAATGGTCATTTTCTATACTTCTACAATATGGGTATCAAATGAAGAGGCTCGTTGAGAGTAAAATAATAAATAAAGTAAAAAAACAAACTTTTTAATAAAAAGCTTTTATTTAAACGCTCTAGAAAGAAGAAAATGAAATTTTTCTTAATAACTTTAACTATCAACTTATAACCTCATTATACACAATTTATATATGATCATAAAAGCTTGTCGCGATGATCAATAATTATTTAATTAAATTGTAATTTTAAAAATTTTATCTCAGCAGATTTCACATAATTAAATAAGTACCTACTAGTTCATTCTCACAAGTGAATCGCGCGACAAACTTTTATGATCATATAAATTGTGTATAATGAGGTTATAAGTTGATAGTTAAAAAGTTATCAAGAAAAATTTCATTTTCTTCTTTTTATTGAGAAGTTTTTTTTTTACTTTTAATTTATTTGGAGCTAAGTTTTCGATATTAAAGGTGTTGACATCAGAAATATTATATGTATTTTTCCATTGCTAATTGTTATCCTGTAATAGCTTGCGTAAAACCAAAATTCAATGAGGTGGTTGAAGAATCAGAAAATCTGATCACCCTCTGAATTTGTTCCAAAATCAAATGTCAGTAGATATAATCAATCAGAAGTTAAGATTATATATACAGGGTGTTGCGAAATTCGACCGGCAACGCTTGACAGGTGATATAGCCATTGTGATTTCATTATCACTGAGATAGGGACATACTGTCCTCAAGTGTTCAGTTCTCGAGATACAGGGCGTTGAAGTTAAGAAATTTGAATAGGTTTTTCGCAGTATCTCAAGGAACATTGAAAATATACTTAAGCATTCAAATTCGGTATATGGATCCATCTTTCATCGATTAATTTTTTGACCAGGAAGACATTCCGACAATTTCACGACCCAGAGAGGTGTCCTACAGAGGGTTGTGATAACTTTTCCTCCCATATTTTCTGCGCCACTGATGAAATTTCGATTATTTCCAATTCCTCGAATTGATTGTTCAACTATCTTGAAAAACTGCATCATCTTCAACTGAGCTAAAATAAACAGTTATCGAGATATTTGACCCGAAATAGAAGTTTGCATAGTAATTTTTCATCTCATCTTCTTCAGTAGTAGAATATATATTACAAAAAAAATTTGTTTTTTCTTTATGCGTGGAATAATTATTATTTCTGTTCAGCTACAAAATGAGATCTGAATAGTATCTAATCTACTCAACACCAAAAAAATATTTTTGCAATTTTCATCTACTGAAAATGATGAAATATTGCTATGCAATCTTCTATTTTGGGTCGAATATCTCGAAAACTGTTCATTTCAGCTCAATTGAAGGTGATGCATTTTTGGAACAAAATTGAACAATGAATTCGAGGAATTGCAAATGATTGAAATTAAATCAGTGGCGTAGGAAATATGAGAGGAAAAGTTGCCACACTCTCTCCTGTAGGGCACCACTGGATAAAATGTCCGAAATGGCTTCCTGGTCAAAAAATGACCCATTCAAAGAATTATTTACCAAAGTTGAATGCATTATAAAGTTTTCTTGAGATA
This sequence comes from Phaedon cochleariae, assembly GCA_918026855.4. Classification (NCBI taxonomy): domain Eukaryota; kingdom Metazoa; phylum Arthropoda; class Insecta; order Coleoptera; family Chrysomelidae; genus Phaedon; species Phaedon cochleariae. The sequence continues at coordinate 699,533 of OU896710.1, read as the reverse complement.
TTGCGAAACAGCTATTTTTATTTCTCAACTATCTCAGTGATTATCTGAAATCACGAGGCGGCTATCCTGTCAAGCGTTATTGTCGGTCGAATTTCGCAACACCCTCTATAGGTAATCATCTGAAATAATGGTTTTTATAATTCCCTCTTCCCCAAACGCCCAAAACTCAATTTCAAGAAACTAAACTCGTGATATGATTAGCTTGAAGGGAATCACCGCAAATATGCATATAGGTACTGGCGCAATACAAAAGCGAATCTATCACCTTTTGCCGAGCCTTTTGCGTACCTATAGCTATATCTTGTTTTCTTAATGGTAATTGTATAGGTAAGTACCTACTTAAAGCAACTTAAAGTATAGATAAAAATAATCCTGGTTATGCTTTTAATTACAGAGAATTTTTTTGTACCTATCTTTCATCGTTTATCAGGAATAACACTGTTCGCTATATATATCTCCATATTATGGCGTCAATGAAAATATCAACATTGTTTTCTATCTTTTAACATAATTAGTATATCAGGAATAACTGTAGGTACCCCTACATATTATTACTTTGATTAAAATATCAATCTCATTTTCTCAATTTTTGGCGCAACTGGATTTTTTAAAATGAGATTCGATTTTTAAATTTTTAATTCGGAAAAAAAATACCCTTGCAAATTTATATGTTCATGTTGAAAAGGAATATTCTCAGATAAATTATGAACATACAAAAATGGATATATATTTATATAAAGCAATACATTATTGACTCTTTTTCAGTTGATTCAATAGAAAACAACTACTTTCCTGGCTATATATGCCACTGTTCGTCGTTGAATTTTATCTATTGAACACACACGATAAGAGTTTGAAAATAAAATATAAAAACTTCTGAAATTGAGAATTTGCATTCTCCTTCATACAAAATATGTATATGCACACATCATTCTGAATATTCAACAGAAAACAACTACTTTCCTGGCTATTTGCCACTTCGAACATTGAAATGTTCATACTGACCCAGTCAGTAAGATTTATTAATGCCGCGGCTGGCGTTTCATAGCCTTCGCATATTACATCTTCTTTTCTGCCATGTGAAATGCTTTTCAATTTCACGCAAAGTCCAAATAATAATCCATCATTTTTTGTTCACTCAAAGTCATTTGCAATTTTTTGATTACCAATTCGATTCAAATTACTTGGAACGACGTTGCATAGCAACAAGCTTTTTCTGCCTATAGGCATCAGTAAAAATACACCTTTTCTGCATGTGGAGTGTTATTACACCCTGTATATTAAGCCTAAAGGACCCCGCACGAAAACACGGGAAATTGGCTCTCGGTCGAATTGGCTGAAATTTTACTATGTTGTTGTGGGATGGCTCATTAAAAAAATTTATGAGTTTGAAAAGTTTTGTATGTTTAGTTTCTAAGATACAAGCCGACAAAGTTCGTAAAAACGTCGTATCGGGGTAGGATTGACAAAGAAAAAAACTGTTTTTTCAGTATAAATGAAACAAAATAAGCTAGAAAATGTATTGATCGCAACTCATGAACATGTGTAGTTATAATCACATAAATTATAGTAAATCAGGATGTATACGAGGCACGGTAAAAAAATTCATTTTTCGGATAAAAAATTCGAGCACTATTCCAAATCAACAGGTTATATTTTGGTGGGACATTATAGTTTTAGTCGTAGGCTTCGAAAACGTATTTTGATTCTTGATAACTATCTCTGTTCGAAATATGAATTTTTAGAATTCTGTGTTATAACCCGTTTTTGAAAACAAATTGACAGCTTGTTTTTGATCACAAAGAAAGTGATTGATACTGTTGATTGAATGAATGCTGTGAATTCCGTTGTTCAATATTACCTTTCATTTAGATACAGGGTGTGTTAGATTTTGTTGAAGATTATTTAACGTGTTTCAATTGCATATCTCGAAAACAGTTCCGTCAATTTGGATCTCATTTTACTCACACTATTTTGAATACACGAAAAGTTTTTCAATTTTTCATGTTTTATTTCTGAGATATCAATTGTTGAGTTCACAGTATTACAGGTATTATAGGGATGCATATCTCAGAAACGAATCATAAAAAATTGAAAAACTTTCTGCATATGATAGTCAACATATTCAAAATAGTCTGAGTGAAATGAGATCCAAATTAACGGAACTGTTTTCGAGATATTCAATTGAAACATTTTAAATAATCTTCAACAAAATCTAACACACCCTGGATCTAAATGGAAAACAATATTGAACAACTGAATTCGCTAGTGAGTTAGTACCTCAGTTTTCTTGCAATCAACAGTATCAATCAATCCCTTTTCTTGTGATCAATTGATTTCCAAAAGGGGTATAACACAAAATTCAAAGAGTTCATATTTCGAACAGAGATAGTTATCAAGATTGAAACTACGTTTTCGAAGCCTACAATAGACTGAAACTATAATGTCCCTCCAAAGTATAACTTGTTGGTTTTGGAATAGTGCTCCGTAAAATGAATTTTTTTACCGTGCCTCGTATACACCCTGATTTACTATAATTTATGTGATTATAACTAGACATGTTCATGAGTTCCGATCAATACATTTTCTAGCTTATTTTGTCTTCTTTATACTAAAAAAACAGTTTTTTTCTTTGTCAATCCTACCCCGATACGACGTTTTTACGAACTTTGTCGTCTTATATCTCAGAAACTAAACATACAAAACTTTTCAAACTCACATATTTTTCTAATGAGCCATCCCACAACAACATAGTGAAATTTCAGCCAATGGGCTTATATCACAAACAAATTTTATTTCATAATTCGATAGAACTCACCCAAACTAGCTCACCATCGCAAACCGTTTCTTGCTGTGAGCTCCCTACGTTTTATAATAAATTATTAAAATCCCCGATTTTTCGGACCTCTGAAAACGAGGCGATGATGTGACGTCAAAACCCTAATACTGAAACAAGACTATTCCAGACAAAGATGAATGATATATGATTTCTGACAGATAGTGAATTACCGCGAGATCACAGTTGAAAGAATTAATATATCAGTTGCCTCAGTCTCCGTCGGGCGTTTGGTATTTTCTTTTAACTATGGCGAGATGAGGTTCCTACGTCATAAGAGGCTCCGTTTTCAGAAGGTACTATTATTTATGTACAAAAATAAAACAGTCCAGTAAATTTTTCGATCGAATTATGTCGTCAATCATTATTTATGTATAAAAGGATCATTATAAACATGGTTTGAGTTAAAAGTTCTACTAAGGTGTACACGCCCATTCGACCGAGAGCCAATTTCCTGTGTTTTCGTGCGGGGCAGGTAGGTTTTTCTGGTAAAGAAAAAATTATTAAGAAAGTATATATTATAGTAAGTTCCTTTATTTGGCAATTATTTTTCACAATAAATGTTCAAAAAAAAATCTCTGAAGAAAAATAGAAAACTGTTATTCATTCAAAAGTTTGTCCTTTATAAGTTCTATTACTTCGGGATGCGTAAGGGCATTGAGAAGTTTCGAATTGATACTGGTACTAGCTGACAAAGTACTAGTATTTTCCCCATCAATATTACTACCAGCAAATTTATCATTTTGCTGGTGCATGAATAAATAAAATTCCTGTTTCGGTAATGTAGGAATCAATTCGAATTCGTATGGAGTTCCATCTTCCTTAGACAAAAGTAGATTTTCACCAGAATTCACATCAATACTTTCCGTTCTCTGTCTTTTATGAGTACTTTTGGAAGTTCTGTTTTGACATACAGTGAATGTTTGTTTTACTATGTCTAAGATAGATCGAGAACTGTTTGACAAAATCACCTAAAATAATACAAATTAACTGAAAACCATCTTTATAAAATTATAAATGATTTATTATGTATTGATAAATTACTGAAAGGAAATAAGTATAGATGAATCAATTTTTTAGAATCAATTCGTTTCAGCATAGATATCAGAAGTAAAAAGTTCAACAATGTACAGTGTGTCCAGTTTTCGATGCTTTTGCGTGATATCTCAGTTCTCTCTGGAGATAGAACCTTGCGGTTTTCGCGGTCCAGTGCCACTACTGCCACTTTGTGTGAGTAGAATTCAAGATGGCCTAATCAGATTTTGCATAACTGTTTTCGTTTATGAGATACAGGGCGATTTTGAAAATTTATACTTTTTGAACCCCCTTTATATCTACGAAGTTCCTTAGCGAAAATCTCAAATTAAATTCTTATACCATAGAGGATTTTACGCAGAATCCAGTGGCGCACTCTTTTTTTTTTCGGGGTACGGTTTTCCAGATACGACTCAAACTTATGATTGTTTAAACGGAACACCCTGTATTTCATAAGCTCATTAAATACCGTATTTTTATTTCCTTCAAAATAATATATGATGAATAGATATAACATTGTCGAAAGTGCTCAAAAATCATTAAAACCATAGTCGAAACATTGAATTTTAATAGTGGGCTATAGATTTTTTTTATATTTAAAAAGTTCCAATTGAAGGAATATTCCCATGAATTTTTCCATGAAGATGACAAAAACAATATCAACATTAATCAACTGATAAAACACAAAAGTAAGGTACCTGAAAGCAACAAAGAAATAGTAATAGAAAGTTTATAGTGTAGAATAAGCACCTGATTAAATATTTACGAAAACAATTGAATTTCGAAATTATTCAGTAACTTATTGTCCATTTTCCCTAACACACAATAATTAACACACTTTCTCAATACGTCTTCTACAGTGAGAGGCACAACAATCTTGAAGAACTTCGTGCAAAAATAGTTTTCCAGAAATAAAATGACATCTTTTAATGGTTTTGAATGCCTAAGACGTTTTGAGAAAGTGTTTGAAGGAAAATAAACATCAATTTAAACAATTCAGTGAATAAGTTACTGAATAATTTCGAAATGCAATTGTTCTAGCTAGTTTATATTGAATCAGGTATTTATTCTAAATTATGAACTTATTACTATTTATTTGTTGCTATCAGGTAACTTAGTTTTGTGTTTAGTTAGTTAATTAGTGTTGGTATTGTTTCTGTCTTCTTCATGGAGAAATCAAAGGAAATATTCCTTCAATTGGAACTTTTTTCATGAAAAATCCACCCAATCCGGTTGAAATTCAATGTTTTAGCGATTTCGGAGCATTTATGAGATTTTTATATCTATACATTATAATTCATTTTGAAGGAAAACAATAAGGAATTCAATATGAGCTGATTATATATTTGAAAAATCATAAGTTTAAGTTGTATCTCCAAAACCATACCCCGAAAAAAAAATTTAGTGCGCCACTGGATTCTGCTCTATGGGCTGAGATTTCAACTAGACATATTCGCTGAGAAACTTCATAGATATAGTGGAGGTCCAAAAAGTTTAAATTTTAAAAATCGCCCTGTATCTCAAAAACAGAAAGTTATGCAAAATCTGATTAGGCCATGTTGAGTTCCACAAAAATGTGGCACAGGACTGTGAAAACCACAAGATTCTATCTCCAAAGATAACTGAGATATCATGCAAAAGCATTGAAAACTGGAAACACTGTACAGTGTCACCAGTGTGTCCAATTTTCAATACATTTGTTTTCAAAATAACTCAATAAATAATCTTCCCAAAACATCTTTTTTTTTGAGAAATTGAATCACCCAGTATAATTTTAACGTTTTTGATCTATGAGACATTTTAATGTAATTATTGCTCACATCTTCCATGTTTGGATTCAAAATCTGTTTGCTTTCCTCAATATCAGATAACTGCTTCACAAGAAATTGTACAATGGATTCTTTCAATCTCTCTTCATCATCTTGAGGCTTAAAAAAATCAGGTTTTCCCTTTATTGATAGAAAAATATAGCTGAGGATAAATATGGTTTCAAAATCCAAAAAGAGTTATTGATTAGTAATATAATAATATAAAACATAAATTAATAAGATAAATGTTCCATAAAATATTGGAATCATGATAAAATATATGAAAAAAAAAACAATATTTTCACTATGTGTACTCATTTCCACACCTTTGGTAGCCATACATTGAGAGAAATACTTGTTTCTAAATTCTCTACATAGTGCCACCATTTATTTGGCACTCTCAAAACATCTCCAGGTTCCAATATAATTTTTTTGCATGTAGTAATTTCTGAAAAGAAAATATGCTTTAGCAGGCATAGTTAACTGAAGTATTGACCCACATTATACCTCTGAAATATCTGAAATCATTACAATCAGGACTGAAAAAATTTAATTTGGAATAGATACTGGATTCTTCATATGGTATTCTGGTAGGCTGTAGATTTTCATTGGGAGGAAACAGAAGCCATAATTTCCTGGAATATAAATTGATAAATTTACAGAGTAACTAGCTGACCCGGCAAATGTTGTTCTACCATGAACATTATTTCTGGAAACAAATTTTTAGATAAATATTTATCAGAAAACTTTCATAATCTTATTTCTACTTCTTTTTACTTTTTAGTTTGTCAATCAATGAAAGCGGGATTCTTTAGTTTTTCAAACTACTCGCTATTTATTTTCTACTTCTTTTTAGTTCGGTACTTTATACCTCTTCATTTTTTCAAACTACTCTTTATTTTCTACTAACTTCTTTTCACTTTGGCTATCTATAAAAAGGTGTTTCATTAGTTTTTCAAATTAATATCTATTACAATAGCTGATACCCGGCAAACGTTGCAGATACTAATTTTGAACCGCCATATTGGATCCGCCATTTTGAATTTCCAAATTTTGACGAACGAACCATAATCTCCGACCTAAAAACCCTCAGATACCGATTTTGAATATAATTGGATCATAATTACAAAACTCGTCCACCATATTGAATCCGCCATTTTGAATTTCCTAATTTCGTTAAAAAATCAAAATCTCTGACCTCCAAAACCCCCAGATACCAATTTTGAAAGGGATCTAACCATAATTACAAAACTCGACCGTCATATTGGATCCGCCATTTTGAATTTCCTAATTTTGATGAATAAATCATAATCTCCGACCTTGAAAACCCCCAGATACCAATTTTGAATGGAATCTGATCATAATTACAAAACAGGTCCGCCATATTGGGTCCGCCATCTTGAGTTTCCAAAATTTTATGAAAGAATCATAATATCCGACCCCGAAAACCCCCAAATACCAATTATGAATGAAATTGGATAACAAATACTCGTCTGCCATATTGGATTCGCCATCTTGAATTTTCGATTTAAAAAATAGATTATGACCCATTCTCATACCTACCAAATATGCACAACAAATTTCATAGGAATCTGTTGAGCCATTTCGGAGGAGTTCGACCACTAATGACCACTAACACTGTGACCACAGTTCTGTGACCAGGACAGGAGAATTTTATATATTAGATAATAATAGAGAAATCCATCAATCACAGTATGTTTTATAATTCCAATATTGAAAGAAAGAAGTAGTTATATTCACCTGCCATACAATTGACAAACCACATTATACCCATAGGTATCCATGTGACAGGGTGTATGAGCCCCTTTAGACCCAATCCATATTGTACTATCATCAGCTCCTACATCAGCCAAACCCAGAGACTTCCAATTAATTTCCTAAACTTGAAATTAAAATCATATGAAATTGCTCAATTCAGTTCACAATCATTACATTTCTCAGCTTGTCCAAGTTCGGGGAGCAATCTTTCATGTATTTGTAATCAAAGTAGAGCCACTTTGGATGATCTCCTTGCTGAGAGTGTTTCAAAAAGAATTCGAAATTTTCGTCAAAGGACTCGGTGGTTCTTTCCCATTGGGGCTCTGATGTCTTCTGTAATACACCGGAGCGAAATGACATTTTCTCATCCGACAAAACAGTCTTCCAATCGTCAAGGGACCAATTGAGAAGGGCCCAATTCAGGACCTTCCTGAAAATAAGCGGCTCTTCCTCGATTTCAGCGCGTTCCATTATTATTAGGACATCACTTTATCGTCACGCTGAAATAGGAAAATGTTTCGAGTTTTTAAAGTTGAATTTTGTCACAGTTTTTCAGGTTAGGATTTGATTTGACATCTCACCCTAACCGTATTCTTCTTCCATCTTCGCTCAGCTCTCGGCTTCACCATCGAAGCGTCGGGCCTTTGCCCGTTTCATTTAATAATAAGACCTCAAGTTAAAAACAGGAAGAACAGGCTGGATGTCCAGCCTGAGAGGCAAAGAAATTCAGAAGAAGATGATGAATCTCAGGTGACAGTAGTGACAACTTGACAAGAGTGACACTGTGATAGGTGATAGGTTCACTAATTTGACGTGACATTCCGAATACAAAAAATTAAAAATTGAAAAATTCTTTGAGAATCCCACCAAGAGATTTTTGTAAAAATATTTGAGTGCACTTCTCAATTAATTGCAGATTCCGATAATGGCTTTGTCTCTGATACTTAGAAATGCAGCTAGGACGAATGGTATGGAAGGGTTTATGTACTTTAAAATAATAGAATATTACATAACATTATGTTTCAGGGATGTCCAGTATTATAAAATCCACAATAATAGTGGACTCCAGGAAAACCTTTTCACAATTACTTGATAAAAGCAAAGTGATATCTCCCCTGTACAGAAAAATAAACCTGCCTATAGTAAAAAGATCCATGTCTGGGGATCACAGCAAATTGTGGCCCATTGAGAAAGCAGTTTCAGTAATTCTTCTGGGAGTTGTCCCTGCAACTTTTTTGACACCTAATGTTGTCCTTGATGATATGTTTGCTGTTCTAACAGTTGTGCATTTCCATTGGTAAGGAAGTTGAAACTAGATTATTGTTAGGGACATTGTATTATTGTGATCTTCATTGTCATATATCATATATATTTTTAGGGGTTTAGAGGCTTGTGTAGTTGATTACATTAGACCTATTCTGTTTGGAGCAGCATTACCAAAAATAAGTCTTGGCTTGTTGTATCTCATTTCGGCTGCTACTCTTGGAGGACTCTTGTATTATAACCATCATTGTGGTGGCATTGGGCAGACGGTCAGACAATTCTGGGAAATCAAGAAATGATTTAGACTCATATATTATGGGATAACCAATTTTTTGAAAAGTATTTATTCTTATTAAATTTAATTGATGTTTTACTATTGTTTATTGATCATCTGGAAAGTAAAGGAGTTATTGACTGATTTAGGAATAATTTGTTTTCAGTTGGAAATTTATTTTTTCTGAAAAAAGTTTGGAATTTCATCTCTGTTGGCAGGTTATAAAATGTTACTACACATCAACCTGGAGCTAAAATCTACTATTTTTTTCCCTAGTATAATAAATAACTATTATTTTTCATGATTTCACTGCCATTATTTTTTAGGCAAACATAAATTTGGAATATTTTGAATTGCAGGAATCTGGAATGGGAGTTGAGTATTTTACTAGTTTAGGGGACATTTTTTTATGGCCTATATTGCCTATGGAACCTTGTTTCCAGAGTAGATGACAAGAAGCAAAATAAAATAAGAAGAATAGAAACGTCAAAATTTGAGTTTATATCCGTGAATAATTTTGAATCATTTTAAAATGTGAAAGTATGTATTTGCAGGTGGCAAATGCAAAAAACTGTAGTGTTTACTTTCTATTCGACTATCAAGGTTTTGTTTGCTGAAAGGACACCTTGTTAGTTGTTATGATTGAATATTTGAACTTTATTGTTTCACTTCACAATGGGTGCCACGCAGGTAAGATTAAAAATATCAAAATCCGTCTGTATTTGTTGTCTGAGTGGAGATGTCTGATGTTGTTGTGCTCTAACTCCATATGTATTTATACATAATTCTCCCTCAGCATATTAGATTTATTTTTATTATATTATTGTCATATTATTACCAGATGTGTATTGTATACAGGGTGATTCAAAAGTAAGCGGCATCCTTTCAGAGGCGTATTCCTTGCTTGAAAATAAGGCAAAAAGTTCCTATTGATAAGGATCCGAAAATGCTTCCTAAGGGAGCTACGGCCCTTTGAATAGGACACCTCAAAGACGGTTTTTTCTCTATAACTTTAAAATCCTTCACAACAAATTTTTAAAAATTGGTGTACGGCATAAACATTCGATGGTAAATAGGACTCCGTATTCGAAATTTCAGAATTTCATTCAGGGGCGTCACATGCGGGAGAGGGTAAGTGTAAAAATATCCCTTCTTCTCCGGATATTCAGGTTACTGTGATTTCGTTTGGAAATTATTTCGAATACGGAGTCCTATTTACCATCGAATGTTTATGCCGTACACCAATTTTTAAAAATTTGTTGTGAAGGATTTTAAAGTTATAGAGAAAAAACCGTCTTTGAGGTGTCCTATTCAAAGGGCCGTAGCTCCCTTAGGAAGCATTTTCGGATCCTTATCAATAGGAACTTTTTGCCTTATTTTCATGCAAGGAATACGCCTCTGAAAGGATGCCGCTTACTTTTGAATCACCCTGTAGATACAGATATATTGATACATATAGGTATGTATGGTATGATGAAATTTGAAATAAATATATAGGATTATGAATCAGTATTACCATAGATCTAGATAAACACTATTTAGATCTATTGTATTACATTCTAGAAACATACATTATCAGGAACTCTGTAATGCCAATGATTGGTCCTTTGATTAAGAGAATTCCTACAAGGATTTCTAGATTCATTCACAATGGTTTCTGTAGGATTTTTGCGTCTAATTTCCAATGAATGACAACAAAACATCTCTACTTTCACTTATTTGGTACTTGTAATTGTTATCAAGGATTTTCATCAATTTTAATTATCTTATCTTCTTTTGGAAGTGAAATAATTTTAATCTACCTATCTATAGTAACAATGAATTGATGATGATAATGATATTAATGAAAATATGAACTTATTACAACTGAAAACATGGGCAGAGCATGTAGTAAAGTACTTATATTGTAAACCTTTTATATTTCCTGTATTTTCATTCAGCTCAAATGATTTATTCTCTGATTCATCAAATATCCTCTGATATCTGTAAAATAATCAATAGGGTTGAACGAAAATCAGTTGAACATTATTGCAGACTAAATATAATATGAATAAATGTGTATGTATAACATTTTTTGCACAAACAAATGATATTTTCCTTTTCAGTACAATGATCAAGATGAATTTTTGTATGATCCCAAGTTATTAGAAAATTTGGATTGGGCTTTTGTGCTTCAATTCCTAAATCCACCCATAACAAATGAACAGCCAGGAGAAGAATGGCTTCTAGTGAGGCCATTGAAACTATCAGACTTTGATAGAGGGTATTTACAAATTTTGTCTCAGCTGACAAATGTTGGAAATGTCTCTAAAGCTAACTTTGAAAGTAAGTATTGAGATGATAATGGAAGCAAAAATGGAAGTAATGAATTTTAGGTCAATTCCAGAAAATGCGCAATACTGGTGGTCACTATATCACTGTTATAGAAGATACAAAAATTAACAAAATTATTGGATCTGCATCACTCATAACTGAATTTAAATTCATCCATGAATGTGCACTAAGAGGTAGACTGGAAGATGTAGTAGTGAACAATACCTACAGAGGCAAACAACTTGGAAAACTGTAAGTTTTTGCATTTTATTAATATCAATTTGCTGATAATATATTTCCCAGTATATTTCCAACAAAATGTGTTAAATAAAATAACTTGGGTTGAAGCTGTCTCTAGGGCTAATTACATAGTGATAATACATAATAATTCTAGCACCTTGATGGATTTCAGATGTGGTGTTACCACAAGGGTCAATTTTGGGACCAACCTTATTTTGTGCATACATAAATGATTGTCATCAAAATTGATATGTTTTGTAAATGATACAACTTTTATTCAACTCATGATCTATATAGGGCACATCAATATATGATACTGTCTAAGGAGTATTTCCATGATATCAGGTGTTTTCTAATTATTTCAATTTACCAGAAATTTCATCCTGAAAATTGAACAAAAAACGGGAAAAAATCAAGTACGCCACTTTGAAAAAGATTAAATGATTGAACTCCGCCTGATATTCGCGCCTTTCCTATGGAAATTTGAACAGAGGAGACTTCAGAATTGCTACATTTCATTTTGATCCCTTGATCCCTAGATTTTTGTATTGGTCCATTCTGGCTTAGAAACAGCTAGGAGACAGACATGGAATACTTTTTATCCCATTACCATCAGAAAATTCAAGATGGCGGATCCAACATGGCGGATTTTGTGATAATGATTCGATTCTATTCAAAATTGGTATCTGGGGGTGCTGGAGATCGAAGATTATGGTTCCATCGTGAAAATTGGGAAATTCATGATGGCGGATCCAATATGGCGGATGAGTTTTGTAATTATGATCAGATTCTATTCAAAATTGGTATTGAAGAGATTTTCGGGATCAAGGATTATGATTCCTTCGTCAAAATATGAAATTCAAGATGGCGAATCCAATATGGCGGACGAGATTTTGTAATTATGATTCGATTCTGTTCAAAATTAGTATCTGGAGGTTTTTGGGGTCGGAGATTCTGAATCTTTCGTCGAAATGTGGAAAGTCAGGCGAAATTTGGAAATTCGCCATGGCAGAACCAAGATATATATAATTATGGCATAATTATAATCCGATTCTATTCAAAATTTTTACCTACTGGTTGTTGTAATCAAATATTATGATTCCTTTCTTGAAATCAGGATTCCTTCGTCAAAATTAGAAAATTCAATATGGCGGAATTCTGTGGTTTTAGGAGTGAGAGATTATATGATTCAATTAGAGTGAAGGAAACCGGAGTAGAAAATAAATGGTAGTTTGAAAAACTAAATATGAACACGCTTCTATAGATAGCCAAACTAAAAAGTAGAAAATAAAATAGTGATGATGAATATTCTCGTGAATATTCAACTGAAAAAATATTTTCTAGAAATAATTATTGTATATAGCGTAACGTTTGCGGTCAGCTAGTTTTCTATACAAGTTTGAATGTCATTGTTGATTCATAATCTGTATTATTTCAATTGAATATAGTATAAGATTCTGAATGGAGACATCGTAGATGACACAATTTCAACACTCCACATTTTTATTCACCCAGACGGCTTGTACAAAGATAACCGTTTATAAAAATACAACATCGACAAGTGATTCGTTCTGATGCTACAATGCTGAAGGCTAAACATGCTTCAATCTTCGATCACACGCTGATTACGAATACCGATGAGTCGTCGAGGCCGCTTGTGATGATTTACGATTTACGGGGTGATTTGAACATCATCGCTAACAATAGGGTGACACTTGTACAGGGTGATCCATTTAAAATTCCAGATTCGTGATTATTTCGGCCATTTCGGTGGCTGAGTGTTATTGCATTATTAAAAACATAATTAAAGGATAACTGCACTGGTATTTAATGCGATTTCAATCCGTCCAGGATCGTGTTGACTGTCACCTTACTCAGCAAGAAACTGGGCTGCTATAAGATGTCTTTGGACTGCAAGGACGCCCTCATACCTTATTACAAATCCTTGGGGTACAAATCGGAGCCGGGCAACTCAAACTCCATGATGAACAGGTTCGAGAAAGAGGATCCCTCCTGACAATTAGCCGCCGATGCCTCAAATAACACCAAATCGAAATTGTGAAAATTCCTTTATTCCATATGAATTTTTGATGAAAAAAACATATCCACCGTGTACGATGTTGCTTTCAATTTTTTTTCTATCGGAAAAAATAAATTATAAATACCTAATTTAATGTATGGAATGATGATTTGGTGTCTGAGGCATTGGCGTCTCGGAAGTTGTATATTTTATTCATCCTAACTTAGTTTTATTTCCCGGTTCAAATAACTGTGAAATCAGTTAATTGGCTAAATGAGCCATCTCAATATTTTATCAATTTGAATACAAATTTTATTCCTATTGCAAAAGATGTTTGCCTTTTAGGTAATCTTGATTTGTTATTAAATGTTGATTTCGATTTATATTTATTCACCAAATCTATTTCCTGTTCCTCAATTCCATGTATGTATGTATAAAAAAAAACAATGTGCGGAAGTTATGTTCAATAAATCGAAATGGGATTTAAAGTAACCTCAAGATAAACTAAAAGTTCTTGAAGACCACTTAATCTTAAGGAGAGGATTTAATGCACTCTTCAAATCAAAATAAAAATGCTATTTGCTCTCAATGTTTTATTGATCTTATATTGGTTTTATGTTAGTCTCAACATTGGCTGTTTTAAAACTTATTTGCTATTATTAAGAACTAAATAGCAAGTTGGTTTTAAAACAATCCGTTCTGGGAAAAATAGTTTTAATGTAGTTTTATGGGGAACCCTTGATGTATTCTTCAAAACCCATTAGTAAAACTATTTTATCCTAAGACTTCACATTCAATATAATACCACATTAAATCCAAAAACATAATTTTCACCTTTTAGTGAGTACATTAAGAGTATTATAAAGTTCAAAGGTTTTAATTTAGTCAATTTGGTTGAAAGAAATACCTTTTGGTTTTTGGACGACTTTATTAAAACTAATTTTATCCATTCCAAATTCAGATTAAACGCCATCATGTCAACAAGCTTTTTTAGTCAACCAGTGCAGTTCGCATGTTCACATATGAAATAAAATATTTAACCAATCGGTGAAATGGAAAGCATTAGCGACAAGTACTTCAAATTGAGAAGAAGTGGTTATTTCAAAGGGAAGGTGAGGGCAGAAATAAGTAAGTTCAAAAATTTAAGTAAACGTGATACAACCGAGAGAAGCTCTTTTAAACCAGTGCAAGAATACCATAGTGCAATTGAAACCAGCGTTAATCTGAACGCTGTCCTTCCACTTCATCTTTCAATCCGTTCGATTATGAAAGCAATGCCAGGGAATTACAGAAAGGAAACTACGAAAACGACCATGAAATTCAAGATGATGAATTCGAAAACGACAATGAACTCATAAAAAATATGTTATTCTGCGAAGAGGTTAGAGAATTGGCAATCCTTTCAAACATGAACCAGAGAAATGTTAAACTACTGATAACCGAAGACTATTCTCGAGCAAGATCCGCGAACATTTATGAGAACTCCCAAAAATGTTCAGTTAATTCCAGTTGGAGAAATTGGTCAATATTGGCATCAGGGTTTCAAGGTTTGTGTCGAAAATGTTCTAGAAAATATTATAAAGGAACCCCTGACTATCTCTATAAATGTGATCTTTGATGGTCTTCCACATAACCTCAACAGTCTACCGTATAGTTGAACAAAGTACTCGACAAAGTATATACGTGTCCCGTCCTTTGTATAGTTCACTTCAATGACTCAATCAGAAGATTCAGAGAGTTTTTAATTTCTGCATTTCTATTTAGGAACTATATCCCCGTGGATACGCCTATGGGTATAGAAATGAAATATCTATAGTGGGTAATAACACCTGTTAATAATTGGGAAGGGTGCTGAGGTGTGCTTATTTGTAATGTTGAAATATAATCGATATCACAATGTAGCGGAAAAACAATCAGTAACATACAAAACTCTCCTTGTTTTTTTTTCAATGAAAGTCGTAAGATAAACATGAAATTCAAAATGAACTCACTACACGACAAAATGTGTGAGGTTATGATTCCATTCGGGCGCAAGACCACTTTAATTCAATTAGGTCATATTGGTTTTAAAAGAAAACGTAAACAGACTCCTGCGAGAGTCATTGGATTTGAAGTGGTAAATAAAACGATGTTTCAAATCTTCTGGGATTTAAAACATTCAATAAAAGTACAAGCAGTTTTAATCTAGATCACGCCATGTTTCACTGTTATAATCATTCCGCCATTTTGGACATTTTCGATAGTAAACGAAAAGCATATTATTATTCAAATAATTGTGCCTTGGATCTTCTCAGAACTGCAGAACAGTTTGTGCGAATATGCCATTTGATTAAAAAATGAATTCAGATGCTTAGATGCAAAATAAAATTTGATGCTATTTTCTAAATATTTTTCAAATTAGAGAAAAATACATTGAATCAGTAGCGCTCAAGTTCTGTCGAAGTATTTTATAACATTTTATCAGAAAAGTGCCATTCGTTGGTGAATTTTTGACCAGAATAGTTTGCTTTCGAATTTAATTCAATCATATGCTTCTATACGTAATACGTATGCCGTATGCCGTTTAAAATATCACCACTCTGGCGGTCATTATATATACAGACCTTAGAGTTGTCAAGTGTTAGTAAACAGAAATAAAACTCTTTCAGAATTGATTGAATCATTTTAAGTTAATTTAGTCTGCCGTAAATACATTTCAAGAGCAAAACGTCATAATATGAGTTTTAATTTATGTATTTAATGATGCCTTGAAGAACTCTTCAGGAATATGATTATAAAACTTGATGGTTTTATTATAGTTTTAAAATTTAGTCTTGAAGGCCTTTTTAGGATGGGCCTTTTTTGGCTAGAAGCTGCTTTATCAAGGTCTCAGGGCTGTCTTGAAGATCAATTGGTTTTATTCGAAATTTTATTGTAAAGTATTAAAGCATTCTTGAAGACCAGAATAAGAGCATAAATGTTACTTGGGAACTCACGGTCGATGGTACGTTAGACGTTTATGGAGAACGGGACGCATATAAGCACAACGTACATCTATTTGGCAAAAGGCCTGTGTCTAAGCTTTCTGATTGGTTGATGCCAAATAACAGTACGTTATGCCATTGTTGAGTCAGAGTCATGTACGTTTTGCGCGTGAATTGAAAATGCATGTGTATGCCAGATAACAGTACATATTGTTGGTGTCGCGTCAGCGCCTTGTACGTTATGGCATTAAATTGAAACTGCAATAACTGCATGGGATATCAAAAATTTATTATAATAATAATAATACAAATTCGAAAATACTCATCACATTCACACATCGATAGTGCGTTCTTGAAACATAAATGTACAGGGTGTCCCACGACAATTAAGACAGGGAATATCTCGAAACTCAAGAGTAGTAGAAGATTGTAATTTTGGGGTTGAATATTATATTACCCAATGAGCTTTACGTTTTCGGTCACGTGACATCAGATTCAAAATTATTAATGGGACAACCTGTTTATTTTGGAATTACTATGTTTCTCTCGATAAAACAATTCCAACAATCTATCACACTTGTAGCCTAAAACGATTAATTCAAGAACTATACCAGGTACTTCAATATCTTTTGTCCCACGGCGATTACTACAAACGTCTGAAACGAGCAGTTGCCAAATTATTTGGGTTAAGGGTGTCAATGTTTATGTGGGCAATCCTATATTCATTGTGATGATTAAAGCGATGCAGAATTATATTAATCATTCATATTTTATTGAAGAGCGTAGTCAAAAAACTTTGGGACAAAGGATATTGACGTACCTGTAGTTCTCAAATTGATCGTTATAAATAGAGACTGCAATTGTAATCGTTTGTTGAAATCGTTTTATCAGGAGGAATGTGAAAAGGCCAAAATAATAAATCCACACGAATATTCCCATGAATACTTATTGTTCAATCAAACAGTCACGAAAGCTTCCACTTGTGAAGTATCTATATACATACAAAGTCGCGCGTGGTCGCGCTGAACAATTCCTATTGCTTCTACCCACCCCTACCTCCTCCAAACCCCTAACGAGATCTAACAAAAAAAAATCCTCTGTTACATCGAAACTATCATAAATATCACCCCACTTTCAGCATAGCACAGCACATAATAATTAATAAAACATTATTACTTAGCTATACTTAAGAACACACAAAAAGTTTCAAATTGGGAGCACTTTCACGTTACGATCCATTTCGTGTGATTTAAGCTAGAAAATTCTCGAATCCACATATCACATTCTTCTAGATTGTGTAAATCTCCATAAACTGTTATATTATCATTGTTAGTAACTCCATTCGTCTTTATATTATATTTGAAAGATTGGGGTAATTCTATATTGAAATAAGGTATTGAAATCAAACTCAACTAGGTATTCAACTCAAAATGATAGGATGCACGTGCTGCTTGCATAATAAAGACTGACCATTGACCAAAAACAAAAACAAAAGCGCGAGCCCTATGCAGATGGCAAAGTGTACATCTATTTTAGGTATCATACGCAATTCGTACTGCCTATTTGGCGGCGAGATCTGCAGCAAATTGTACATCTATTTGGCGCCGGTATAGCAATGTGTACTGTTATTTGGCATCAACCAATCAGAAAGCGTAGATACAGGCCTTTTGCCAAATAGATGTACGTTTTGCTTATATGCGAACGGGACATAGGATCATTCTGAAATTTTGGTTACTCACGTAGTTGCTCTTGGTCTATTGATCTAAAATATTTTCAGCTCTGTGGCGTTGCCGCTTCTATCGAAAAGTAGCAACAACTTTGTTATTTTAAATGGAACACCCTGTATTTTATTGCATTTTCAGATTCTCTCTGAAGAGCTGATTTCATCGATGTATCACACTTGGGGTCTAGCGGAAATGATTACAGAAATATAGGGTGTGAAAAATCGACATTTTCCAACTTAAGGAATTTTTTTTGTCGAAACTATTCATTATTGGTCAAAACGGCTTACATGTCCCTATCTCGACTTTTGATTAACTATCTGATGCTATTTAATTGGGACATATACCGGGTGATCAAGATTCTGAATTCTGCACCACCCTGTATTTGTTTCAATTAAATGTCAGTAGATAGTTGATCAAAAGTTGAGATAGGGACATGTGAGCTGTTTTGACCAATAATGAATAGTTTCGACAAAAAAAATTCCTAAAGTTGAAAAATGTCGATTTTTCACACCCTATATCTCTGTAATCATTTTCGATTGTCCCCAAGTGTGATACATCGATGAAATCAGCTCTTCAGAGAGAATCTGAGAATGCAATAAAATACAGGGTGTTCCGTTTAAAATAACAAAGTTGTTGCTACTTTTCGATAGAAGCGGCAACGCCGCAGAGCTGAAAATATTTTAGATCAATAGACCAAGAGCAACTACGTGGTAACCAAAATTTCAGAATGATCCTATGTCTCGTTTTCCGTAAACGTCTAACGTACCATGAACCGTGAGTTACCCTGTATAAAACGATCCTCTGAATCCAAAAGCGAAAAAATATACAGGGTGTCCTATTTAAAAATGAAAAGTTTGGGTTACTTCTGGTTCAACCGGAAGTCTCAAAGAACATTATTGTGACGTCGTTCACACATTGACTGCAATGGACATCACATAATATGAATCACTACCAGATCATTATATGTATATTAGAGGTTAACAAATTGATATGGACTAATACCGGGAGATATGGCTATAGTGATGTCATAAATTGTTTAATCATTAAGAACTCTTGATGAATATGGAGACACAGGTATAGGTAATCATCAAAAATATTTCTATTGTTGAAAAAAGATTGGACATCTTGATAAAACCTGAGATAAAATACAATAATACACAAGTATTACTTATTGATATGAAGGATTAACTTTTTTTTTTTTTGTTTTGCAATCTCAAATTCTCAAAAAGTGCACTGTAATACACCTATATTAAATGCCTTTAGGTGTAAACTGGTCAACATTGATAACGTCGTGCTCCAAAATATAGCCTGAATTCAAAGTAGAATAACTCACGAATTTCCTCACCAATTTGAAATCGGTTTTCACCGATGATTAGCCTATTCTCTTGACAGTTTGTTGTGGCAATATGAAACTTCTGTAATTTCAGATAACATTGCTACAGGGTGATAATTGAATGGGTGTAAAATTGCATCGTGGTCATCACCTTACCGTTTGAGCAGATAATTTTTAAATTTTGTTTTCTCACCTGTATCCTCTTGATTGATGCTTTCTCTCGAAACTTTTTCGGAATTTTCAAATTCAGAGCTTTGATAATCGTGTTATGAATACCCATTCAGAATGTTAAATTTTTTCGACGATTAATTGAATGAAATTGAAAGTTGGAATTCTTATCCGAAGAATCAACGTTGTATGTATAGTCGTCGGATATGTGATCGTGTTCGAACACAGAAAATTCTAAAAAAGTCTATACAAAGTGATACAAGAAATACTGAATGATGGAATGGAGGATAACGTAGTCCTCAGTAGATGAAACATAATTTTCTCTGTGTTACTAGTGGAATAATGGAGTGTTACTTCGTCATGAGGATGTCTGGTGTCTCACCTCGAAATGGTTTTGTAATTTCTTGGATCGAAGGTCATATAATAAAAGTACGCATTTTTAATCGAAATGATGCATTTTCGTTAAGATGAATCATAAAATTCGAAAAATAACGATTGTGGTTCCAGAAATATGAAATTCAAGGTGCGATAAATAATATGTCCAGATTGTCCCGGGATGAAGAAGGATATGTTTAAACTTGATGAAAATCGCTATGTTCCGAAAAAGAAATATATATAGTGTCGGTCATTGTCGAAATTTGTGAAATGTATAAATACAGTAACTTTTCATGAGGTTTATACGAGGAAATATGAAAGAGACTGCAGAATTGCCATATATTCGATATAATGTTTTTCATACTAATAAAGATGAATACAGTAAGTCCTCATGAGGCTTATATAATATGAACGAGACTTCACATATTGGAATGAACGTCAATCCAATATGCACTTAGGATTTTTTTGACGTGAGAAAACATAATAGCAATAATCGTGAGTATAAGTTAGGAAATCTATATTTTTTTCAACGGAATTCGTCAAATCTATAGCATCAGGTGAGATATTATGAATTCCTTATGAATCACCCTGTGAAAAAGATGATGCAGAAATGAGCATTCAAGAGTTATTCTATCTTCATTCAACTTATTCACACTTCAACGTCGATAGTATCGACAATAGTTAAATAACATATACTTATAATTTTTTCTTTTTCTTCATATACAATATTCTCCATTTCACTATTTATTGTTCGGATTATATGAACTTCATCTGTGTAATATACTTATATTTAAGACTTTACAATTTATAAACTTTAATGAATGTAGTTTGTATATTAGGATGCCCTATTTGAATAAATGATTATTATTATTATTAAAGTTTCCTTCGGAAGACCATGTTGTAGGTGCTAGATCAGTATGAGATGCAATGGTAACAAGTTATTAGTGTGCACGAATATATAGCAATTTTGAAGTCTCTGTCATTATACCTCGTACAAGCCTCATGAGGACTTACTGTATTTATCTTCATTAGTATGAAAACATTTAATCGAATCTGTGGCAATTCTGCAGTCTCTTTCATATTTCCTTGTATAAACCTCATGAAAAGTTACTATATTTATTCATTTCACAATTTTCGACAATGACCGACATTATATTCCTTTTTCGGAACATAGCGATTTTCATCAGGTTCACACATATCAATTCTTCTTCATCCCAGGACAATCTGGACATATTTTTTATCGCACCTTGTATATCCATCGTCAAGAATAAATATGAATTTCATACTTTTGGAACTACAATCGTAATTTTTTGAATTTTATAATTTATCTTAACGAAAATGCATCATTTTGATTAAAAATGCGTACTTTCATTATCGACCTTCGATCCAAGAAATTACAAAACCATTTCGAAGTCAGACACCAGACATCCTCATGACGAAGTAACACTCCATTATTCCACTAGTAACACAGAGAAAATTATGTTTCACCTACTGAAGACTACGCTATTCTCCATTCCATCATTCAGTATTTCTTGTATCACTTTGTACAGACTTTTTCAGAATTTTCTGTGTTCAAACACGATCACATATCCGACGACTATACATACAACGTTGATTCTTCGGATAAGAATTCCAACTTTCAATTTCATTCAATTAATCGTCGAAAACATGCATCATTCTAAATGAATATTCATAACACGATTATCAAAGCTCTGAATTCGAAAATTCCGAGAACTTTTCGAGAGAGAGCATCAATCAAGAGGATACAGGTGAGAAAAAAAATTTAAAAAATTATCTGATCAAACGGTAAGGTGACGACCACGATGCAATTTTACACCCATTCAATTATCACCCTGTAACAATGTTATCTGAAATTACAGAAGTTTTATATTGCCACAACAAACTGTCACGAGATTAGGCTAATCATCGGTGAAAACCGATTTCAAATTGGCAAGGAAATTCGTGAGTTATTCTACTTTGAATTCAGGCTATATTTTGGAGCACGACGTTATCAATGTTGACCATTGATCAGTTTAGTTTGATGAAAATGTCGCTGCCACATCACATTCATTTCCTTGGTAATGATGTAACTTTGTGACTGATATAAAATCTACATTGATTGGCTCTGGGATTAAAATAATTCATAAAACTGGGAAGTTTCTGTCAAATGGTTTTATAAATAACAACATAACAAAAGTCTAAAAATGCGACTTGCTGGGATCAGTAAACAACGCCGTAAAAATGTAAAACAAAGTCGGCAAAGGCACCAAAAGGATCAGCAAAGCGTGGATAGGAGGATCGGCCAGCTGAGTCAACGATATGATACCGTAGGCGTGCAAAAACCAATGCCCTAGCAGAATGACGACGTTTCGCGGTTCAGTCACCGTCGTCAGTATCAAGGCTTTGACGCTCTGGTCCAGCCTCACGGCGAAATGCGATGCGCAGGATATCACGGACAGAATCAAAACCAAGTGTGGAAAACAATAATCTGAAATGCAAAATTGAAGGATTTCAAAAAGGGCCCCATTGAGAAAATTTGCTAACTCACATAGGAGTCCTCCAATTAAGGCGTGCATCAAGACCAATACTGGAATGAAATACATTGCCGCGAAAATTGACATTTTGCATTTGTGCCTCGTGAATTTGTTGCAAACCCAAGGTCTGACAAAGATCATCATCAGCAAGCTCAAACCGTAAAACAGAAAAACTGTTGTGTATCTGTAACATAAAGAAGTTTTTAGAAACTGATTATCCACACTTCTAATATACATTTCAATTTTCATTTCAATTCTGAACATATTGGTAAGTTATATTTTTATATCATAATATATCATATTATTTCATCCGATTTGAGAGATGATTTTAGAAGAATTTCATTTCTCATGCTCTCTTTTTGGATGTTCAACAGATATAATTCAATATTCCACGTGGCAAGTAACCAGGAGAGAAGTTGTTTTCTGTTGACTATTCCACTCGTTGATCTCGAGAACCAATCAGAATCGACCATTTTCATGGTTTCTTCTGTATTCTAGCGATATTTTTTGTTAATTAAATTTTATCGGACTTGTTCTATCAATACAGAAGCCGAATTGACCCACACGTGACCAACTAACCTCGTTTATCAGCGATAAAATTTTGACATCGTGCCTGGTCAAGATTGCTTTTCGATTCATATCTGAGACAATAACCTAAGTTCCTACTTTATTTTATTTACTTATAATTCGCGTTAGTGAGATATTTTGTACGAAAGGCGAGACAATTTTATTCTGGCTGGACGTTTCATGTGTAATTTAAAAAGTTTGCATATTTGTTGACGGTCTGACACAACAATAATAGAATTCAAATTCCTTTTTGAAGTAATCTTCTTCAATTACTCAAGTTATTGTGACTGACTGATATAACTACTAGCTGATTTAGCGCAACTGTTAGGGTTGTTGCGCGAGGATACGAAGGTTGATGGTTCGAGCCCTCGGCGACGATATCTTTTTTTTTAATTATTCCATGTCACATAAATTCAATTATCATTATGTTCTTCTTCGCAGTTCGAGTTGGAATATACTTAAATTATGTTTCCTATTTCTTATATATATATTGTCTCATTCAATCATGAAATAGTCATACGAATACAACTCGTGATAGTATTTTTCCTGGAAATATTCGTCGATTGACATACTCCAGCTTGCTGCTCTAATTTCGCTCATGACATTGTCATAACAATGTCATTCACGAAATTACTAGACAACAAGCTGTCCATTCACGAAATTACTAGGCAACAAGCTGTCGTAACAATCACCGAATATTTCCGGCAAAATGTTATCACTTGTGGTATTATATTTGAATAAACCGAGAAAGAATTGATATTTTCATCACATAGAAAATGCGAATTCTCAATGTATTTCTTTATACAGGGTGTTTCGGAATTCGACCAACAACGCTTGACAGGTGATAGCCCTCATGATTTCATAACCAATGAGATAGGGACATACGGTCTTCAAGTGTTCAGTTCTCGAGATACAGGGCGTTAAAGTTAAGAAATAAAAATAGTTGTTTTGCAATATCTCAAGAATGATTGAATAAATGTGTAATAATAAATGTTGGGGAGTTTGGATGCTCCTCTGACCGGGGGCCCATGGCATTTTGCCGACTTGCCACCCTGTAGTTACGCCACTGAATACCCTGTACGAAGAAAACTTCCAGAAACTTCCTTTACAGCGCAAAATACACTCACCGGCAAAAAAAACGCCGACCACCAAAACATTTTGCCAAATTGTTAGCCATGTAACTTTTTTAATTCTTGTCTGATTTTGGAGAAATTTCGACCAAATGGTGAGTATATTCAAGTTTTTGAATGTTAGGCTGAATCTAAGAAAAGCTGATGGCTTGATCACTATATAAGGAGATACAAAAGTTACTGTTTCCTGAACTTCTCAACGTGTTTTGGATTAAAGTGTGATCCCTTCTCAACACAATGTTTTTTTTTTACGTGGATAATCACTGTTTTAAGAGAGTATGTTTTTTTTATTAACAATAATTCAGAACTTCCTTTAAAGATCACTATTCTCAATAATGTTACTTTATGTAACCCGCAAAAAAAAATTTTGCCAAATATTGTTATGTTCACCCTGTAACTTTTTCGATTCTTGTCCGATTTTGGAGAAATTTCGACCAACTGGTAAGTATATATACATGTTTTGGAATGTTAGGCTGAATATTAGTTCCTAAGAAAAGCTGATGGGTTAATCATTATCCAAGAAAATACAAAAGTTACTCTTTCCTTGACTTCTTAACACCCTGTAGCAAAGGTGAGTGGTTAAACTTGTCTTTCATTATGTTTTGGCAGTGCCGGTTTTAGCACTACCAGCGCCCTGGGCAAGAATTCTACGGCGCCCCCTAATAACTTAAATATTTCACTTTTCTAGCCTTTGTATTGGCAAACTCTTTCATTAGATCAACAAAGTCAATATTTTCAGCAATTTTATTTTCAATTGACAAAGTTGTCAAGTTGGTCAATCTAGATTGAGATATTGTCGATCGCAGATAGGTTTCTATCACATTAGGCTCAGGAAAACTGAAAACTAGCAACCATTACAGGTATATAAAGTCAATAATATTCGCAATGCTAATCATACATTTTGATAAAGTTCTTTTTAGTTGCGATCTTTTATAAAATTCAAAACATATGCAGGGGTAACCAAATTCTGATTAGGTGAGTTTATCACACCACATATACCTTGTCAAAGGTCGAGTTGTTTCGAAATTTGTTTTATATTGTACAAAAGTACCAAGATTTGTAGTACTCATTCAACTTCAAATATTTCATTAACTGAAATGAATGATGAAATTAAGATATGGTGTAATTACTGATGCGCTTTTGTTTCAGAAATTTGACTCGGCCTCTCGAGAACAGCGAGAGCATTGCGTTTCCGTCGATCTTCTAATAGATGGCGACATTGCACAATTGTGACATCTGTCAGTTTTGAAATTGTCGCAGATTTTCCGAATTCGTCACAGCAGCAATAGCACCATCACCATCTAGCAGGAAAATGTAGAATCAACGTCTCGCTCGTTGTGACGTAGAGAAATCATAGTAGGCGGTCGAGTGATTATTCTGAAATTTTCAATACGTAATAATGGCCGAATACGCGCACCATATCTTACTTTCATCATTCTGAAATGAATGAAAAATTAAACCTGATTTTTTTCTGTAGAAGCTATTGGCACGTGGCGGGCAGTTTCACCAGCTTGACCCTTAACATATTGAATTATCCATGTAGCACTATAAGATTAGGTCCAAGCTTAGGTTCAATTTCTAGTTCTTCAGCCAATTCCTCTGCAGTTAAAATAGCGATTTCAGAGTTAGTATTCCAATATTCTTACGAGAAAGTGCAGCATTCTTTCAACATTTCTGTGCATTTACTGAGATCTATATCTGTTGATTGTGAGATGCGCTAATGACGTTGATTTGAAAAATTTGAGGAATATATAGGGGTTCCTGCGGCGCCCCTTTTCATCCGGCGCTCTGGGCGGTCGCCCAACCGCGCCCTACCCTAACGCCGCTACTGTGTTTTGGATTAAAGTGTGATCCCTTCACAACATGATGGTTTTTTATACACGTCAATAATCACTGTTTTATAAGAGACTATTAACAATAATTCAGAACCATTCTTCAAACTTCTGCTTCATCATGTTTATAATAGTTGAAGTGTGAAGACCCGTTTTCCTCCCTTCTCAAGACAAGGGTTCTAGATTCACATCAATATCTTCTTTTTAAGAGAAGATACAAGTGTTTTAAGAAAGTATAGAATTTTTTAATTTTTATGGAATGTAATATTAGTGAAATTGGTACCACAAGGAGTCAGAAAACCAAGAAACATAAAAGAAGAAGAAATGTAATACAGAATCTATAGAGAGCATCATAAAGATGAATTCCAGAGGCTCATCCACCTTCTTCTTGTCAGAGACTCTTCAAGACTACCTGATAAATTTGATCAATTTGATGCCATGGTGCTTGAATGCTGCTATAGTTTATGTATTATTGTTGTTAGAAATTCAAAAAATTCTTCTCTTAAAAATAAGATATTTACATAATTCAAAATAATCAAAATCCATTGTGTTGAGAAGGAACCATACTCACACTTCAATCCAAAGCATAATGAAGCCAAGTTCACATATGAATATTAAAGATATTATGATATGATGATCAAGAGAAAAGTTGTTCATGGAGTACTTACAATGGATACACTGCTTCTTGAGTACAATACACCTTTTTCTCATAATTGGGAGTAGGATTATGAAAGAGGGTGTACCAATCTGATATTCTTCTTACTCTACAGCTGGATATTCGGAGATATCCAATAGGACTGGAAAAAATTATGGCAAGCAAAGATGCCACCATAACTTCAAAATATGCAGAAGCATGCAGAATAATGACATCTCTACTGAAACTATAAAATAGTTTATTCATTTATGAGGGTATATAGAAGTGGGTAAATGTATATAAATATAGATCATACCGTCTTTTCATGGAGACCATATCAATGAAAAACCAATGCAGCACCAAGAGCAGTAGTACCATGAACCCTAAGTATAGCCAGTCGTAGAAGGAAGGGGTGTCTGTACATTCTTCACAGATGAAGGATGTATCGTTTCTTCGGAAGCCCCTGGGACAAGGACCACATTCACTGATTGCCTCATTTAGGAAACGTATTCTACCACAATACCAGCCAGGACAGGACATTTTTATTGCTATTCAAATTTTGATTTCCATTGTTGCCCTAAACTTTGGTATTCAAATGATTAGTTTATTTCATTCTTTATTATTATTTTGTTTACAATCTCAAGTCTCAAAATCAAAATATTGAAATAAGTCCATTAATCAGCTGTTCCTGTTGTTGTGAAATGTAAGGTGTCAGCTGTCAAGATGTTCTTACACTCAGTGCATTATTGAAGGAAGAAGGTTGTACTGCTCGGACATCGGAGGAACCAAATGAACAGACATTCTTCTTCTTTTTTTTAAGAACTGAATGACTGTTGACTTCTGCTCTCTAGGATATCCGGGCTACGTCAACGTCCATCAAATATCAAACGTTTATTTGGTGGTATTTTTATTTGTTTAATGTCATAATGTGGGGGTAATGTTATTAATGTATAAAAATGAAATAATTTGAATATTCCATTTCCCTGTATTTCGATGATTCACAAAGTCCATTAAAATGTCCTGCAATCATTGCAATACCAAATTCAATTTTTTTCATAGGGAGGTAATACATTATTCATTGTTCTACAACAGGGACCCAAAATGATTATAGTTTTCCAATATAAATTTGTTTCTAATAATATTTTTCCTCAAATAATTAATAATACATTTATTTCAGCTTGGATGTTCGACTTGTGGACTATCTTTCTGCAGCAAGTGTTTGAAGAAAGGGCCCAATCTGTGCAAACTGTGTTTTTCAAAATCATCCTCTGGGCAGACCTCTGAACAGTCTAATGTTCCTCCACCAGATAAATTCATCAAGTGCATTGTCATAAGCTTTTGTATAATGATGAAATATTCTGAGCATTTTTCATTTACAGGAGATTAGAAAATTTACAAAATCCTACAGTTTCACCAGTAAAGATTTACAAGCAAGATGTGGATTCAGATGCATTCAAGAGTGGTCTTAATGCAAAAGATAAAGAGTTGGTGGAACGTTTAGAAAAGATAAGAAATGATGGAAAAAGACCTGTACCTAGTGAGTGTGAAATCAGGCAAAGACTGGCAAAGTTGAAAGGACAGAATGAATATGTAGAAACTTCCAGTAAACCAGTAAGATAACTCACTACAGCCTCACTGTTTTATTATTTATACTCTTCTACCTACTGTTTGAAATACTGCTTCTCAATATTAAAATATTCTGTAATTTGGTAGTACCTATACAGAGTGATTTGTAAACAAATGGTTAATTTGTCAATGTATTTATTTATTTATTTCAATTATTTTTCTTACCTTTTTTAGCTTTTCACAGTTGATAAGAGAACAGACCAAGAAAAGATTGATTCACTTTTGGAACAGTTCAATTCAGAGAAAGACATTGAATTGGCTCATAATCCTGCAAATGAGATTGAAGCCAGATTAGCTGCTTTGAGAGAACAAGGAGTTAGACCCAATGAAGGATCCTATATCAGTAATTTACAAGATTCTAGTGGATCAGAAGAAGAGATTGATAAAATCACAAAGAAGGTTTGGACTGCCTAAATTTTGTATTTAAACACCTAATGCGATATCAATAGGTCCTTCTCATTTCTTGAGTATTTATTCATTAGCTCCTATGACATGAAGAAAACATATATAAATTAATTTAAAATGGTAATAAGTATAAGTGGGTATTACAGTTTCCAAGATGATACTTATAACCCACATTATATGGTATTTTTATCTATATTGCTTATTCCTTTTCATGTTCTTGTTATAATAACTAACTATATAACCACCCAGTATTTATATTTTCCTGATATTTGGTCAGGTACACATGTTTTTCTATCCAAGCAACTGTTTGAGAATATCCAGGTTTGGATTAACAAAAATTCAGTAAGGTGTGAAATTGTTGTTATATTATTGAATTCACAAAATTAAAATTTGAGAAGTAAAAAGAAGTAAAAGTGAGGCATATATACTATTTTAATTACTATACAATTTTGCTATCTAAATTTGTATTTAAAATGATTGCATTTGAATGGTTGAAAATGACCCCCATAAAGTTAGCAGAGCCACTTGCTGAAAAATTGATAAAACCTGTTCCAATGATTGTCGGATAATTGTCGAGAATTTGTCCTGAAAGAAAAACAATTGTCGCGCTTATAGTATTTTTTATATGGGGTGGCTGTGCTAACTTAATATTGAGTTAGCAGTGCCACTGGAAGATAAACATACAATAATGGAATCACAGTTGTTATAGATAATTGTCGGGTGATTGTCGAAGTGCATCTGACGTGAAAAAAATGCAAAAAAAACCCTTTTTTATAACATATTTATAGACATTTTTCTATGATTTCCTGGTTTCTGCAAAAATTTCGCATTTTTGGCAACAGCGCATCAATTTAATGATCTTTTATGCTTTTTTCGTAAAGTAAATGTCAAATATAAAGTTGTTTATGAAACATTTCATTTTCCACAAGCAAAAAAAGAAGAAATATTCCATTTTCACGTGATACGTCCCACTAACTTTGTTGATTTATTTTTTCTTCGATCAGAAATCCATTGAACAATCGTCGAAAAAAAATGAAGTTTATTGTACCAGTATATCACCTGACGAAGCTACTGTGTTAGCGAAACAGGTCGTGTGTTTGAGAATTTTGTGGAAATCTTATCGTTTGCGAAGTTTTTACATTTGCCATACGCCCGAGTCAATTCAAAATTCAGGATATATGTTCGGAAAATTATAATAATAAGATACATGATTGGGCGTACTGATAGAAAACATAATTTCAACGTAGATATAGACATAGATATAGACAAACATGTCCTAATATTCTGAGAACAGCGAATTTTCCACCAATAAAATACTGAAACACAATCCCCTTAGGCACTGTGCCGTCAGTTGGAATATAAATAATGGATTTTTACCAATCACACGCTGTTTTTCAGCTTCTAGAAATTCAAACATTCCACGACAAATACGTTTCAGTCTTTCGACAATCATTCAATGGATTTCTGATCGAAAAATGAATAAATAAACAGAGTTAGGTGGACGTATCACGGTGAAAATGGAATATTTCTATCAATCAGCCTTTGAACGTAGTTTTTTTTTGCTTATGGAAAATGAAATGTTTCATAAACAATGTCATTTTTGACATTAACGTTACGAAAAGAGCATAAAAGATCATTTCATCAATGCGCTGTTGCCAAAAATGCAAAATTTCTGCAGAAACCAGGGAATCCTAGAAAAATTTATATATATATGCTATAAAAACGGTTTTTTTGCATTTTTTTCACGTCAGATGCACTTCGACAGCTACTCGACAATTATCTATAACAACTGTGATTCCATTAGATGTTTATTTTCCAGTGGCACTGCTAACTTAATATTAACTTAGCACAGCCACCCAGTATAAAAAAAAACTATAAGCGCGGCAATTTTTTTTCTTTCATGACAAATTCCCAACAATTATCCGACAATCATTGGAATAGGTTTCATCAATTTTTCAGCAAGTGGCTCTGCTAACTTTATGGGGGTTTGAAACACTGAACTATACCCTACAAATGGAATGCTGATGCATGATATCAATAATACGCTCATTAGAACCTCGCGCAGACATGGCGAATTTAAGGTTGTGAGCATGCGCACTCATATTGGAACCAGGGCCGGTCTTGCCAATGAACGTTTATTTCTTGCCCATTGAAGTATGTTGAATTATAATGTAAAATAGTTTGTGAATTTACATTTTTCGAAGACTGCTATCAAATGTTGACATTTGAACACAAAATACTTCGGCGTTATTTTGCCGAGCTTTGGAAAAATTATCATTCGAAAATATATTTTTTCTGTGATGGAATATATATATTTTTATCTGGAACAGAGAAAATAGACAACAGACTTTGAGGCTCAAAAAATGCGTAAAAACATGGGATTTTAACAATTTCTTAAGATATTTTTCTGAATTGATATAGATAGAAACAAGTAATTTTGTTCAAAAGGTGAAAAAGGGTAGCAAGTACACATTCTCACCAAATGGAATTAAATTATACATATAAATATAGGTAGGTGAATCATGCTAATATATTTTTCACCTCGTTTTTCACTCAGTAATAATATTGAAAACATTAAATAAAACATTTGAATAGGCAACTACATTTTTATTCAATAATTACCAATCGAAAACATTTTTTATGGCAAGATAGACGCAAATACATTTTGGGAAAGAAAAAATGAAATACATTCTGTTATTCATAAAACATTTTTTCAAGGAGACACAAACTGTAGTGTTAACATAGAAAATTTCAAATCCTGTCTAGGTTAAACGAGAAGGTGGAATATTCTTTTCTCTAGATATTTTGGGATTTCCTCTTCTTGTTTCTGTGAATAAAAGTATGATTATTATTTGAAGAAGAATGCAGGTATATCAACAACAAAAATTCCACTTCTTATTATTAATGGACGTTACGGGAAACCGAAATTCAGCTCCCGTTTTCAACATAAAGAATTGAAATTATTTATAGGAACGCGGAGGAAATCCCAAAAAATCTAGAGAAAAGGAAATGTCAATTTTTTTCAAAGTCACAAATGTTATTGATTATTGGTGGGAAAATAACACCAATTTGTTCATTTTTTGACGAATTGTCAGCCCTCTCATGAACTCAGTTTGTTGTCTTCCAAGGTGATACAACTTTATTTTCAAGTATATCTCTACTGTAGTTTTTATCAACCTGAGTTTATGATTTTCTAAAAGTGAATTGTCAAGGACATGATCATTCAAATTTTGAAATATATTTCTTTCCAACAATTCATTTGATATTTTATGAACCAAAATCATAAAAAAATTTTTTTCTTTTGGTATCATATTTTTATTTGACTCAAGAATAAACCTCAGTTTCTTTTCACATAGCATGCATATTTTTATGATATCTTCAGAAGGCTTAATGAGTCCTCCTCGATTTTTGCGATTCAATAACTTGAAATTATCTCCATCTATAGAAAAATTATTTACAGATTCAGTTTTCGAGAGACACTCAAAACATTTGATAATAATTTTCAATTTTTTTATAACAAAGCCACTGATGTAAGTTACAACATTTTCTGTAAGAACACTCAAGGATGGCAAAAACTGCATTTCATATTCAATATTATCATCAATAATGATTGTATCTGAAATGTCTAGGCTATATTTTTTAATAACAGCAACATCGTCAATAGAAACCATAGGGACGATTTTTTTAATATCTCCAGGGCTGGTTGTTAAAATGTGGGTCTCATCATCCATACAGTTGCCTTTCAAATCGGTTATATCATGCCTCAATGCTAATCGCTTGTAGGTATAATGAAATTGGTAGGCTGTAGGATTATTGTTCCATCCATTTTTTGATCTAAAAATAGACAAAATTAGCATTCTCAAAAGTAGATATCATAATATGGATTTGAATCAATGAATTTAGGGGTAACTTCCACTTACCTAATACAGCAGAAGAACAATTCAATGTGATCCTGGCTAAACTTGTAAGTTAGAACATATTTTAGAGGTGAATTTTCCTTCTTCACATATTCTTCATAAATCCCTATGATGGACATTATAGTTATGCAAAATCCTTTGAATGGAGTTTTTTTCTTTGTTAGATGGAGGAACTGTCCACTTTCAGTTTTCAAAGTTCTTGAATATTCCATAGCCTCTAATAAAATGGGTCTCCAATATTGTTCATTTCTTTCCCGAAGTGGAGCTTTACTTCCCCTTCCAATAGGGCTTCGAGAATTGCATAAGTCGAAGGTTCTATCAAAAACTCTAAGGAAAATGATTGTTCCCTCAGCATCTGCAAAGTCAGGGTGCTGTATGTCCTTCATCAAAAACTCTAAAGCATCAGCAATGCTGTTGGATATTGTTTGAGCAGCTAAATTCACCTGAAAATCAAATTGAGGTCAATACAATAACACAGTGAAATGAAAATGTGACAAAAACTCACTTTCATTTTTTGTTGTTGCCATTCAAGGTGTGCTCTCTTCAACTTATTTCCAAACTTACATACTTCACTCTCCTGTATGTCATGTAATTTACTGATAAGTTTGAAATCGATCTTTCTTCCTTTGTAATCTACAAATATATTACTGGTGGCCCAGTTATTTCTTAATAGCTTCATCATATGGCAAGCATCAAAAATAACAAACACATTGCTGTCATCCACTGGATGCTGGAAATATGGCTTCAGGTTGTTAATATCAGATACTTTTGCACCCAACTGTGTGGCCATTGTAAAATTTGCACTAGGGCCATCACAAGTGACAGATGTTACTCTAACACCAACATTGAACAATCTTGTGAGAGCCTCCTTCACGATATTCGATTTTTCTGATCCAGTTAATGAACTAATGAGGAAATAAGCAATAGGTAACTTCCAGTTACTATTTACTGAAACCACCAACAAAACAAATGCCTCAGTAGCACATTTCAACTGATCATCAGACACTCCAGTGCCAAAATCTTCATATCCCCACATCTTATTGTTAATGAAGTCCACTTGTTTTTTTATTGCCATTTCATCAATGACTAAGGCACAAATGGTGTCAATATTTTTGGTTTTATTCTCTTCAACAATCCTCTTCAAGGTGATGAATGAGCATTCCGAAAATCCTGGATTACACTCAATATTACTTAGCCAAGACCTTATTGTACTTGGAGAAGGTAAAGCCAAGTCGAAAACTTTTCTTACATAATTGTATGCCTTACTTGAGTAAAACTGTAAAGTTAATGCAAAGCTTCTTAGCTCTTCAGGAAACTTTTCTCTACCCTGTTTTTTACCCTTCACATTTTTTTTTGCATTTGATATGTATCTCTTCATCAGATACATGGGTATTCCAGAGTAGGTCTTCTCAAGCATAACTATTGCTTCTTCTGACATAATTCTTTTATTTTTCAAGTGCCAAACAATATGTTTGAGATGACTAACTTTTTTTGAGAGTCTCTTGACACGTTCTTTCATTGTTTTCAATTTTCCTTGAACTACTTTCTTGGATAATCCTACTGCCTTCAAATTGATTGCCATTTTATGAGGGGTTGTGCTGAAATCAAAATTTTTCATTGGAGTATTTGAAGTTATTGACTTTCAGAAAAAATCTATAAAATCATTTCTGAAATATTGTTTTTTTTTCGAAAATTTAGGAAAACATTTCTATTACATTTTTCACAATGCTTGAAAGGAACATTATTGGTATCATACCAGAATATGGTGATTATTTTTCAAATTCCAATATTCAGATTCATCACAATTACAAAAAATTCAAAATTTCTTGAATTGGAATCTGATGGTGCTCATTTTGAGAAAATAATATTTAACATTTATTTACCTGTATGTATGTATTATTTTTATATCTCTTCTAATTTTCTTGGGTGTTCCTTTGAATCCTTCACTATCACTGGATGATGACTCCAATTTCCTTTTTTTATGCAATAAATCATATTGGCCAGATTCAGATGATGGTTCTGAGGGAGGTGAAATATTTCCAGTACTCTTTGGTAAGCTTGATGAACTCCTATTACAAAATTATAGTCAATATACATACACCCTCAGTTGAGATATTGATAACTAAATAAATAAAGAAATAAGAATTATCATATAGTACTATGGATGTGATTGACATACTTATGAATGTTTTCACTTATTTCACTTTTGCAGTATCTGATATTGACTGAACTGTTATTTGAATATTATTAATATTAAAATATTTGATCTGTATAGGTGTATCATTGTATTTGATATTATTGTAACACAATTGAATACACAAACAGTATGTATATCATAAGGGCTTCAGAAGAAAGCATAGGTGCATGTACTATGAAATATGTACCTACCAAATGAAAATCATCAACATCAGAGTAAACATTGCATATCAATGATTACTGTAGTTAATTCACATTAATACCATAGAGTATCCCAATGATATACAACAAAGTCTGCAATATAATTATATGTATGCACCCTACTCATATATGAGATATTCAGAAAATTATTTTACATAAATGACACATAATATATCTGGCATGGTTATGTTGCAAAGTAAATCGATGGAAAAATTAGACATACCTGCTCTGATTATCCACATTCTCCTTCTCTGCAGAACAATCTACTAACTCCTTGACTAACTCTGAAGATGAGCTAGCAATGTCTTTCATAGGATTCGAAATAACATGATCAACACTCTCTTCAAGCTTACTTCCTCCACTCTGAGAGATACTTGAACAACTGTGATAAGAATAGAAATTAGATGTGAATTCACTAAGAGTTAGGTATATTACAGACAATAATTATATTTTTCATAATTAAGTACTTCTGTTGGAATCCACCGTTTTTTTTTTAATCAATTTATAAATGTGAGATTCTTTTAGAGGTCTTAGAAATGAATAAACTGTTTTTTTTTGAGGATTTAGTAAAAATCGGTAAAAATAAACTCTACATTTTCAGTGGACATCATATCCATTTTCATTGTATATAAACTACTATCATTCTTACCTCAGTGACAGATTAGGCAAAGCTGACAAGGGCTTTCGAGGACCCAAATTCAATGTAGGAATCGTATTAGGTTTCAAGCTCTTTTTGTTATTGGAATATGTGAAATCTTCATTGGAGAAATGTTCTTCACATATACAGTTGGCCTGGCTAAGTTTCTCAACTTTAGGATCTCTACCCAGTGCCTGCATCCATGAGGAATATCTCTTTTGAGTCAAGCTGAAAACACAAAGAATATAATGTTTTTCTAAAACCTATCTATATTCATATATACTAAGGTAAAGCTGGATTTATAGATTCAACTGAACTGAGAATTAAACTAACAACTGTGAACTCAGGTCAGTTATATTAAGAATTACAAAGTTGGCCAACTTTCAACTCAACAACTGAGAATTAGGAGATTCTGGAGACATAACATGAAGATTGGATTCATATTATTGTTCAAGTGGAGTTTGGTGTGATATTTTTTCTTATGGATTCATGAATTGTGGGGACCAAAATCACTTGTTAACATCATTTTGATTTTTAATCCCAAATTATTTCAGATATGTATAAACACCCTTATGATTATTAATTGTTGATTGTTAATTCCTAATTGTAGTTCTGAAAAATTGTTGTTCTTATTATCAGCTGTATACTGGTATGAATTCACATCTATTATACTAGTACATTGGAGTTTGTTTGATAACTTACTTGAAATAGGATAAACCTTGTTTTCTTTTCCGATTTCGGCACAAGAACACCATGCATCCCTGGACCATATTGTCTAATAATAGTCTTCAAAATGATAAGTCACCAAAATCACGATCACAACTCAAAAATATAAACGAAACTAACGAAACAAACAAACAAACAATAATAAAGGTGTGGCAGATGATGGGCACAAAAATATTCAAGCCTCTCCTGATGGGATCACACCTAATCAACGACATACGTCTGCGGTTGTAAGCAATTTCAATAATCACGGACATTCTTTTCATATCTTGGTTCTACTGCGCCGACGCAGAACCTTAAGGTCAAGATCTCCTGGGAGGCGTAAAATTTTCACGCGCAGGTGGCCGCATCAGCATTCCATTTGTAGGGTATAGTTCAGTGGTTTGAAACCGCAATATTTTGGATTTCCAATATTAAACCATGAAAGTGTATATTGATGTGAATTCATTTTCATTGCATCAAATGTTTTTGCCTGTATAGTGCACACCTGTGTGTATTAATGCATTTCAAAAGAGAGCTGTAACAAAAACAGCCCTTACAAAACAGCACATATCATAATGGCATGTTATAGAAAATATATAGATAGTCTCCTTCCTCATGCATTATGATTTGTCACCAATATTCTACAATATTTAATTCAGTTGCAGATATTTGATATTTTGGTCTGATTTTATTTAGAAATATGAATATTCTCAGATAAATCATCATGAACATGAAAAAATGAATTCTGAACCACCCTGTATTTATTTCTATTGAATATCAATTGATAGTACATGAAAAGTTGAGATAGGGACATGAAAACCGTTTTGATCAATTATGAATAGTTTCCAAACAAAAAAATTCTTAAACTTGAAAATTTTCGATTTTTCACACCCTATATCTTTGTTATCAATCCCGCTAGAACCCATGTGTGATAGATCGATAGAATCAGCTCTTCAGGGAGAATCTGAAAATGGAATGATTTACAGGGTGTCCCATTTAAAATATCAAAGTTGCTGCTACTTTTCAATACAAACGGCAACGTCGCAACGCTGAGAATATTTTAGGTCAATAGACCACAACTGATTATCCAAGGCACCAACTTTTCAGAATGATCCTGAGTTGCGTTCTCCAGAAACGTCTAATGTGCCATCCACCGTGAATCACCCTGTATATACAGGGTATGTCATGACGAGCTTACTCTCTATATTGAGAATCAGTCGGGAGAAATCCATGAAAACATGCATGCTCATTGCTCATATTTCAGAATACACTCTCTTCATTTGAAATATTTCAGCAATGCAGTGTTGCCGCTTCCACTAGAAACTAGTAGCATCATTGATATTTCAAACGAAACACCCTGTATTTTATCATATATACACACTTGGGTTCTATTGAAAAAAATTGCAGAGATATAGGTTGTTCAAAATCGAGATTATTATTGGTCAAAACGTCTCACCTGTCCCAATCTCAACTTTTGATTCACTATTCACTGATATTTAATCGGAACAGATACAGAGTGGTTCAAGATTCAGATTTCTGAAAAGTTGAAAGTTGAAAATTCTTCCCATATTTTATTTATTTATTCATTTATTCCTTGAACAAATAACTTCCAGGCAGAATAGGCTCTGGTATAAGGAAGTACATTTATTTATATACCTATAGGAACATTTTATCATTCAAAATATATCAACAACTTTGAATTGGCGAACAAAGAATAATATTTGTAGAAAAAACATAGTAAAATGATGGCGAACGAAGAGAAGCTGCCTCCCGACCTAGCCACGCCCCTATATCTAGCCACACCTCCCGACCTGACCACGCTCCCAGTAAAATGATGGCGAACTTATGAATGACACTGTAAATCCGGAAAAAAAGTGACATTTTACAACCTGTCAACAGAGATAAAATGTCAAACATTTTTCCAAACCTTCGAACATTCCCCCTTTCTCAGGTGATGGCCGAGGAAGCGCTCGAAGTGAAGCTGCCCCCCGACCTAGCCACACCTCCTCACCTGACCACGCCCCCAGTAAAATGATGGCGAACTTATAAATGACACTGTAAATCAGGGAAAAAAGTGACATTTTTCAGTAGCGCTCGAAAAGAAGCTGCCCCCCGACCTTACCACGCCCCCAGACCTAGCCACACCTCTCCACCTGACCACGTCCCCAGTAAAATGATGGCAAACTTATGAATGACACTGTAAATCCGGGAAAAAAGTGACATTTAACAACCTGTCAACAGAGATGAAATACCAAACTTTTTTCCAACCCTTAGAACATTCCCTCTTTCTCAGGTGAGGGCCGAGGTAGCGCTCGAAGAGAAGCTGCCCCCCGACCTAGCCACGCCTCCCCACTTGCCCACGCCACCAGTAAAATGATGACGAACTTATGAATGACACTGTAAATCAGGGAAAAAAGTTACATTTTACAACCTGTCAACAGAGATGAGATGTCAAACTTTTTTCCTAACCTCCGAACATTCCCTCTTTCTCAGGTGATGGCCGAGGTAGCGCTCGAAGAGAAGCTGCCCCCCGACCTAGCCACGCCCCCGACCTTGCCACGCCCACCGACCTGATCACGCCTCCCGACCTGATCACGCTCCCAGTAAAATGATGGCGACCTAGTGAATGACATTGTATATCCGGGAAAGAAAATGATTTATAAAAAGTGACATTTTACAACCTGTCAGCAGATAAAATGTCGAACTTTTTTCCTAACCTTTCTCAGGTAATGGCCGAGGTAGCGCTGGAAGAGAAGCTGCCCTCCGACCTAGCCACGCCCCCAGATCTAGCCACGCCTCCTGACCTATCCACGCCTCCCGACATGACCACGCCCCCAGTAAAAGATGGCGACCTAGTGAATGACACTGTATATCCGGGAAAAAAATTATTTATAAAAAGTGACATTTTACAACCTGTCAACAGAGATGAAATGTCAAACTTTTTCCAAAACCTTCGAACATTCCCTTTTTCTCAGGTGATGGCCGAGGTAGCGCTCGAAGAGAAGCTGCCTCCCGACCTAGCCACGCCCCCAGACCTAGCCACGCCCTCCGAGGAGCCCCGCCCCCCTACCGACGAGCTGCCGTGGTGCGTGCTGTGCAACGCCGACGCCGCCTACCGGTGTCTCGGCTGCGACGGCGATTTGTACTGCGCCGCCTGCAATAAAGAGGCGCACGACAATTGGGCGGAGGAGGGGCATAGGGCGGTGCCCTACAAGGCCGGCCGATGAGCTGTGTGCTCTTGTTAAGCAGGGAGTGGTTTCGAGTGTTGAAAGCCTTGGGCGGATGCCTTTCATTGATATGCTGTATACGGTGTCATTATGCATAAGGTCCGCATCATAATATGAGAAGAAGTTTTAATGAAAATTTCACACCAAACATTTTCGATCAATTTAGAGCCTGTATTTCGGATTGTTAACATAGCAACTGAACAAATTTCTTGAAAATTTTTTCCCCTTTGGGGAACGGAAATTTTTTGAAGTTTATAGGTTAAGTGACATTTACATTCAACTTCAGATTATGTCAAGCTCATTCGATAAATAAAAATCATTCATCAACAGTTCACCATTCAATATTATGTAGATATACTTGCAATATACAGGGTGTTCCTTAATGACATGGTAATATTCAAGGGGGCGATTCTTGAGATACAGGGTATCAAAGTTGAACATAATATACATAGATTCTTTTTTGTCCACCCTGTATAGCTTCTCCTGATGGCAAAATGTATTCTGAAATGTGACTGAAACGGTGCAAAAATTTCAAAATGGTACATACTGTGGTTATCCAGTAATGGATGTCCTGAATGGAGTACTCAAGCTTAGCATTTACATCAAAATTTGAAGTTTGATCTCGTTTTTTCGTTTTTTCTCGAAAAAGGAGCGTCCTATCGGGTATCAACAAGAGGTACAAAATTTAATGACTCTTTATAGTATTTCATTAAATTTTGAAGTATTCCATCGTTGCTCACTTTCAAGTATAATATAATCAATTATATTTCCCTAACGGCGCCACTGGTAGAGAAAATGAAAATTTGAAAACTTAAAAAAATGCACCTTGACGCATAAAAGATATGTACCAAATTTCATGAAGATGACTACAATATTATTTCAGTTATCATTAAAAAACTGATTTTTTTCAAAACTATCTCACTGTATCTCAAAAGTTGAGACTTATAGATAGGACATACGTTAGTGGGAAGTTTTTTTTTGAATGCGTTGAAGAATTACTCCCTTGAATATTAGCATGTCTTTAAGGAATGTCTGTATTATATTTCAGTGTGAAAATTTCTTACCGAATACCACTTTAGCTTCAATTAATATCCGGGAATTTTTTCTCCAACAGGAACATTTATAAAATTCGTGTTCTCGAAAAAATTTCCGGTAATAATTTAAGCTCTTATTGTGGTATTATAAGTGAAAATTCTTTTCGAAATTCGACTTGGGCGTTAAATTTTGCTTTACAGATTATGAAAAATGGAATTCTCGGTCGAAGACATGTATTTTGCTATATGTCTTATGTGACTGTTTGTCAAATTAATCGCTGAAATTATATATAGGCTTATTAGTTCAGAAAAATTCAATGAGGAAAGTTCTTTCAGCGATATTTTTGAAAAAACGTAACTTTTTGACGTGACTCCGACCGACTAGGGCATTTTGATCCATTTTTTTGTAGCAAGACTTGATGGGTCGAATCTTGAAATAAATTATTGATGAAAGTAATTCCCATATGATGCCGACTTTATGAATAACACTGTATGTAGAATGATAGGCAGTGTTAGTTATCCAAAAATAATACCAGAGAAGAAATAAAAAGTGATTCACTATTGCCAGGGGCTCATGAAGTTTTTTTTTTGTTTTTGGCATTTTTCAATAAACTCCATGCATATGTATTCTGTCTTCCTAATTATGTTGATGAAGATGAAAAAATTTGAAAATATGATTCCTACAATTATTTCATTATTTGAATCTGTATTTCAAAAATCGTCTTGTTGGCTTATGTCTTATGTTGGATTATCTATGAAACTCTGTATATAAAACTGGTTATCGGTTTTTTGATCTTGTTTACCAATTTTGATGTAGGTGACTAATATATTTTTAAGCTAACTTGTTAACTATATAGGTAGGTACTACTGCTATAACTTCTACTCTCATTAGACATTATGATAATTATTCACGATTCTTCAATTTATTTGGTAAGCATTTTGTGATAAATTAACATTCTGAAATTATTTAACTGTTATGTTTTTCAATTAGTAATAAAAAACTGTTGGTCAAGATGAATCTTTCATTTTGGAGAAGAGTATTGGCGTAGATCTAAAGAGAACTAATACAAAATTTCGAGTGTAGGATCGCTGAAGTTCTCGCAATGATCTAAGTTTGTTGGCAATCAACTTATTTGAAGTCACTAAATTGTACTTTGTCGTAGTGCCTTCAAATTTGGTAAACATCAGGATCCTTAATGTATGCCATATCTCGGTAACCCATAGAGATAAGAACAAACAAACTTCAGATTCATGCTCAGCACATCGGGAACACCCTTAATGCAAGTTTTCAGCTCATTCGGACTTTTTGAAATTAATGAGAAAAGTTCGAAGGGGTTAAACTAGGTACTCTTATTGTTTATTTTTCATACCCAATAAATTAAAAGTAAAAAAAAAAACTTTTTAATAAAAAGCTTTCATTTAAACGCTCTAAAAAGAAGAAAATAAAATGTTTCTTAATAATTTTAACTATCAACTTATAACCTCATTATACACAATTTATATGATCATAAAAGTTTTTCGCGCGATTCACTTGTGTTCATGAACTAGTACTTATTTAATTATGTAAAATCTGCTGATACAATTGTTAAAATTACAATTTAATTAAATATTGATCATCGCGACAAGCTTTTATGATCATATAAATTGTGTATAATGAGGTTATAAGTTGATAGTTGAAATTATTAAGAAACATTTTATTTTCTTCTTTTAAGAGCGTTTAAATAAAAGCTTTTTATTAAAAAGTTTTTTTTACTTTTAATTTATTTTTTAATTTTTAGTTATTGCTAGCTGGATTTTTCGATTTACCCTTCCATTTGATACCCATATATTGTAGAAGTAGATTAAAAATGACCATTCCGCCATCTTGGATGGTTCGCCATATTGGATTTAGAATAACGTCACATTATTTTTCGAATTACTCTCAACGAGCCCTTCCATTTGATACCCATATTGTAGAAGTAGATTAAAAATGACCATTCCGCCATCTTGGATGGTCCGCCATAATGGATTTAGAATGACGTCACATCATTTTTCGAGTTACTCTCAACAAGCCTTTTCATTTGATACCCATATTGTAAAAGTATATCAAAAATAGCTATTCCGCCATCTTGGATGGTCCGCCATATTGGATTTAGAATAACGTCACATTATTTTTCGAATTACTCTCAACGAGCCTTTTCATTTGATACTCATATTGTAGAAGTGGATTAAAAATGACCATTCCGCCATCTTGGATAGTCCGCCATATTTGATTTATAATGACGTAACTTTTAAAATAGTGTTGAACTGGCTCAAAAGGCCTCTCCATATCCCCCCATCATAGGTACGCACGATGTTCCAACGAACATTATAGGAAATTCCGTTCGTGCGGTCCAAGAGATAAAAACAAATTATTGTTAAAAACATTCAGAAATAAATGATTTCTTCAATGTTTGATAGATTGAGGACCTTAAAGTTGAAATATAAAAATCTCAAATATACAGGGTGTTTCCTAACTACGGTTCCTAACTGCAGGGGGTGATTTGTTAGGTCATTTCAAGAAAAAAAGTTCCTATGAACATATGTCCGGAGTTGCTTCGTTTCTGAGATACAGGGCGTTGAACTTGAAGAAAAAAAAACGGCAATTATAATATATCATGAATATCCTGGAACCGATTTGGTTGGAATTTGGTACTTTTATTCGTCAAATTTTTCGAAATTTTCGCATATCAAGTGTCAATTATATTTTTGGCAGAAATAATGAAAAACTCATTTCTCCAATGCAGGTGTTCATGATATGCAATACAGTGGATTTAATGTTTTTTCTCGAAAACGAAGCTGGATATGAAGAAAATACAGGAGACCAAAAATTTGTATTTTGAGTTGCTTAGTCTAAAAAAAAAAAGAAAAATTCACCAAAAAATTCAGTGGCGTACTTTTTTTTAGAATATTGTTGGCTCTGGTGCCCACTGAGACGCCACTGGCCCCAATAATTTCAATCTGAATAGGGCTAAATAAGCGCCTTATTAGTTCAAATGTACTAAATTTCAACCAAATCGGTTCCAGGATATTCATGATATTTTGTAATTACCGTTTTTTTTCTTCAATTTCATCGCCCTGTATCTCAGAAACGAAGCAACTCCGGACATATGTTCATAGAAACTTTTCTTCTTAAAATGACCTAACAAATCACCACCGGCAGTTAGGGACCGTAGTTAGGAAACACCCTGTATATTATACATGCAGTGCGCGAAGTATGTACTTCGCGCACTGCTTCGCACATGATGGTGTCGTGGTGACGTAGGAAACTGAAAAAAAGTGTCACTTCGCGATTTATTGTTATCAATGCGCGAACCTTGTTGTTTCTTGACGTTTGTAGAAAAAGTCAATTTTTATCGTAGGGCCTTCAAATTTCGTATACAGGGTCCTCAAGAAATGAAAACTACTGAATTTTTGGCGGAACAGAATCGATTCACGAATCTTGCCTACGAAAATATTATATTCTTTGCCGTCAT
The DNA here is from genome assembly GCA_918026855.4 of Phaedon cochleariae. Taxonomy (NCBI): domain Eukaryota; kingdom Metazoa; phylum Arthropoda; class Insecta; order Coleoptera; family Chrysomelidae; genus Phaedon; species Phaedon cochleariae. Next base: position 655,263 of record OU896710.1, on the reverse strand, counting down.
TTCAGCGATCTTTCAGACTTTTTTTCGATTGCAAATATCTCCATCGGGAACCATATAAAGATAAAACAGCCAGCACATCGAGAACACCCTGTATGTAAGTATGAAGAAAATTCAAAGGGTTAGTTAACCTTACTTTTTCAGACCCAAAATTCAACTTAGTTGTAGTGCCCTCAAATTTGGTATACAATAAAATCCTACAGGAATTTCCTATTGTAGATAAGAAAACATTTTCTACTCACTTTCCTCTCTGCGATTATCTAGATATTGACTACAGCTAGACTCCAGATTGTTTATTGTTAAGCCACATTGATATATCACTCTAGAAAATTATAGGCCAATAAGTCATTAGAAATTTATAACATATGATCTATCCCTAGAGATAATAATAGGGTCATTATCATTTTATCATCAATGAGTATATTTTGCAAATAGATTTTGGAATAAAGAACAGGTCTATGCAACAAGTCGCTTCTTTTTAATTTTGTCTCCTACTACAGTATCAGCATCTTTTTTTTTCTTACGCCCTTGTTTCGTCTCAGTCACAAATTCTTCCACTACTTTTTTCTTTTTTTTCTTCTTCCGCTCACCGTCCGTGACGACCTCCATATTTTCGAAAATATTTTCGTATTCTTCGTCGACCTTCTCGTCGTCCTGTTCCTCTTCTTTGGGTTCTTCTTTCACAATGGGTATCATCAACAGACGAGTCAAACTTTGTTTCATATAAACCTAGAATAAAATATATAGGAACATCAACGCATATAGAGAGAATATCCAAGGAATCGACGTTTCATTGGAGGGAAAATACAAACTGGAATTAAGTCACTTCTCAGTTTCTCACTCTTTTTCTTATTCCAAATAGTGCACTGTATTGGTAACGGTAAAGTGTGCGAGCAATGACGGCTTAATATATCAAGTAAGCTGCCGACTATGTCATGACTGCCCAATCACTAAGTTCAGTGTATGATTGCTGGGATGGCAGCACATACGGGTGATCTCAAAGATTTCATTTGTTTTGAGAATTTTTTCAAATTATTGGTTATGTATCTCATGAAATGTCAAAACATGTTGTCATTTGCCTTTCACTGCTGAGCTAATCTTGTAATTTCATTGATATTTCTTATTTTGCATTTTTTTTCGTATTATTATAATATTGGTTGGGATGAATGGGATGCAATCAATTTGTTTGGATTTCCCAGTGACATCAGTTTGTGAAAAGAATCGTTTTCTGCAATTTTGGAATGAATGGGTAAGAACAGTTCTGTAGATGTACCTCTGACCTATTTAAATTATATTGTTCATTTGACTCATTTATTTTAGCATTAGATCATTCTGAAGTTTGTGAATATTCTTGCATTTGCACAAATCATTTCCAGAAGAGCTGCATATTATGAGTTTTCCAGAATGGCAGGAAGTGCCTTATAAAAGGCTCTCTGTCCCTACAATATTTGAGGTATGTAACACTATTATTTCCTAGTGTTGAGAACAAATATAGTATACCCAACTGAAAGGAGGTATTGTAGTTTTTGATTCTCCTACTTTTATCTTTGCTCTCTATACAGTGTGAACCTCAGTCCAATATAAATCAATGTGCATTGATTCAATCTCTAATTATCTACAATTACATCTTCAAATTTTAAATGTGTTCTCACCATCACTAGTTTCAGTATCTATGAATCAGCAGATGCATTGCATTGTTGCAGTTGATTTATGCTCAAGCCAAAATACTCATGTCATAGATTATCATGTTTATGAATTGATAATCTGTTGGCAATAGTATTTGTGAAAAAAAATAAAAGGAAGTTTTGTTTGTAAACCCTGCACTCGACCCTGCATTATTGTCTTGAAATTATCAACAATGTTGCTAATTTGTTGTGAAACATAAAATATTGATGTTTAAAATAAGTTTTAGCAACCTGCAGATTCCTGGATGATGCCCACTACATCCACTGGAAAAACATTCTAAACTACAGATTGGGCGTTCTCAAATGTAAGTACCTAACACCTATAGTGACTTCCAGATTAATAGTTTTCATGAACATAATTCAACTCTTAACCAATCTGAGCAAGTCTAGTTTACAAAAAAATCCAGGGATCATTCTGATTCTTTTTCTCACTGAATACTGTACTCACTTCCAGTTGAAGTATAATATGTTCTGAAGATATAGTAGAGTAATTCAGATAACCAGATGAAAAAAAAAACAGTGGTATTTTGATCTATCCATTTATTCAAAAAAATTACTATTGGTAAGGAGTATATATGTATGAATAAGGTATCTCAGATTATACATATACCCACATGGTACATATTCATACAAATATTATGAATATCATGAATATTATTTTGGTTTGATAACGTTCAAGTGTTTTTTTTCCTGAATAACTTTTAATTTTTCTTTTTCAGGTTCAGGTACATGAAAGGCAAGGTCTATTAACTTCTATAAGGTTACCTCATAGTATAGCATTATGGTGCGGGGGTGCGCGGAGGGGCATGACGTCAGTGTTTCCCCACCACGTGATTGTTGATTTCGTTTGTGTCACTGTCAAATGAATTGGAAAAAATTTTGAATTTGAATTCGAAAGAATCGCGAATTTTAGACTTTAGTTGAAAACAGGGTGACAAGAAGACTGAAGATATCTTTGAAAGAGTGTGAGAGGTTGTATAATAATATGGTGTAGTATTATTCAAGGCTGGTCACATCATAAATATCATAATATTATTGTGTGGAGTCAAGAGTGGATATAGAACAAACAAATGTTATGAAATGCCTGTTTGGCAGCCTCCACATGAGATTCAGATAATTCCAAAGGAAAATGATGAGCTGTGGCAATGTGAATGTCCCTGTGAAGCAGGCATGTCATGGTTTTGTATACACATTTTATAGGGACTTATATTGACAGGTAGGAAGGTGCACTTTTGATCTATCACACACACAGGTAAAAAATACATGAAATTTCAGGAATGAAGACTTGGAATATGTGAAGCTGCATATATAACAAACAGAAGTGGTGAAAATTGAAAAAAGAGAGTAGATCAATCAATGATCTATTATACAGCCAAACCATTTCAATAGAAGGAAAGTGACCATCTAAAATCATTCTTCCTTTATATAATTGAAGTTAATTTTACAGGGTATATCAGTCTATTTTGTTTTTTGTTTGGAAGCCAATGAACTCAATGTGAACAACTAGCTATTGCATGGTACTCAGGAACACTGGTGAGTTTATTAAATTTTACTTATACTTGCTACTTCATTTTTACATGTAGCAAGGAGTCTTGGGAAAAAAGGCAATCAACTTCTTCTTTCCAAAGGATTTTTCAAATAAATTTGTTCAGCATGGAGTTGAATATGAATCCAAAGCTCTTTCAAAATGTTCATTGAAAATGATATTGAATTTCAAATCATGCAAACTAATTTGTGTCCCAATATTTTCCATGGTTAGGATTTTCTCAATATTAAATTATTTTTCAGGAAGGAACACCATGGAAATAATTGAAATAAGTGTCCTTACTGAGGTCCTTACATAGAGGTTTGTTAAATAATGTGTATTACATTCAGCTTGAATTATTTTCTCAAAATTTTAGGTAAAGGTTCAGAACATTTCGTGGAACAATGCCATTTCTTGATAGGAGATGGTATAAAAAATGTGAAGTTGGAAGAGAGACACACTTATTATGGATAAATTCAGTTGGGAATAATGGCCCTAAAATGTCCCTAATGAACTTGAAAGAAACTTATTTTCTTGTATGATTCTTCTTCCTCCAAAACTTACATAAAGATTCCAGTTTTTTTATGATACATTTTGTGTTAATGTTATGAGGAAGATATCTCAAAGATATTTCCTTTATGTTGCACTTTTATTGCATTAATAAAATGGAATGAATTGTGATGACTTCTTTATTAATTCATTTTCTTATTATTGCATTTTCAAACAATAATATGTTCCAAATTGATACTGAAATAAAACCAGTGAGTTACAATCATTCAATTTATCCAGAAGGAAATCCTCTTTAGTTAATTGTTTCTTGTTTCTCAGAAATGATGGCCTGATCAATTTCAAGATATTTCTTCACATCCCTTGTATTCAGTCTTTTGTACTTGCTGCATGTTTTGGGAAAACAGTGAACAATCTCTTGGACACAAAAACATATTGGAAAACTTCAAAATTTATCAATATTCACTTGATTGCACAATGCTAAATTTGTTTGTTTTGTTTTTCACCTCCGCCATTTTCATTTTGCCGTTCGACAAAAGACGATGGGGAAACAGTGACGTCAGGGCAGGTCAATATGAGGCAACCTTATAGAGTTGAATAGCCTTGCATGAAAGGAGCAAATTCGAAGAAGTTTTGGAAGAATCAAACAATCTCTCCCTAGTGGTAATTGGAATTTTGTTTTGTTTCACACTAGCAGTGGAATATCTGAAAATTTGTTTCAACAAAAGACATCAGAAATCTCAATCATCTGCCTATTAGCAATGGAATGGCCCAAACAGTGCATGAACATTTGATATTCAAGTTAAGGATTAAAAAATGTACCATTTTCAATATCAATGTATTGTTCCTTCCATGAAATTTTCAATATGTAGTGTGGTTATGACAAAAATGAAATATGGTTATACAGGTATGATGCAAAAACTGGCTCTTTAAATTTGTACACTCATAATACATACAATACATTGCTTGGAGTGGCATGAAACAATGTTCCATATTGAATAAGTTATAAAGTTACCAATAGGAATACTGACTATTTAGATCTTCCATTCCTATAGTGGATGGTGTTGGAAATGTAACATTATATGTAATAAAATGCAGAGTGATCTGTCTGCAAAAATCAATAGTTTATTCTTCCATTGTGATGGAGAATAGTTCCTGTGGGCTACTTTTCATTAGGACACCCTGAATTGTATGTATAGTGAGGTACTAGGCATGAATGAATTGGATGATTATTTTTGTGAAATTTTTATTTACAATTTTCGAAAGATTACAAAATTCATTTCAATATGTTATTGCAACATTTTATAGGAATTCCTCATTTTGCATTGGCGAAGGGAGAGGGGTCTAGAATTTTTGGTCAACTGCAAAAAAATGTAGTATCAACTTAAATTTCCAATCACAGATTATAGATAGATAGATAGATAGCACTTTATTTCCAACAGGTATACACCCAATTACAGGAAAAGTTAAAAGTAACGCTAGTTGTACAAAACCAAAATTATTTCTTGATCAAAATTAAAAATAAAAAGGTATACTATATATATACATATATGAAAATCACAAACAATGATGAAATAATAGAATATTAATGTAAAAAAAAATAAGAGAAATATATCAAGATTACAGTTGAAAAGTTCTTTGGAGAATACATTTCAAAATTGATTTTAGGGTACTATTATTAATATCGCACATATTACATATTAAATTGAAATTGTTACACATTATTGTCACGGGTGCCCTAAGACTAATATTTGTTCTACTATTTTCACAATAGAATGTCATTTCATGTCTAGTATTCATATGTGGAGTGTGGAAATTGATATTTTCTAAAAGGGGAGCACATGATATCTTGTTATGTATCAAGTTGTATAGAAATGAAACTGTTATATATAATGATTCGTCGTGTGTTCAAAGAAATAATATTGAATTGATTCAAGAGAATTGTATAATCAGTTCCTCTTTGGAGATATACTCTTGTAACTTTAAAAGTTAAATGCTTCAAGAATTTTTTTGAACTGATTCAATGTGACTTATATGTGAATTATAGACAGGATACCATATCAACGCTCCATATTCTAATTTAGACCTTACATAGGCATTGAAGAGTGTTATGAGTGTACTTGTATTTGTAATTATGATTAGATTTGCCTTAAGGAAGCCAAATATAAGTTTCTCAACTCCCATTGTGGGATTTTTCTCCTCCAAGGGATCATATTCTTCACTCTTGACGTCCCTGGATAATTCATGAACACTTTCATCACCTTGATAGTGACATTGCCGAGTGAGGCGCTTGACCAATGATCCGAGCATGTTTCTCTCCATAAGTCTCTAGTTTGAATCTATGGGGTCCATAGTTAGAATAGGGATTGTAGGATTTTTGTGAATGTTTGTTGGTGGGTTTACTCAGGTCAAGTAGCCTAGTTGCTAGTAGGTTTCTCCCATTACTATTTACCATCATCTTTCATTCTTGAAAGCAATTTGGTCAGGATATGTCCCCTAGAATTAAATACATATCAATAGTTCTGCATATGTGTGAAATAATGAATATCAAATCATTTTCTCATGACCTATTTGCCAAAAAGTCGCTGATGAAAATATCCAGAAAGATACTAAGGGAATCAGCTAATTATCATTACAGAATATATATCTATAATTTCATCAATATTCAAGTGGTATTTTGGGTATATTCATGTTCCATTTCAAGTATATTTGACCTAAACAACCTGAACCTATCATATGAATGATCCAATAGCAATATAACATTCAATATTAGTTTACCTAATTCAACAAATTCAGACTCACATGTTGGTGCTTTCCAATATTTTCTTTACATAATTTTTTTTTTAATTAGGCTCTTATAGAGCTGGTTATAATAATGTTTGTTCCCTAACAGCTAACCACCCACACTATGGACGGTTTAAAACAGTGCCTTAGGTTATTTAAGTAATTTTTTTTTCATCAATGATCTTCTTTTTATAAATTCGATGATGATGATGGATTAATCCTTCAAAACATGGCCTTTTGTCCATGACCCTTGGTCATTAATAAATTGTTTGTGTGGAGGAGTTGTGACTGTAAGTCCTCTCACCCCTCCTGATTTATATCACCACCATCACTCTCAGTTATGGATCACCTATAAGTTGGTTATAATAATAATCATTAATTCCAAGTTTTAGTGATTAGAAATAGTGAATATTCAAGAACACCATTGTATTAGTCAAGCTAGAATTTTTGATTCTTCAGTAAGACCACTTTTATTTGTAGTATAACTGGGTAATCTGATCAAAACAGATGTTTTAATATTAATGTACAGATTTTAATATTGACCAATTAAAAAATACTCAAATGAGATTGAAGGGTTTCATATATTTATGTGCTAGATCCATTTCTCTAGATTTTTTGAGATTCCCTTTTTTTCTATAAACAAAATTATGAATATTTTTCAATATATTCATAGAGAGACAAATCAGATGATTTGTCCCAAATTGTGTTGCTGAAAATTTCACTGGGGAATACCCAAAAAAGAAATGCCCTAGAAATAGTCAGTGACACCTTGTTTGAAAATATATGTGAGCAAATATATAAGAAAAATATTATATTTTTACTTTTGATGTACTGGGAACGAATCTGCTCACATTCTCAACAATACTGAGATGTGCCAACTGACAGAACACTGAGAAACTGTGCGAGAAGAATTCCTGTACTACTGTACAGTGTGTCCAGTTTTCGATGCTTTTGTGGGATATCTCAGTTATCTTTCGAGATAGAACCTTGCGGGTTTCGCGGTCGTGTGCCACTTTTTTGTGAAACTCAAGATGGCCTAATCAAATTTTGCATAACTGTTTCCGTTTTTGAAATACAAGGCGATTTCGAAAAATTATACTTTTTGGACCCCCTCTATATCTACGAGGTTTCTCAGCAAAAATGTCAAATTGAAATTTCATCCCATATAAAAGTTCACGCAAAATCCAGTGGCGCACCCAAAATTTTTTTTCGGGGTATGGTTTTGGAGATACGACTCAAACTTATGATTTTTTAAATGGAACACCCTGTATTTTATAAGCTCATAAAAATCCTCATTTTTTTCTCTTCAAAATGATTTATAATGTATGTATATGAAATTTTCAAAAATGGTCTGAAATCACTGTAACATTGAATTTTAATAGTGGGCTATGGATTTTTCTTATGAAAAAGTTCCAATTGAAGGAATATTCATTTCGATTTTTCCATAAAGAGGACAAAAACAATACCAACACTAATTAACTAAGAAAACACAAAAATTATGTACCTGATAGCAACAAATAAATAGTAATAAAAAGTTCATAATGTAGAATAAGCACCAGATCAAATATTTACAAATACAATTGAATTTCGGAATTATTCAATAACTTATTCACTGAATTGTTCAAATTGATGTCCATTTCCCATAACACACAATTGATACAGTTTTTCAATACGTGTTGATACAGTAGGAGTCACAAATATCTTGAAGAACTTCGTGCAACAAGGCAGGCAACGAGGCAGTTTTCCATGAATTACAAAGACATCCTTTAATGATTTTGATTGCATTAAGACGTATTGAGAAAGCGTGTGAGGGAAAGTGAACATCAATTTGAACAGTTATTGATTAATTTCGAAATTCAATTGTCTTAGTGAATATTGAATCAGGTGCTTATTCTAGAATATTAACTTTTTAATACCATTCATTTGTTGTTATCAGGTACCTAATTTTTGAGTTATCTTAATTAACTAGTGTTGGGATTGTTTTTGTCCTTTTCATGGAAGAATCAAATGAAATATCCCTTCAATTGGAACTTTTTTTTAAATAAAAAATCCATAGCCCATAATCAAAATTCAATGTTTTAGTGATTTTGGAGCATTTTTGAAAATTTTGTACCTATTCATCATATTTCATTTTGATGGAGAAAAAATAAGGAATTTAATGAGCTTATAAAATACAGGGTGTTCCATTTGAAAAATCATAAGTTTGAGTCGTATCTCTGAAACCATACCCAGAAAAAAAATTTTGAGTACGCCACTGAATTCTGCGCAAAATTCTGTATGGGATAAGATTCCAATTTGACATTTTCGCTGAGAAACCTCGTAGATATAGAGGGGGTCCAAAAAGTATAAATTTTCAAAATCGCCCTGTATCTCATAAACGCAAACAGTTATGCAAAATCTGATTAGGCCATCTTGAGTTTCACAGAAAAGTGGTACAGGACCGCGAAAACCGCAAGGTTCTATCTCGAAAGATAACTAAGATATCACGCAAAAGCATCGAAAACTGGACACACTGTACTTTCAGTGACCAAAAAAGTTTTTGGTGACCTGGTAACTATTTGGGAGAGATAATATTCTAACTTATCTATACATTTTTCCAAGATGAATCCTTTAGTACAATACAAAAAACTACATCAAATTTGAAAGAATAATATACAGGGTGTCTTAACTATTGAGGAAAAATATGCTGATAGGATCTTATATGCCTCCATAAAATATTGCTGTGGAAAAAGATGCTGGGCGTTTCATTCACTGAGAAGAAATGTTATTTACCAGCAACAATTATATGACAGTCCAAAGCACACAATTCAAGAATGAAATAATATTTAAAATCCCTTTTCCAGACTTCATACTTTTCAATTGTGTTTTTCTCGAAAACGTCGTATGAAAATACTGTTGTCAAACAGGAGTACCAATATTACATAGAAATGATATTTATGTCATATTTTTTATTCAAAATCACTAGGAAGTTTCGTCAAAAAAAGGAATAATTCACGTGGCGCCCTGCAACAAACATTGTACAGTCACAGCATATTATCCTTACTCTTACAGTGGTACAGTGGAATCATTAGCAGAAGAACTTGAAAAAATAATCAATTTCAACGCCCTGTATCTTTTTCCACATCAACATTTTATCAGGGCATATTCGTTCCTATCACCATATTTTGTTCCAAACAATCCGCCCTCAGCCTATGTCCCAATAGTTATGACTCACCCGGTATACAGAACCATTATTGTTATAAAAATATTTATTTTTTGTGTAACACTTGCAATAAGTATACTTGTTGCACTGCATGTATAGATTCATACTTTCTGCAATACACACTTTTTGCACTATTTAAACAAATAACTATTCTGTAACTGATATTATTTTTGTGAATTTTTTAAATTTTCAGTGTTGAGGGCTCAGGCCATAGCCTAAAACTCTTGTGATCATTGTGTTTGTAAGAGAATACTTGAATAAAAAAACGGTGAACGAACTGAATTTTTATCCACTCTCCAAAATTTCAATTAAGCTCTGAACCTTTTTCTTTTGTCTATAATCAAAGTTTCCATTTGTCAAGGGCTCAGTCTCAGAACTATTATTATGTAATGATGATCTTTATAATTTTGTCTCATCATAGTATTTTTCTGCTCATATGAACTTGGTAAATCATAATAAATGTTCTGAATTTTTATAACCAAAGAAAATCATATAGAAAATTCTAAAGCTTGCTTGGTTCACTGCATTAATTTAGATGCAATTATGTGTATGTATGTGTATACATGCACAACCAATATTATATACCTATGTAGAATATACCTTGCCTTGAAATTTATTTGGACTTGTGGTGAACATTTGGACAAGATGTCTCCTTAATTACATATATGCTAGCATGACTTCTTGAGACCAAAACAGGATGATCAAATACCTCTTCACTAAAAAAATCCTTCCATCCATCACAAGACTATACCTATTTATTACCTGCACCTAAAAATGTTCATACCAATATAGCTACATCCAAGTTTTCACAGTATTCAAGAAAATCTTGAAACATTTGACTTGAACTTTTGAAAATGTTCATCTAGTCCAAGTAATTTGTTATAACATTTTCTACAAACCTTTTTGAGATACCCTGTATATCAAACATCCTGTTGGTTTCTCTTGAAGAACATCTAAGAATTCAGGAGAGCTAGAGAGGTATGAAGACACATAATGATCCTATACCTTTCTTATGGAGGGTGCTTCTGAAAAATGTGAACCATCTGAATTCATATCCTGAAAAAATGTGATATTACTTATACTGTCTAAAATTTTTCTGATTTTCAATAATATATGGGGAAAGAAACAGTAGAATTGTGTATAATTGCTTCAACTAACCCTGTTAGTACAAAATTCACAAAACTTACCTAAATATCAAGATTAATTAAAATTGGAGGATGTCTACTTGAAGTAGGTACTTGTATTATTGTTCTACATTATTTATAGCTGCATACATTTTTGTATGTTTGTTGAATGGATCTGAAAATGAATCTCAATTAGTCAAGACATTAGTGATAGTGATCAAGGATATCCACAAAAACCATAATGAACAATATTGGAAATTGAAAATGTAACATTTAGCTGACTCTGCCATACTTTAACTCTCTGAACACTGTTCAATGATTCAAGCATTCACCAATTCAATTTATTTATATTTTAAATAATATCAAGGTTCTTTAATGATTGTAAGTATGGAAAATTATTGGCCTTCCTCATTCACATGGTCTAAAGAATACAGACAATTTATGTATATTATATAAAACTATAATCTCTTAAACTGACCTATTTTTTACAAATCTATTACATGGTGAATATGCCACCATTATAGTTTGCTAAATACACTCACTCATGAAATACTTTAATAACTTACCTCAAATCAGAGTATTCACAAGGTTTGTGGCCACTACTGAAGAGCACCCTTTCCAAGATGTGAAGTTGTCCCATGATCAGTTTCTGTCAATTTCACAACAAACAGCATAATACATTGTTATTATTCCATATTCTTCAATCATTTCATGAGTGAGTAGTCGATGGCACTCAATAGTAGGTAGTTGGTGTTTGATATTTATGATCTTTAGAAATAAAACACCTGAATAATATATGTAGATGTTCAATGACTAATTCAAGAATTGTACTATCAAAAATAAACACAACAACTAAAGCGGGAATTACCTTGCAAGGAAACGATAATCTTTACAAATTCGTCCAGAGCACAATGATCGTTCATGTCATGGAATTTTGCAGCCTCCTAATTTCCCCAAGCGAGTGTTCACGACACGTTTACACATGGTTTAAATGCTAATCATTGATTAGGTCTAATCTTCAATCAATAATTATAGGCATTATAAGAAATTACAAGTTCAAGGAGTCACTAAAAAAACATAACCTATGCAAAACTAGCAAAAGTGCATTTGGCATTGACCACAGAATTCACAGAATTACGGCTAAGCCACCGCTGCAGGCAATGTAGGTATCTGTACCAATCTGTCACCAGTGACATCTCTCAATTTCTAGGTTAGCATAAAAACAGTTCAAATTTGTACAATAGATGTCGCGGGATACGGGGAATGAATAGATTCCTAAACATGATTTCCGCTGTATGGACAGTCATGATCAGGTCGGCAGCTTACTTGATATTTACTATTTAGCCGTCATTGGTGCGAGGGTAGGATGTCAGGTTGACGGAAGAAAAAAAAAAGGAAATTGTCAGCTGAAAAGAAAAACGACAGATTGTATTTTGTGAAAAAGTTCATTAAAATTTGATTAGTTCACACTATTGTGTATAATCTGTATCTTCGCTATTCGTGGCACTGTCTATAAAGGGTAGTTATCAATTCAGAAGTGGTCACCTCACGTTTGTGTAAAGGAAGATCTGTTGGAATGGATGATTCCGGAAGAAAACAATCTCCTTTGATAACACTAGACGAAGGTAGTGTTCGTGATGAACCATCATCAAGTGACGGTGGTCATACTGATGGAAAACAAGATCAACTAGTCGATAAATTCATGGACATGATGCTGACTATAGAACGGAACAGGCAAGATAGCGAAAATAGATTTTTTCAATTTATCCAAGGACAAGTATCCAGATCAGTTCCGGAGACAACCAATTTCCAAGTAATGCCAGATTTCAGCAAGACTATCGAGAATTTCAATGGCGAAGTTCTGGGGAGAACGGCGATGGGATGGTTAGAGAGATTGGAAAGCGCCGCCCTTTTACACAATTGGCCTGACACATTCAAATTAGAAACAGCAAAAACACATTTGATTGGAACTGCAAAGGATTGGTTTAATGGAAACGCAGGAATAATCAAGACATTTTCTGATTTCAAATTTAAATTTGGTAAAACATTTAACGTCCGTGAAAGCAAGACTCAGTTATGGAGAGAAATGGAAAAAAGTGTTCAAGGTAGAAAATCACTATTCTCATATTTCCACTACAAAGTTAAACTGTGCAAGGACTTGAACTTGGATTTTGTTGAGATCAAAGAGCAAGTGGTAATAGGCTTGGCAAATAAGCAAATAATTCCTGGTTTGCTAGCAGCTGCTCATGTAGATGAAGATGCTCTTCTACATGATATTCATGAATTTGATAGAATCCATTGTCAAGCACAAGGACGGCATTTTCCTGGGAATTATAAGACATTTTCTAGAAACTCGAATGGATTAAATGAACAAGATTCTTCAAGCAGTTCCGCGCCAGAGAGAGTCGGAAAACGACCAGAGTTTTCGAACACTAATCCTAGAATAGAAGAAAAAGAGACAAGGAAATTCACCTGCTGTCTGGATTAGGTTTAAAATCCCTTTTTCGTATATTATTTCAGAGTCCAAAATTGATAGTTCAATGACTTTTCTTGTCAGAATCGACAACTGTCTTTATTCTTCTCTATATACAGTAACATCGGATCATTATCAAAATAATCTAAATCTAAACATTCTTCCCCCTCAAAAAAGGTATATAACATTAATCTTCTGTTGCCTGATCGCTATTCTCTAACAACGATAACTTGCAGAGCTTCGCAGTCGGTCGCCTATAAATTCCCGTCTTGGTTTTCACGTCCGCAACTCGGACTTGATTGTCTTTTCCTGGGTAGGTGGCAATGATTTTTCCAAGTGGCCAATTGTTCCGAGGTAGTCTGTTGTCAGCTATGATAACCAAGTCACCTGGTTCTACTGGAATACTCTTCTTGAGCCACTTCGTTCTCTTAGTCAGAGTAGGTAGATATTCCCGAACCCAGCGGCTCCAAAAATTGTCAGCTAGCTTTTGGGAGTATCTCCATTGTTTTCTGAGGTCCATTTGTCCGTTGAAAATCCCAGGTGGTTTTGATGAACTCGATGTTCCTATCAGGAAGTGGTTGGGAGTAATACTCTCTGGATCGTCTGGATTGTTAGACACGTAAGTCAATGGTCTGCTGTTGACAATGTTTTCAGCTTCAGCCATCAAAGTTGCTAAAACTTCGGGTCTAGTGGATTTTTCTTTAAGGGTTATCTTCAATGATTGTTTAACAGCTCGCACCATTCTCTCCCACGCCCCACCCATATGTGGACTCGCAGGACAGATGAATTTCCATTCTATATTGCGTGCAACCATTTCTCTCTCTATTAAATCTTTGTCGACTTTTTTCAGTGATTCTTTCAATTCCTTATCTGCCGCCTTCATATTCGATCCATTATCGCTCATCATGATTTGTGGTTCTCCTCGTCTTGCGATAAAACGTCGTATCGCCAATATACAGGAATCAGTAGATAAAGATTCCGCTATTTCAATGTGTATGGCTCGTACAGATAGACAGGTGAATAAAACACCATACCTTTTCTCCTTCCTCCTTCCGATGCACACTGAAAAAGGACCGAAATAGTCCATTCCGACAAATGAAAACGCTCTTGGTGGTTTTTTCAGTCGTGCCTCTGGAAGTTGTCCCATTTCTGTAATGGTCGGCTTTGCTCTTTTTATCCTGCAAAAGTTGCAATTCATCATTATTTTGTTCACAGCTCTTCTGATCTGGAGAATCCAAAATCTTTGGCGTAGCTCATTAATGACCATTTCTCTTCCCCGATGCTGACACTTCTCATGCGAATGCTTGATTAATAGTCGAGTATAATTATGTTTACTGTCCAATATTATAGGGTGTTTAGTTTCCTCGCTTAATTCCACGGAATGATCTGTTCTGCCTCCAACTTTCAAAAGACCATCTTCGAAAGTTGCTGAGAGTTGCAATAGTCTACTAGTATCTGGAACGTCTTTTCCTTCCTTGAGTAATTTATATTCTTCTGGAAAATTGTCTATTTGTACCTTTCTGCACCAAATTTTCTCCGCTTCCAATATTTCTTCCACAGTTATTTCACCTTTCCTTCTATTTTTTCTGGAAAATCGCAATACATACACTGTTGATCTTAGTAATCGTGTCAACTTCGAAAATTTATTCACATCTGGTAGATAATCTATTGTTTCTTGGGTTGTAATAAGAGTGAGTTTCAAGTCATTTTTATATTTCTTCTCGAATTCTTCTTTCGGCCAAAATTTTTCATCTAAATATAAAAATTCTGGGCCGTCGAACCATCTTGAGTCTTCAAATCTAATCTCTTTGTTGTCCCTTGTCGCTTCATCAGCAATATTGATTTTAGTTGGAATCCAGTGCCACTGACTCCTCTCTGAATTTTCTCGTATTTCTACAATTCTGTGAGAAACATAACTCGAAATCTTGATTTGTTCATTCCTTATCCATTGAATCACTGTCTTAGAGTCAGTCCAGAAAAAAGTATTTTCTATGTGTAGTGTATGTTCTTCTTTTACTTTCTTTGCCAGTCGTGTCGCAAATAAAGCAGCCTGTAATTCCAATTTTGGAATACTCAACTGATGTTTCATTGGAGCAACTTGTGTTTTAGATGTAACCAACGATATTTTTTTCTCGAAGTCTTTAACGAAGCGGAAGTAACTGACGATGGCAATTGCTTGTTGACTCGCATCACAAAAAACATGTTGCTCTATTTTGGAATTCTCATGATTCTTCATATAACACCTTGGAATTTTGATAGATTTCACCTTCTGTAAGTCTTCTAACCACCGGAACCACTTTTTCTGAATATGTTCTGGTATTTTTTCGTCCCACTGTATTCCGCACCTCCATGTCTCCTGCACAATGATTTTGCTTTTGATAATAAGATTCCCCAGAAGACCTAGAGGATCATACACAGACATGACTAATCTCAAAATTTCTCGTTTGGTCGGTATTTCATTGTTCTCCCATAAATCTTTCTGAATTTTATGAAAACTCAAAGGATATGATAAAGTATCTTCATGTGGGGACCATTTCAAACCCAAAACTCTTTGTGGTATGATGTTTTGGTCTGTGTCAGTGCCTGTTTTTAAATTGTCTGGTATACTTTCCAGTACTTTCATGGAATTACTTGTCCATCCACGTATATTGAAACCTCCTCTTCTGTGAATATTAATCACGTCTTTCACTATTTTTATTGCATGTTCTTCGTCATCGATACTGTCCAGATAGTCGTCCATGTAATGTTTGTACAGTATTGCATCCACAGCTTCAGGACATTCAGTTCTAAAATCCAATGCATTCTTAATCCTAATATACTGGGCACAGTATGGTGACGATACCGCTCCAAAAATCAAAACTTGCATCGCATATACCTTGGGGTCTGTCTTCGTTTCTGAATTCCTCCATAAAAATCTCTGCGCATCCTGATCTTCCTCTATTATCTTTATCTGATGGAACATCTCTTGTATATAATAAACTATATTTCAATTTTGATAAATGTAAAATAATGACTTTTCATCGATCCAGAAATCCTGACCATTACATTTATACTATGGACAATACTATCCTAGAAAGATGTTCCTCGATGAAGGATTTAGGGGT
Source organism: Phaedon cochleariae (assembly GCA_918026855.4). NCBI lineage: Eukaryota > Metazoa > Arthropoda > Insecta > Coleoptera > Chrysomelidae > Phaedon > Phaedon cochleariae. Next base: position 638,862 of record OU896710.1, on the reverse strand, counting down.
ACACTTCACTGAAAATCTAAAGTTCACCGAGCATATAAATATCGTGAGTAGTGAAGCTTTTAGAATGCTAGGGTTTCTCAAACGTTCAACATGTGAATTCAGGAATATTGAATCGATCAAATTGCTTTATTACTATTTAGTTCGCAGCCGTCTTGAATTTGCATCCATAATTTGGGATCCACACGTTCAGGTCTTGAAAAGAAATTTGGAATCTGTGCAGAATAAATTCTTGAAATATCTGTACTACTGTCAACACAAAGTGAATCCAAGGTTCGAATCTTACCAACCAATACGCGATGAGTTTAAAATACAACATTTAGAGAACAGAAGAACTATTTTTAAAATGGAATTTATACACAAAATTTTGAATGGATCAATAGAGAGCGAGTACCTTTTAGGTCAAATTAATATTCTAGTACCCTTAAGAACACTTCGTCCCAGACCCATACTCTTTCATGTTTCGATAACAAGTGGCTCTTTAATGAACAGTATTCTCCAAATCTGTAATAAGTATGTTGACAGAATGAATAGTTGTTTTTTTGATACCAAATTAGCCAAGTTTCGGAAGGATTTGTTGAATTTACTGTAATTAAAATCAATACCTGTATTCTCTAAGGCTCTAAGTTACATCATACAACTTAACCCATCAGCTCAATTTTGGCTCTATAATTTTTGCTCTTTAATTGATTATTGCTATTAAGTAGATCTAAGTGGAAGTTAGGATAGATTAGTTTAGGTTAGAAAACTTGTAATTAGGTGTGAACCTGTTAGTTTTCTATATATAAATAAATAAATAAATATCGGCGGAAAATGCTATATTATTTTGGCGAAATTTCCAAATTATCCCGACCAGGGAATTGAACAAGTCAGGTCCTTTCAAAAGGAAATCGTTTAAACATTTTCCATTTACCTTGGCTGCAGCGTCGAATACAAACCGTAGTTTACCGGGTTTGTTCTCGTTAACTACTCCAAAATGGGGAATGTACCATATCTTTCGATTTTCAGGAGTGTTATTTATTTCTTCTGCTGATAGCAGTCGGCAGTATTTTTTTTCACAATATTCTTTAATTTTTCCCTTGTATTTTTCAGCAAAATCATCGTCTTTCTCCATTTTCCTTTCAATATACTTCAGTCTTTGAAAAGCCATCGGCTTGCTATCTGGTAAACTCATATTTTCGTCTTTCCACAATAAACCTGTTTCCCATCCATTTTCTGTCTTCTTTGTTAAACTTTTCATCATAATCTCTGCTTGCTTGTCTTCATCACCATATTTGTCATCTTCCTTTCTCAAACCATAACTTTCAAAGGAGAAAAAATCTTTTACTTGTTCGTGAAGATCTGTCAAATCCTCATCGTCCTGTCTTTGAATGAACAAAACTGTGCTGTCAACCATCCCTTTGAAATGTTCTACATTTCCATGAGCAATCCAGCCTAATTTGGTTTTTGAAATTGCAGGTGCATTTTTGGGCCCCTCAATTATTTCTCTGCTCACAATCAGTTCCCAGTTGTCTTGACCGATCAGGAGTCTTGGCTTCATTGAACTCATATCCGGGAGATTCACAGTACTCATATATGGCCATTTATCTTTAAACGCTTTCATATTTACATTTTGCACAGGTAAGTCTAGGTCTTTCATGGTGTAAACATTATTCAGGTTGTAGTCTTGACCATCACTTCCACTTATGATGAAGTTAATTTTTCGGCTTTTCATGGATTTACACGAATTCCTGTCAGTCCATCGCAATCCTAGATTAGTCGGTTCACCCTGTAGATCCAAGTTGTCTGCAATTTCCTCATCTAAAAGGGTAACCGTTGCTGCTTCATCAAATAGAGCATAAATTTCCACTTCTTTTTCATTTGCTTTTATTTTGATTGGTGCAACTTTCAGTAGAACAATATTTCGATCATAGTTTTTTGTGTAGGCTACAATTTCATCATGTTGTATGTTATCCCTGTCATTATTTTTTTCTTTGGCATGTAAAATATTATGATGGAACTTTTGACATCCATCAATATTACACATTTTCTTTCGCAAACAGCTTGATATTCTGTGCGCTTTCTTCAAACAACAAAAACATAATTTTCCTTTCACAACAAAATTCCATCTTTCATCCATTTCCAGTTTCAGAAATTGATCACATTTGTCGATGTAATGCTTGTCAGAACTGCAGAATTTGCAATACACACGTCTCTTTGTCTCAGTGTTTTCTTGAGTGGTAACGAAAGCGTGTCTGTATTTCGAAGAACCAGGTTGTCTCGATTTATCTGTGAGGGATGTAAAGGGTTTGTTGATGGCTTGCACGTAGCTCGCGGCTTCCGACCTCTTCCATATCCAATCACTGAAGTTTTTCAGATTCAGAGGAATACTACTCGATGACATTCTTTCTCCCCAAGACATTTGCATGGAATAAGGTAACTTCTGTAATAATTTTTCTAGAAGCTGAGGACAATCAAGGTAGTTTTTCATATTCAGCACATCCAATGTCGCTACAAGATTGGCTATCGTTTCAGATAGATTTGTTAGTGCTCTGAAGTCGTTGTTTCGGACAAACGGTAACATCTCAGCTTCTTTTACCATGTATTTGATGATCAGGTCTGCTCTGCCGAAACGATTCTTCAGTATTTCCATTATTTTATCTAATGACGCTGTAGACAAGAGAAGACCTTCAACACATCTCTTTGCATCACCAGTAAGACATTTCCTCAAGCGACACAGGTTTTCTTCCGGTGAAAGTTTCAACATTTCAGTTGTGGACTGATACTGCATGAAAAATAATGGCCATTCTTTCACATCACCTGCGTATAAGGGTAGATCTTTATCTATGGTTTGCCTCGAAAATAACATTTCAATCTTTTCTTCAAAATTGTTTTCTTCATTTCTTGGCCTATGTGGTCTATGCTCAGATTCTTGGTACATATTTGTTTCAGATTCTTCTTTTTTATGTTTAGATATCCAATGGCGAACTTTTGAACTAGATGACATTTCCTCATAACAGATATTTTCTGGTTCTCGTGTTCCTACCTCAGATTGTTCAAGATATTCCGCTTCAATTTGCGCTTTTTCATATGCTAAACGATTTTGTATAATCTTTTTTTCTTGTTCCAAGATTTTCGCCAATGCTTCGTCTGCTCTCATTTGGGCTTCTATCTTAAGTCTTGTTGCAATAGTACTATTTTTTGATCTGTTTGAAGAGCTATTCTTGTTCGTAGACATTTTACTTATAGCGCCTTTATTTTCTTCAACTCTTCCAGCATTCGAAGTACTCCGTGAGGCATTCTCTCCCGCGTCAGGGATATCGACCTTTTTCGTCATACTTCTGGTCTGCATTCTATTCGACTCCATAGTTTCTGGTCTATTTTCGCTCGATGGACCATTCATAATGTCTGGAATAGGTTTAAAATCCCTTTTTCGTATATTATTTCAGAGTCCAAAATTGATAGTTCAATGACTTTTCTTGTCAGAATCGACAACTGTCTTTATTCTTCTCTATATACAGTAACATCAGATCATTATCAAAATAATCTAAATCTAAACACCTGCTATAAATGCAAAGGTGAGGGACATCTCCGGAGAGATTGCCCTTCTAAAAACGAACCATCAGATTCACGCAGCAAAGAAAGAATTATACAATCGCTAATTAATCTGGAGGAAAACTGTAATAATTCTATTGAGAAATTCATACGTGAAATTAAAATTGATAGACATCTCCAAGTAGCAGCTCTTATTGATCCTGGTAGCGCTGTGTGTACCATACGAGAAAGTTTGGTAACTAGTGGACAATTGATCAGTATAGATTCCAGTAGAAAATTGTTTGGTTTTGGACAAGAAAATCCAGTTAATTGTCAAAAGAAGGTAATTGTTGAAATATCCATGGATGATATTGTTGTTGAAAATGTCGATTTATGGGTTGTTCCAGATTTTGCTCAAAATATGGATGTTTTGCTAGGAAGAACTTTTACTGAGTTAAATTGTCTTGCTTATTATAGACTAGGAAATGCGTTGATATTTAAATACGCAAATGAAAACCCGTTTTGTCAGTTGCAGCTTTGCGATAATGATTCCAAACATGTCTGTTCACAGTATGATACAACTATATTAAAAGATACTGTGGGTTTCGTAAACAGTAAATGCAATGGGGTTGACTTACATGTTTCTATTGTGAACAATTCTAGGGAAGACTGTCAAATTATGAAAGGAGATAATCTATTTTGCATTAATAGAATTGAAATGAATGATGAAAATTCATTCGCAAAACCAAAAGAACCTCTTACAGATGATATGATCAATGTGGACTCTGATATTTCAAATAGTTGTTTTGAAAAATTGTTGAAGTTGGTGAATGAATTTCGAGAAACCTTTGCTTTGAACTTGAAGGAACTTGGTTGTACGAAGGTGGCTCAGATGGACATTATAGATAACAAAATTCCCGTTCGAGCAAGACCATACAAAACGACTCCAGACGATCGTGTGGAAATTTCTAGAATCGTTCAAGAATGGAAGGATGTTGGGATTGTCAAAGAAACAAGTTCGGCTTATGCGAGTCCAGTTTTCCTTGTAGGCAAGAAGAATGGTGAAAAACGTCTCGTTGTTGATTTCCGTAAACTGAATAAACAAACTATTAAAATGAATTTTCCTATTCCACACATTGACGAGCAATTCGAAGGATTAAGTGGCTGTTGTTTATTCTCTACTCTGGACTTAGCTAGTGGATACCTTCAAGTTCCTCTAACCGAGAGTGCACAGAAAAAAACGGCTTTCATAACAAATGATGATACTGGGCAATTCACGAGAATGGTTTTTGGAAGGAGTAACGCTCCATTTGAATTCGTTCAATTATATCCAGTAAAAACTACAAGAGGAAAAGAAACAGTAATGATGTTAAAGAACTTTGTACCGAAGTTTGGGATTCCAAGAATAGCAGTTACGGACAGAGGATCAGGATTTACTTACGGAGTATTCCAGAATTATTGCAAAGAAGCAGTTATCAACACTACCATGGATGACGAAGAGTCATGGGACAAAAATATTGAGAATGTGGAAAGACATTTGAATAACACAGTGAATGGAACTACGGGTAAAACACCGTTCAAATGTCTTCATGGTTATACACCACGTTATGAAGATGCGAAAATAGCGTATAATATTGCAAAAGAAATGTACCAGGAACCAGAGAAAATTCATGAAGAATTGAAGAAAAACAAAAGAAATATAAGGATAGGTATGATTGTGAAAGATTTGAAGAATCTTATAAATTAGGAGATATTGTCGTGATGAAGAGAGCTCATGTGTCCACTGGACAGCCAACTAAGACACAATCGAAGTACAGAGGACCTTTAGTGATCATTAAAATAATGGGAAATGATATATACCAAGTAGAAAGTCTAAATGTAGAAGAAGAAAATGAGTCTTTTTGTACTGATGCTCATATTTCACAGCTAAAAAGATACAGAAATGCTATTGAGGATGACGAAATGAATGATGAGAGCAGTGATGAAGAGGATATTTTGGAAGGAACACAAATATTAGAAACTGAAATATTGTCTCAAGATCATTGTGAACCATACGAAACTGAAAATGAATATGAAGAAGATCCGGACTATGTTCCAGACATCATAGAGGAGAAAAGTCCTGGAGAAGAAGAAGCATGTCTGAGACCAACGAGAAATCGGAGAAGGCCCAAGAAATTTGAAGATTTCATTACTGAATGAAGTTTTAGTTTTTTTTTCATCACTTTTCTTTGTTTCAATTCAACTCGTTTTTGGGGACAAAAACCATAGTCAGGATGGACGAATGGTAACGGTAAAGTGTGCGAGGGTAGGATGTCAGGTTGACGGAAGAAAAAAAAAAGAAAATTGTCAGCTGAAAAGAAAAACGACAGATTGTATTTTGTGAAAAAGTTCATTAAAGTTTGATTAGTTCACACTATTGTGTATAATCTGTATCTTCGCTATTCGTGGCACTGTCTATAAAGGGTAGTTATCAGTATATTATTCTTCAGTTTTATTAATTCAACTCAAAATTACCTTTCCAATGATTTATCATAATTGAGGAAATGAGGCAGCTGATCGCCTTGCAAAAAATGGTGCAGCATCTGCACTTTTTGGTCCTGAGCCTTTTTGTGGGATAAGCAAATGTCACCTAAAGGAAGAACTCAGGAAATAGGAAGAAATTGAAAAGTCCTCCTACTGGAGAGCAACTCCAGGTCAACGACAAGCGAAAAGGTTCATCAACCATTCGCAGAACCGAGCCAAAGAGCTACTCAGCCTCAGCAAACCAGAGCTAAAGCTGATCACAGGCTTTCTCACAGGACACGGCCCTCTGAGGTACCACCTCAAAAAGATGGGCCTGGCGGAGACTGACACTAGCCGCTTTTGTAACAATGCGACCGAAACCGCGGAACACATACTTTGCTCATGTGAAGTATTAGTCCGCCAAAGGCTGAACCACCTAGAACAGGTCTATCTCACCCCTGCTGAAGTGGAAAAGTCAACCGTCAGGAAAATCGTAGGCTTCATCAGAAGTCTAGGGTTAGAGGACCAAAACTAGATAGGGGTAATCACAATATAGATCTTCTAGGTCGCAGTGATCGAGAGGTCTCCCAGCCTATACGACCCATCTACAATCATAATTGACACATTCAATTATGAATTCCAAGATGATAAAGGAATTTCAAGTAAATAAATAATTACAGGTTGAATTCGAGCTCCATCAGTTAAAAAAAAAAGTGAGAGGCACTTTCTGTTCAAAATGAAGTGCTTTACTTTGCTCAAGTGTGTTCATATCGAATTTCAGATTTTTATTTTCAGTGATGAATTAGATATTCAACAGGCGTATTCTGGGAAATCCTGTACCTATATACCGGGTGTCCCAAGTATACAGGCAATATCTCGCTTATTCGACAAGATAGTTGAAAGTAGAAAATTTCCTAAAATTCATTGAATGGCAATGAAGTACCTTCCTAATGACATAAAAACATCCATTATATTTGACAGTTCTCTGGCAGCTAATACCCCCCACATTTTATTTTTAAATGGCATCCCCTGTATATTTTCAGTAGAAATTACTAGTCACTCAATTTGGAATACAACGATAGCGTATACTTGGTATTTGTTTATTGATAACAAAAATATCAAACATTTTGTGACTTGTTTCAAGTTTCTGAATGATCCTTATAAAAATGAAATATTGCTTCCGCTCATGTTTTTTGTTTCAAGAAGCCGATGATTCTCATGTCATAATAATTTTGAACACTTGCCGCGATTTTTTGTTGATTTTTTGATTCGCATAAAAGCTATTTTAGTTGAAATTCATACTTCATTAAATGTTGCTGTTTTTGTTATAATAATAAAAAAATGCCAAGTATATGCTATCGTTGTATTTTTTGTAGGATGGCACGCAATTTTCAATGACAAATACAGGGGGTGCCATTTGAAAATGAAAAGTGGGGGATAGCTGCCAGAGAAATGTCAAATGTAAAAGATTTGTTTATATGTCATGAAGAAGGTACTTCAATGCCATTCAATGTTTCAATTATCTTGTCAAATAAGCGAGAAATTGCCTGTATATGATAACTTGGGACACCCGGTATACCTAACTAGCAACAAAATTAATCGAAATAGCTGATGGTCTCCACTATTATTGAGTTATAAGTCCATAAGACTTATACATAAAATTCAACTACAAAACCGCAACTGTAAATTTGAATAAAAAATCACAAAACTAACCTACTTACATCCATGAATACATTCAAATTCTAGATTTCAGGAGCGCACCAATGTTTCCTTTTTTTTTTTTTTGTTTTCGATAACGTCAAAAACATAAATTGAAAGAATTCAAATAAATTTTTAACACAAACAAAAGGATCAAAATTGGGAGTTCAGGGGCGTGCTCCATTAAATGTTAGTTTATTAAAAAACTAGTTTTTACCCGCGGTTTCGCTCGCGTTGAAGTTGTCTGAAGAGGCGTTGCAGCAGCTCTCAAAAGTCTCAAAACACTTTGCCGCCGTGCTTGCTCTTTTCTTCTCAGCTGTGCGTGAGCTGAAGATTCTTTATTTCGTGCAACTTTTGCTGCACGGGCCTGTGACGAACTTCTAGACAGATTAGATTTACGTTTCCGAGGCATTTTAAAGAAGAACAGAGAAAAAATAAAGCAGCCAGAAATAATTAACACTTAACCTCAAAAATTGGAATAGTTTTATAGCGTCTCCACCACTTCACTGAGTGTATATTCACCTCTGTTTAACACATGCGAGTAAGAAGGAAACATACTTATACATTTGTGGTCTGTTCATAGAAATAACTTATATTTAATTTATAGTTAATGAACAAGAAATACGCATGATTAATATGGTTATTTTCAGATGTATATATTGGTACAACTGACGCTGATGCTCAATGCACATCTTATTTTTAAAAGTTTTTTTTTAAGTTGTAATTCAAAGTTGGTAACAGGGGGCGATAATATCCACCTTTGATGCCTTTGATGGAAGTAAGATATGGTGTAATTACTGATGCGCTTTTGTTTCAGAAATTTTACTGGACCTCTCGAGAGCAGCGAGAGCAATGTTTCCGTTGATCTTCTAATAGATGGCGACATTGCACAATTATAACATCTGTCAGTTTTGAAAATGTAGCAGATTTTTCGAATTCAGAGTTGAACAATCCCACTGTTACATATGTTCCGCGTATCTTAAATGCCATTTGCCATTTCATTTCCACTCGTCACAGCAGCAATAGCAGCATCAATATCTAGCGGGAAAATGTAGAATCAACGTCTCGCTCGTTGTGACGTAGAGAAATCATAGTAGGCCGGTCAAGTGATTTTTCTGAAATTTTCAACACGTAATAATGGCCGAATGCGCGCACCATATCTTACTTCCATCATTTTGTCCACCAAACCGCGCCACCAAAAAATTAAGTCAGAACAGGAAGAGTATGGTGAAAAGCCAGACATGCCACAAGGCAAGCTCTCCCTGAGAAAAATGGAACCAACAAAAAAATAGATGATGGTTGTATCGAGAGACAAAGGCCAGTAAAAAAGAAAGAAGAAGAAGAAGAATTATCGAGCCATAGGAGTGAAGTTTTGAATCAAAAGCAGTAAGCTGGAGTACTGGTACTGGTACTGGTGGGGGACGTTTCCACGTCAGCAACTAGTCCCCAATGGGACCTTTTTGCCAACCCCAAGTGTTTTCAATGACTGATGTGGTTCGCTCAAAAGAGCTGGCTAACATCCTTTTCAGGCACCGCCCATCAGTTCTCTTTTCAGAGTTTTTCAGCTGTGTTTTGTAGGCTAGTAATGTACTCACTACCATATGCGCAGTGGCAGGCCTGCTAACTATCATCGTTAACCCCCGAGACCGAGGTCTACTTAAGCAGCTGGCCCGCTCTCACGCTCAGCTGGTTGTTGTTCCACACCCACCTACATACACCGTCCTACTTCTTCTCTGACGCTCACAACCACATCATCATATCTTTCTGCGTGTTCTGTGTAGGCTTTGTTACTAACTCCATGCGCCACTTTAGGAGCAGCACTGTTAATTGGAACGCAACAGCGAATCGTGCAGGACTATCCCCAGCCGATGCTCCGAAACTTTACAATATTTAATTCGTAAATAAAATATTGAAAAAAGTTCCTTGCCCGTGCTGGAAATCGAACCCACGACCTTGCGGTCGTGAGACGGACGCTCTTCCACTGCGCCAATCCCGGCTGGAGTATGTCAATCGACGAATATTTGCAGGAAAAATAGCAGCACAAGTTGTATTCCTATGAATATTAAATATTCATGAAACGAGCGCCTCGCGAGAGTTCCGCACACTGCATCCATCATTATGGCTTCCAACATAATTGAGGGTATACCAATGAACTCAATACAACTGGAAGGGACCCACTGTGAACGACGAGTGAGGCAAAAATATTTTTCAGGCAACCCGCAGTGTTTACGGATACCTATCTCTCTCTATCTTGTGTTGGTTAATGGGAAGCGCTCGCATAACTTGAAATATTTTCTCGTTTTTTGCTTCTATTTAAAAGTAAACGTGATTAAATGAAAATATTCATTTAGGAAAAAGGATAATGTTGTAATCAATTATCATTAAAAAATTATTACTGATTTTTTTATTGACTTTGAAATGAAATTTCAATCTCACTCTCACAAGATCAGGAAGTCAAATGAATACAAAATTGAAATTATATATTTTTATTCAAATGTCACAATATATTGTACAGGGTGAGCGAAGCACAATGTCTCAGAACTATCAGAAGGAAAAGAAAAACGATAGGAAAAATTTGAAAAGAGGTTCTTGAATGGTATTGAGTGCATTTTGAGCATAATTTCCATAGGTTCCTATTCCTTCTTCCTACTTCTGTCATATTTGAAATTTTTAGGTCTCTCCTTATTACTTTTTGTCTCAGTGTCTTCACTTTCCTCCTCAATACATTATAATAATAATAATCGTTCTTTATTGAATTGAATACATATGATATAACATATAAGTACAATCATTACTATTCAATTCTACCGGCTATCGACCTAGGTCCTTCAGCCTTTAAGTTTATACTAATAAACTATAATCATTCCTGCTTGACTTTTTAAAAAATTACTGTTGATTGTGAAAAAAAAAAAAAAAAAAAAAAAAAGTCATTTTTGTTATGTTAAAATTGTTGATCCAATCGGAGAAGTATTTCAATGAGCGGTTCTTCTGGATGCTTGTGTATGGCCTGTACTTCTGGATTTCTTCTTATACAGAATTCTTGTAGTATCTCCATGTTGGTGTGTTTTCGACAGAATCTCTGGGCTAGTTCGTGTAGGCGTGTCTCAATAGGTTTTATGCCAGTCATTTCGTAGAGCAGTGGGTTAGGTGGATTGTGTAGTGGGTAATACATTATATTTTATTGATAAACCTCGAAACTTGGGAGCTGGAAGTGGTAGGCAAGTCAAAGTCAATAAAATGGGAAACTTCTTCCTTTGGACCTAAGTTATGAGCGTCCATAGATGCATCCTGAAAACAAATTACTAGCTAGTTTTTTTTTATTTTAATGAGGTGAAAACATACTTTTTTTTCATTATTAATCAACTAGGTACCTATGAGTTTTCTTATTTTCCTGGGGGAATCAGCATTTTTCGGTATCAAATGCTGAGGAAATAAAAAATATACTGGGTACGGGTACAGCATCTGCTTTTAAAAACCTAGCAGTACCTGGTATGCCTAAATAATCTGTTGGCAGGAAATGCTCCCCACAAAGCTTGCTGCTTCTATTTGGAGTCCAATTCTCTCTACGAACTACCTTTTATCCATAATTCGAGAATGTCTGGTCTTTTGAATGGAAAGCTGCAACAAATAATATTACTCAATATCAATATGGAAGTATTCAACTTTGACAAATAATATAGGTATAGTTTTTGAACATATTCTGAGACTGGGAACATTGTATACCTAACTGGATCATCATTTCAAGAACTATATATTTTTCAAAAATATGAGAACAATATTCAACTTACCCATGGAATGCCCATTCCCTTTTGTTTTGTTCGTTCTTGCATCCAAAGGCGACACAATAAATCACCATTGTTTATCAATATTAATCACAAACCTTCTCAACAATCAGTTCAGTGTTCACAACAACAAATTCAGTCCTTTTGATACAACAAAACACGCCAAATGAATAGATATTTCACCTCGTATTTAGCATAAACGAAGACAATGAACTTATGTCTTCACTTTCTTGCCTGTGTAGATGAGAGAAAAAATTCCTAGCTACTTTAATTATTAGATAAAAGAAAATTTATACACCAATCCACCATTAAACAACACGAGTTGGAAGAGGACAGGTATCCGTAAATCATGCTATCTCTGTTGCAGCTGCCCCTGACACACTTTGTGCTATTCGAGAGAGCGGGCGTATCCCTTCCAGTTGTATTGAGTTCATTGGGGTATACACGTTGAAAATATTACCTCTGTAAAACGAGTTTGGTTGGTCACATGTAACGTGTAGCTCAATTCGGCTTCTGGAGTAGTAGACCAAGTCTGATAAATTTCAGTAAACAAAAAATATCACTGAAATACAGGAGAATCTCCGTGAAAATGGTCGATTCTGATTGGTTCTCAAGTACAACAGTGAAATAGTCATATGAAAAGAATAATAATTGTAACATGCACTGATATGACGTTCACATTTTAATGGACTCACCTTGTGCAACAACTCCTTGGTGTCTAAATTGTGTATCCTCAGGAAGCGATCCAAGCTGGCGGTGGCCACGTAGGGCTCCGCCGGATCGCAAACGATGCTCGACACGCTGCCCGTGAACGTCGTGAACGTCTTGGAACATTTGCCAATTCGCATGTCCAAAAGCTGCATGTAGCCTCTAGTTGTGCCTACCAGACACTGCCTAAAAGAATGTTGAAATTTTTCCGGGAAGTATAATTGTCAGTCGATCAGGAACTGACAAATTTTGTCTGCAATTTAGGAGCCGCCATTTTGGAGCTGCCATATTGGAACTGCTATATTGATTTCTGAACTTTGAGAATGAACGTAAAAGTGTTCCTATAACACCCTGTATGATCTATCATTTTTTTAAAACTTGGTTTGTTATGTGATTGATATGGATGCTAAGACTTTAAGAAGATATTTTTATGGTCATCAAATCCCCATGATTGGGTGTCCTCAATAAACTACCCGACAATAGATGAGTGGTCTATTTTTTTTTATTTCTTAAATAGATCATTCAAATACCTTTTAAATCCATATTTTTAGAATTTTTCGATCGATTTCAAGTTGCTTAAGTCATCAATAATGCCACGGTAATTTTCAAACGGCTAGAAATTTACCGCGACTAAAAACTGACGTCTAAGTAGGGGCAGACCCTAGCACAGTTGCCATATGTTGACATATGATTGTTTTTGTTCAAATATGATCGGGAAATGGTAAAATTCCTAATTAGCAATTGTCTCAAAATGTTCCCTCATGTGTTGTGGCTTATTTCCCATATAGAGGACATTTGACCAGGTAAACGTGACAACACAGCTAGCGAATTGTGGGCGTGGTCTTGTCAGTTCTCAGCATTCAGCACAATGTTGCCAGGTCTCCAAAATTAACATATTTTGTTATGGAGTATAAAAAATATTTGGACATGCTGGTTGTTCAAAAAAGTCATGAACAAACTATAATATCATGGGTTCCTCCTATTATGTTTTATTCAAGGACAAGATTCTAACATGGTGACTTGGCAACCTTGCTTCATGAGTGGGAATGTAAGATTATCTGACCAATAACAAATCAGCATAACAACTGACTTCAACATTCATTCAACATATGGCCTGGCAACCATATTTTAAATAAGCTCTGAAATTCCACAATTTCAAACAAAGCATATACTCATTATTTGCATAAAAACTTGTGCTAAGGGTTGCCAAAATTATTTTAGGTCCCTAATGATATTCATTGACAGAAAATCAATTTCTTAATTTATCTTACAAGGTTAATAATTACTTTTATATTAAGATAGGGACTTCTATAAAATCATAAATGATGTCCTAAGATAATATATACTATTTTTGAACTACAGGGTGTTTTCCCCCTGTTTCAAATACCATTCATGATATTTTTATGCCATTTGGTGAGCTTACATAAGGCATAAGGCAAAATTATAGAATAGACAGATTTGGTTCAACTAATGCTTGCAATTCAAAAAATTATTATTGAGCCAATTTTCAGCAGATAAAAAAGTTGATGTATTGTATTTTTTTCATTTAAGCAGAGTTAAAAAAGATTTATTCTTTTTCTATAAACAGTAGGAAAATCACAAGAATCTTATTGTTCCATCATATAAGTTATATTTTCTAACATGAAAAAACTCACATGAGATTCAACCACTATTTTTCATTTGCCCACAATATTAACAACCATTACAAAAAAAAAGAATTGAAACTTAGATCCATTCGAATTATTCAAAAAATCAACTTCTTACATTCTTAATCTTCTATATTGATTCTTAGTTTAGTTCATTAATTTCACCATCTCCAAAACAAAGCCATGTTGTAACAGATTTATTTAATGAATCACATAATAATCAAGTATGAAATAAAGTATTATTAGTCACCAAATGAAAATGTCAGAAAATTTACTCACCTATCCCTGTATGAGTGAGCAATGCAAGTATAGCTTGCTTTGGTCTCCAAATATTTGATAGTAGGCCTCCTTTGGGCTCTGTCATCATACAACAGCACATGACCCTCCTTAGTGCAAGAGCAGCTCAGAGTGGGCTCAGCAGGAAAGAATGTTATTCCTCTAATGGATGTTGGAATAGGAAGATTTAGTTTGTCATGCCCTAACTAAAAAAATTGAGAATAAATTAAATTAATATAGCATAAAGATTGATACTCACAGATTTAGCCTTAAAAATACATTGCTGTGTCTCAATATCCCACAATTTGAAATCATTGAACTCTCCACCTGCTCCTAGAACATTTTCTCTTGATTTATTGAGGGTTAGGGCATCTATCTTTCCCCTATCATCCACACTAATTTTGAAATTGCTACATTTCTTGCCATCCCATAAACTCACCATGCCATCACTTTTTGCAATCAAAGCAGACTTGTCAATACAGTCTAGCCCTATTATACTACCTTCACCTTCCAAGTCTGGTATGCTATTTATGTATTTGTTGTTTGAACTACTGAACAAACTAACAAGACCATTGTTGAAACCTACAAATATTTCATCACTATCTCTACCGAAAGATAGAGCTGACACTTCTGCTGCTTTGTCAGGTTTTGCGCTTCTCAAAGAATCCGGTTTATCTGAAGGAGCTGGAAGAACAGCATGTTTAGAGAAAATCCAGAGGAGAAAACGATGGTATTCAAATAGAATGGTTGCTCACAGATAATGAATCCTCTTACGCTACCCACGAAAATATTGAATTTATTCAAATCCATGATATCAACAGTTATCACATTCACATTATTTAAAGCTGGTCAACAGAATAAGCTACAGGCAACAGCCAACAATCAACAAATGAAATAAACATGCGAAAAAGTGAGGTTAGATAGAGTTTTTCTTCTTCTTCTACGTTTCTTGGCCTCTTGTCCAGATTAGACATCCAGCCAGGTTTATCTTCTTCTTATTTCATGGCCTTCTGTTTGTTATCGGACATACTTCCATCTTTCTTCTGTATTTTTTTTTGTTTCAACTATTTTAGTCATCATCAACCTATATAGTTTTGGAAGTATTGATAATATTGAATAAAAATTAAGCAGAATAAACTGAATAATGATAGATCTTATATTATTAATCATTAGAGACTTATGTACAATTGGGAAGCCAAACAAGACTAATAATATTCATGATACATCAGCCAGAGAATTTTTCCCAAAAAGGGAACTGAACAATTCATTTTTGCTTTCCTCCAGCCACAAATTGTCATCCATGGGAGCCATGAAATTCACCAGCTTCGTATGCACAGCATACCTAATTTTTCTGCCCTTGGTAGCCCTTGTATCTATTTTCCTCTTCATTTTGCTTCTCAGACTTTGGAGTTGTATCCATTGCCGTCCAAGATGAACTGGGTCAGTTATATCAGCAGATTTCACTTCAATAAGTTCCCTCAGTAGCTGATGATAAAAATCTGTGTCATCAAAGATTTCAGGATAATATTCTCCTGATGTATTTTCTGTGGATTGTGTTGGGCTTTGATCAGATTTATCCTCACCAAGTATATCATAATTACTTTTTTTCAGTTGTGTTCTTTTTACCAGTTTTGTTTTGTCTGCCAAGGCATGTTCTATAGTATTTATGACTGAATAAGAAGTAACATTATTTTTCATCCCTGATATATTGGTTTTGTCATGCCATTTTTGAATCACACTAGTCCTATACTTTTTGTACATTTCATGTTGTTTGCTGAGTTCACTTTCAAAATCAGCTATTTTCCTTCTCTTACTAGGAACCTCATCTTCATCTGAATCTTCATTTTCTGCTACATCTTCCTCATCTGTATCACTAGGAATTTCTTCATCATCAGGGTCCTCTGGAGTATTCCCAATTTTCTTCAAACTTTTTGTTTCAGGATACTTGCTCCAACATAATTTTTGTAAATCTAATAATTTGTCCAATAGCTTTGCTAGACTATCTCTTGTTTGAAAAACTTTATCTGTGAACTCACTGCCAGAATCCATCTTCATTTCTTCCCTTTTACTTCTCAATGGCAATTTATTAGCAGCTAATAAGCATTTTTGCATCTGTATTCTCATCTCTAACAAATTTTCCCAGATGTTCATTTGGTTTCTGACACAAGTACCTTTTTTCTTTTGAGAAATAACATTGTCATGCTCCATGTGCTTGAAATTACTAGACTTGGAAGGTTCAGAAATATCATAATCACCATTTTCATGAGCATCATCACTCCCACCATCAGATTCAGTTAATTCTTCAGAATCTTCCCCATCCCCAGACTGTTCTTCTGAATCAGAATTCGCCTCATCTTCATCAGACCCTTGGAGTGGAGCTTCAAGTTCTGTTTCAGAATCAAAATCATCCTCACTGGAACTGACAGGGCTGCTCAGGTTTTTTCTGCTGCCCTTTTTGCCAGCATATCGTTCATCAACATCAGCCAAGAGATCAACGTTTTGCTTTCTAAACTTGCTGCTTTGGTCCACATGTTCTTCAAAATCATTTTCTGAAGTAACTTTTGCGCGAGTGTCCTCATCAATTTCATCGTCCAGATCGAAATTGGACGGTGCTGTTGATAAAACACCGGCAATTTTATCAGCCAATGTTTCTTGCTTCGAAATAATCATTGTAATTAATTTCAAATGTTCATTTATTTAAGGAATTTTATAAGTGAGCATTCTATCATTTCTATCAACAAAAATAAAAATATAACCTAAAAATGTGTGACAAATGACAGGCAAATTATCGCCGGTGTCTAAAAAACCGACAACGTGTTGAGATTTTAGCAGCGCTGCATAAGTCAAAATGAAAATTTGAAAATAGTCACATCATTATAACCTAAAAAATTGAGGTGATGTTTGGCTTTTCTGTATTATAAACAGTTCAATTTTTGGGAATAATACAATTAAAAATGAATGGTTCCAGTGCTTATTGTATGTTGAATATCAGAAAAACACTGATATCCTTCCAGTTATCTTTTCCGAGAAATAACTATGCAAAACCTGGTAGGGGGATAAGAGAAGTTGAATTAGTTTTCAACAGCTCTAATAATAAACGTTCTAGGTGCTATGATGGGTGGAGCCCTAAAAAAGAAAAAACTAGGGAAAATGGGGCCCACAATGGAGAAAAAGGTGTTACCAGTAGAAACAGATCCCATCAAGTTAGCTACATTCGTTTGTGGTGCTAATATCTACAAAACTGGAGAGGAAGTGGCTCTCAAACCTAATGAAGAGTACCCTGATTGGCTGTGGGACATAAGACTTGGCTCACCACCACCCTTAGAAGAACTTGACCCTAATTCTAAGGAATATTGGAGAAGGATAAGGAAAATGGCTATGAGAAGGAATAACAAGATTTCACAGCTTAAGCAATTTTGAAAAAACAAAGTGATTTGAATTATCAATGAAGTAGGATTATACAAACTGATACCTGTCTGAAATAGGATTTGAATAGTTTCAGATTTTGAACAATTAAAGTTTCTTGTTTTAGTTTTCCCATGGAAATGTAATATATTTTATGTCTACATAATGTGATAAATTGTATAGAACAGAGTTTATATTTCATTTGGTCAGTAGGTACCTACCATTTTTTTTCCTGGGAAGAATCAATAAACTATCTTTGATATGTAGGTATTATAATTCTGAGACACTCTGCATTAGTATAGGAATGCAAAAGGATCTAAAAAGTACACTTCTAATGGAAAACAGTTTATTTTCATTATTGTATATGCAATTCATAACAGAAAAACAGTTTTTATCAAAATAACAGTGCCAACAGTGTGTACATTTACTAAATTCATGGCAGTGTCTCATAATATACCCAGTAGTCCAGTCAATTTACTATTTTAGCATCAGACATTCCACAATGAATGAACCGGGGAATTGCCTTTTTGAATTGAAATCACAATTTTCACAAGAATATATACCACTCAAATTGTGAATATGATTTCTCATTTTTCCTTAATATTTCCTATTTTTCCTGTTTACTTCCCCTCATCTAAATTTCACATTCATTATTCTCATTCCCAATTCGAATCATTGCATTTCCTGTACTATCATTTCCCATATTTCTATTTTTCATCTAATTCACCTAATTTTTCTTTCATCTGATTAAGACTCACATCTGATGCTTCCTGAAATGTCCTTTGATTTCTCTCAAATTACTGTTAATTCTCTTCTCCTTATAAACATTATTTTCTTCCTGATTAGCCTTTCATTCAATGAATAGGTACTCTGATCTCTCTCATACTTTCTTCAATTATTTTTTTAGTTTCCATTCATTTCTCATGATATTCCCAAATCCCAATTTTTTCGAGTTTATTTGATACTTTTGAGTGGCCAACCTCCCAACAAAAAATATCTCACCCGAAAATCTGGTTTATTCACACAAAATCGAGTCACCAAGATAGAGAAGTTCAGTGATGAGAGAGGAGAAAATGTCTTCTCCATCTTCCCCTACTGTCCTTGTCATCAGGTTTCCAAGTTGAAAGTGAAGAACTGATGAAAAATTCCACTCTCACCTATTTTCCAGAACCTCTCAAAAATAGTCTATGTGTGTGTGTGTGTGTGTAAAAATTGCTGAACACGTTGCTCTATGGAGTGCCTTTTTACTTTTTAATATACAGTGGATTGAATGTATTGCAAAGATTGTGTTTTTGCAATAGTTTGCTGCAGAAATGGACATTTTTACAATACATGAAGAGCAATATGTATTGAAAAAACTGTTATTTTTGCTACACATTGCGGCAATGTATTGCAAAAGTGAAACGTTTTTACAATACAACTTGCAATGTATGGTAAAAACGATGGTGAGATACAATACAAGCAATGTATTGTAAAAACAAACATTTGAACAACACATTGCTAGCAATCTAGCAATGTATTGAAATAATTGACATAACAAAATTCATCAAATGCAATAACCCATTTTTGAAATACATTAGATTTCATGTATTGTAAAAACAATAGATGGAGACTTAAGTTACCGCAAAAATTCATCACATCTACTGTGATGAAATTTTATGTATTGCAAAAATGGCAATTTTGTAGGATGATATAATTCAAATTCAAATTTGCCGCCACATGTGTATTGGTTTAGTTTGGTAACACTGAGTATTGTGTCAATGAAAGGGACTGTCATTATTGTCAAGTGTCATATAGGAGACACTTTTTACTATGACCTCACTTGTTGCATGATAGTCGATGTCGCAGGTTGTTACAAATGGAGAATAAATTATGTTAGTGTGATTGATGTTGATAATTTTTTGAATCTACATCCATACTGAAAAGAGGGCCACCCTACAATTTTTACAATACTTCCCTATCAATGTAGTGCAGAATATCAGTTTTTACAATACATGCATCCTAGTTTCGGAAAAACATGAACTCAATTTGAATTTGAAATTACAAAATACCTCCATATTTCTCAGCAATGGGGACCTTACAAATTTAAAATCATAGAGAGAAGTTTCAAATCATACAGGTTTAACGAATACAATAATACAATACAAGAATGTGCTTGCCTTATAGAGCAGAGGCATTTGGGAAGTGAGAAGAAGAATGAATGGTCTCCATTTCTGCTCATTGTATCGCCAACATTGAATTTAAATAATTTCAAATTGGAATCCGCAAGTAATGATGGAAATAAGTAGATGGTGCGCGTTGTCGGCCATTTTTACGTATTGAAGACTTAAGAAAAATCACTCGACCGCCTACAATGATTTCTCTACGTCACATCGAGTGAGACTTTGATTCTACATTTTTCTGCTTGATGGTGATGCTGCTATTGTTGCTGTGACGAGTGGAAATAAAACGGCAAATGGCATTTTAGGTACGCGAAAAATATGTAACTGTGGGATTATTTAACTCTGAATTCGAAAAATCTGCGGCAATAGGCCTTTTCACCTAGAGATATTTTTAAGACGCATGCGCTCGTTTTTAGATCCAAAAATTCATTGGGTAATGCGAAGGTGAAGTCTCATATTGGGTATAGTTGATTGATTGATTGTCTTTATTACCCCAAGAAACATTTCTGTTTATGATAGGGATACATAAATACATATAAAAAAATAATAATAAAGGGTTAACTATAATGAATTCCACTCAGTGGAAACGAATTAATATTGTGTCTTATAAGATTAAAGTTATATTTCATTCCTAAGTAATCAAATCATGCCACATATTTTTCTTTCAAATTGTCCTGAGCAAGTATTTTTCAAGATTGATTTTAAACCTTCTTGCATCATGTATATTTTTCAACTCATTCGGTAATGGTGGCCAGGTAGCCGTGCGGACAGAGTGTCTATATTCTAATTCGCATTCGCTTGCCGGTCGTGGGTTCGATCCCCGTCGACTGCAGAAATTTTTCTGATGGTCCAAGAAAGTGTTTGGGATCACACGTTAAAAGGTAAGGCCCCCGTCATTCCTTGCTCGCACAAGACTTTCGAAGACTTTTGAGGGTTGCTCGTAAGGGGGCAACCGAATGACGGATAGAACAAATTTTAGAACAAAAAAAAAATGAATTGTATAAAATTATTCCATTGTGAAAAACAGATTGTTGCCAATGTTTGACTTGAATGTATTTGCTATCAAGTAATTCAATTGTCTAGTCCCATAAAATGCTGATTGGCCATTTCGAATATGGCGAGTATTATTGACGTTCTGTCAAATGTCAACAGTGTCAACCACCATGAGCATTCGTCATTGAGAAACATCAATAACAACATAGTATTTTTGTTTTTATATTCCATGTGTGTATTAATTGTATTATAATAATTCAATTCCAAAAAACGTTACTTATTCGTTACTGAGGAGTGTGGTACTGTGGTGAAAGTGTTTCGGTGAAAATGGCCGCCACTGTCGTTGGATGCGAGATGTAAACAGAGATAGTCATTTGTCATCTTAATGAAAAGGCCTATTCAAAAAATTGGCCGATGTCATAATTGTGCAATGTCGCCATCTATCCGAAAACAGCTAAAAACATTGTTCACGAGACTCTCGGGAGGTCGAGAAGAATTTCTGAAACAAAAGCGCATCAGTAAGTACACCATCTACCACAGCCGTCTTCAACTATCTTTTGTGGTTGAAACCCTGAATACAAGGTCAGAAGAAGAAACTTATTTTTTTCTATTTCAAATCTAGCTGAACTTCTCTATTCGCGGTAGCCAAGGTCATCATCTGACGTTGCGATGACTTGAAAACTACTGGAAAACATTCATATCTCTTGGATTAGATTGAAAGCTAGACATGTTTTCCCGTAGTTTTTATATGTCATCGCACCGTCAGATGATGACCTTGACTACCGCGATTACCCGATGGAATGTTTAAGCGATTCAGTTAGGACTGTTTTCCCCGGACGGATTACAACTCTTGAATTTTCTTCTTCATGTAAATGTCTAATTGCGAGTAGTCGAGCAGAGTGTTTTGGATAAAGTCGTGGAATATCTTCGGCCAGTCTCGCTCCAACATGGCCAATTTGTTCATCGAGTCGGCCATCTCGTCGAGCAGAGCGGCGATGTTCACTTTGGCCTTTTGACGCATCGCCGCATCCTCCTGCAATCCGCGACAGTAAATGAGAAATCAACTTGGTAAAAGAAAAGATAGTAGTCTGAGAAACTGAAGAAACACTTTCTTATGTAGGGTGACCAGCGACGTACTCTTTTTATAGTACAAATATTCTTTTTCGAGGCTGGTGTCCTCGAAGTCTATCTTTTTCATTTGGGAGGTGAATATATAGTCAAAATTTTATATTAGGAAAGAAAGGAATATGAACAAAGTGAAAAAAGAACGGGAAAGAAAGAAATTTGTTTCAGCACTCGTAAAAGTCGTAAAGCGATGTCATCCGACCTTCACTGCATCTTTTAGTCCTAGCTCAAGAATTGGAGGAGGCCAATCGGGCAGCATTCATCCCTCGGGCCAAAGGGTGAATGTTACCCTCCGGGCGTTAGAATCTATATAACGCACTTGGTACATAAATAACTATTATCTTCTATTTTTTTTTTCAGTTTGGCAATCTATAAAAGCGTTTCTATAGTTTTTCCCATTGTCGATCTGAATGAAAACCTAGTAGGCGACCTAGTACGCGAGGAGGTACAATATTGTCTGTTCTTTGAATCAAAATCTGTCTGCCTGTCAAGTGGCGCTGGCATCCTGAAAATGGAAAAAGCTCATTTGTTTCTGTCAAAATAGACCATATTAGGTTGATATTCTCTTCTTCTATTTTTCTCCAATATGTTCTCAACCACAGACGTGCTTTCCATCATTGACGTGATATTTGATAGGAAGACGATGGAGAAGATTCATGTAATCATAAAATTATTTTCTGACAGTTGTCATTAACTTATAACTTCGTCTTTGTGGATGTGTTGAACTTTGATTTCCTTTCTTGGAAATTACAATTATACCTATACCTTATCATTTCTTCTAGTATTGGTTTTCTATCAGAGTTTGTTGATTGGTTTGTGAGTGCGATTGTGTTATTTTGCATCTGAAAACTGCGCACTCCAGGAGGTGAAGGTGTAATTGAATTATCAAGACATGGTTTCCCCAATCCCCACTGTTGTGAATTTGAGCCTCAAATCCTGAGGCGTCAATGGGTTCACGCCATATTCATTGGATATCAAGGTGAACTTTTTTTCTTGAATCACATAATATTTGGAACTTAATGATATTTATATTTCAGGAATGTGAGTTTTTGAAGTAAGTGAACATGATACTATATGTTTCCAACATTTTAAGGGAACTGTTTCTTGCCAATGAAGAATAGGAAACGGTTTTGGAAAGAGAGTACGGTCCCAAGTTTGTTCAAGGTAGAAATATATAAATAAAATGGTATTTAACAAGTTTGTACCTATACTAACTAACTAATTATTAGTTTCGGTATGAAATTCACCAAGAACTTGACTTTGGTTCCTCTAAAAGTTGTTCCATAGTCAAAAGTCATTAAATTCATTTCAGAATGGTACAGGACATTGAAACTAGGGACAATATTTTTATATTTTCAGACTCGGCAATGTTGTTTGGAATATGATGCTGAAGAGGAATTCCTGCCTTAAGGAACAGGACCTGACGATGAAGAAGCATCTGAGGAGGAAACGGGCATTTGAACAGATATTATAGAATGATAATAAATAATAATAAAGTTCATTCAAAATGTTGACTTAAATATAAATTAAAAAGATACATATTGGTATTGAATATTCCTGTGGTTTAATTTGTGCCAATAATAGACACATCTTCTCATATTTAGTGAAGTTCGTAGCTTCAATAAGATGATTTAATAAAAAATAATCATTGGTTTACTTCAAAAATACTTCACCTATATACAATATTTGTACAATATATATAGTGTTTTCAAACTCATCTGCCAATACATCTGTATAACAATAAACAGGGTATCATCAGAAGAGAACAAACTATATAGTAGAATAAAAATTGAAATAATTCTTCACAATTATGTACAATTTATTAAAAAAATTAAATTGTATTGCCATTCATACAATACATACAAGTTATATTCCAATAAAAAATTCTAAATATCCCAGCATCTTGACAAAGAACCCTGAACAATAGAATACCATATATCTGAGGATGATTCCTATACAATCTTGAAATCACTTTACTCTAGTGAAATTCTGAGTGGCTCACTACGAAAATGGTCCTGAGTGTGCTGGAGTGGAATATCACATGTTCCTCATCATCTAATTGATTGCTTGAAAAATGGATAAATTGAATATACATTGGGGTGTGTATAATTTGTAGCCTAGAATGAAATGCCTGGCTATTTCCAGCAAACAAATCGTTGTTCTTACTGCTTATCTGGATTCAGCTCATCGAACTACAGGATGAAAAGTTTCTGATTTTATTCACTGCCCCATTTTCTTGTGTGTTTTTTCATAAAATCTTGTGAACTGGATATTTTTTCAGCTCGACTTTCAAGGAGGTACCTATCTATAAAAAATATAATGATATTTTGTGTTTGGAGCAGAATATCCATGAGACATTGATGAAATAACCAGATTGAGTCTAACTTTAGTGCTTCTATATATTTATTTCAGATGGTAAATTTTCCATTCTGTTCTGGAACATCATCATCCTTCTGGTACATTCCTTCTGAACATTACTCACATAATGATTTCTAATGTGATACTTCCACATCACTCATAGTTTTCCGTTTTTCAACTGAAAAGCTATTAATGCAAGTACTCTCCGCTGTAGGTAGGTACCTGAAATTTTCAAGTATATAGTGATTCCGATGTGTACATGGTTTACATCACTAAAGTCATGTTTTCACTGCAAATAATGGAATTTCACGAATTATAGAGTAACTTATCAAAAATATAGAAGGAAAAAAGCAGCCCCTACCTTTCTGCTTGGCTTGCATGTCGAAAAAGTGTAATAGCACTATTGAGTTTCCGAAGTTTCCACAGTTCCAACTTAAATTCAAGTTGCATCATGAATCATACTAATACAGCATTGCCTAAACATCTTCCTGCTTCCATTCAAGTATAGGTATATGGTTTTCATACTTGATAATATCCTTCGTGATAATGTTTCATTTTCGGGATTCCACATGACAGATTTTTATTTACAAACTTGACAGGACCATGAAAAATGTTACGGTTAGGTCTGACAAATGAATAACTTAGTTTACTTGGTTCACATTGATGTCTCTGTACTACTGAACGCCTTCATTTATTTTTTCAAAGAACAGACAATATTATGCTCTCGCCTACTAACTACCTAACTAGGTTTCCATTTAGATCGACAATGGTTTTTCCAATGGAACCATCATCTTGAATTTCCTAATTTCGACAAGAGAATCATAATCTCTGACCCCGACAACCCCCAGATACAAATTTTGAATAGAACTAGATCATAATTACAAAATTCGTTCGCCATATTGGTTCCGCCATCTTGAATTTTTCAATTCAAACGGAAGAATCATAATCTCCGACCCGACACAACCCCCATGCAGATACCAATTTGGAATAGAATCGGATGATAATTACAAAACTCGTATGTCATATTCAATCCGCCATCTCGTATTTCCTAATTCAGACGAAACAATCTCTCCGGACCCCGAACACCCCCAGATACTAATTTTGAATAGAATCGGATCATGATTATGAAACTCGTCCGCCATATTGGATCCGTCATCTTGAATCTTCAAATTTTAGGAAAGAATCATAATCTCCGACCTCAAAAACCCCCAGATACCAATTTTGACGACGGGATCATAATCTTCGACCCCAAAAATCCCCAGATACCAATTTTTGAAAGAATCGAATCATAGTTACAAAACTCGTCCGCCATATTGGATCCGCATCCTGAATTTCCCAATTCTGACGAAGGATTTATAATCTCCGACCCCGAAAACCCCAGATACCAATTTGGAATAATATCGGATAATAATTAATCAATCAATTAATTTGGGATCCGCTAATCTTGAATTTTCAATTTAAAAAATATCTTACGACCGATTCTCAGACCTACCGAATACGCACATGAATTTTCATACACCGTGCATGAAATATAGTAGATTGTTTTTTTTGGATCAAAAGTGAAAGAGAAATTTGCAAGTCAAACAAAGTCACTTATGATCCGAATGGAACATGCTATTTTTTCTGCAACCGGAACAATTAACTCAAATAAATATGTGAAGTAACCACCAATGCCGTGCCATATGTATGCAATGCAACAAATAATCCGTGTGGTAAGAATATTCTACCTGCATTTACAGATCAGGTTTATTCAATTTTCAAGGATGTTCGAATTGTAGTTTCAATATAAATACAACCACAGACTGACATATTTGTGAATGGACCAGGTGCTCTAAATGCAAACGACGTGGAAAATATTAGGTTAGTGAGCATATCAACAATGATAATAGCGATGATTTATTCATCCTTCCCCATAATACACTGTGTTTGACTTGATAATCGAATAGAGGTAAACAATATCGTTGTTTGAGACAAAAAACTATTGTTGGCCGTGATTATTCAAAACAAGTTATCCATCCCGAGAATAACGAATAAAATACATATCAAGCAATCAAGCAAGTATGTATGAAGGCTTTCCTGATCAAAACAAAACTATTCAGCTATACCCTTGATTATATACACTAGTGTGAATACTCAGAGACTGTACTAAGGTGTATTTATATCAACAGCATGGGTATGAAATGCCTAATCTGTTGAAATCAGAAACAAATCAGGTATGCGTCCCAACCCAAATAATCAACCATTACAATGTTGTTTATTCTTGATGACCTCTAGTATATCATTTCAATTCCTAGGAGCTAAAGTTGAACTTTAGCTCTTAGTAACTAAAGTTCAACTTTAGCAACCTAGCAACATACCTATTTTTGTGTAAGTAATAGAAACGTCAATTCAAGAGCTAATTTTGGTATCACAATAGACGGCTTTTGTGTTGGTTGCAGAAAAAATAATGTTCTCGTATCGCTTTAGAGAAAACGAGCCGTACCTGTGCGAGGGAGGCCTTCTTCCATTGCAACGTCTCCTTGCTGACGACCCTTCTCAGTTCTGGATCGGCGGATAGCAACCATTTCTTGGCGTCGTCTTCGGCCGCGCCGCGGTTGACGTCGATCCGGAGCCGAACGAGCAGAGGTCGCAAGAGGACGTCGGGCAACGACCACAGCACCAGGTCACTCAGGCCTTGGTATTGCTCGTTGGCCGCTTTCACCTCATCTTCCGTTATCTGGAATTCGAAAACTTTTTTCGACCACTAGCTCTAGAACCTACAATTATTATTTACTGCTTTTCGAGGCGTAATAATACATTATACACCTAGGGAATAAGGTCGCGTTGCGGACTGCATTGAACACACATGGGAGGAAATGAACGTTTGCTCCCAAGATATATACAGGGTGTTTCAAAATTCAGTATCAAGATTTTAGGGGCGTATTTTTCAGGTCAAAATAAGACGTTTTTGTCCATAAACATGTGTCCGCAAACGCTTCGTTACCGATCTACAGAGCGTTAAAGTTTCAAGATTTTTTTATTTTTTTCTTCATAGCTCTTTCAATTTTTGAGATATTAAGATCAAATTTGGAATGTAGGTTACGTTCTAGGGCTTACATCATCCAGCATGCCGAGTGATTGTGAGAATCTACAGGGAGATATTTTTTTCAGGGGTCAAGCCCTTTTTTACCCCATAAACTTTTTTGTGGTGCGCCGCTGGTGAATTCTGAGATACGAAATGAATTCTTTGTTTTGTTTATAAATTTTTTTGTCTCTTGTAATTTTCACGCATCTGCGATCGTTATCGAGAAAAAAGTAAAATCAATTTTTGTGATTCGCTACATTTAATTAAAATTTTCAACGGAACAATGAAAAAGCGAATTAGTGGGCTTTGACTGCTATTTTCATTTTGACGTTTAGGTTTGTTTTGAAGCATTTGACATTATTTGAAAGTTGGTGGATGTCTCATCGTGTATTTGTTTAACTTTAAAATGGAAAATGAACCATATTCATTTGAACATCTGGCTGACATCCATTTTGTTTATGGAATGGTAACGGACTCAGAGCTCAGAGGTTGTACGCGCTAAGATTTCCTAATCGCCGGCTTCCCAACTATAGAACTTTTATAAATTCCCATCAGCACCTTCGGGAATACGGCAGATTTCAGACTCCAAGGCACGATGCTGGCAGACCGCGACAAGCACGCAACCCAGTAAGAGATGAAGAGATTTTAAATGTTATCGACGAAAATCCTGGTATAAGTACTCGACAAATAGCACGGGATTTGGATGTTTCCCATTCAACTGTCTGGAGGGTTTTACACGAAAATATGCTGTACCCATACCATATCCAGCGCGTCCAAGGTTTGCTTCCTCGAGATTTTCCACGGCGCTTGCAGTTTTCCCGATGGATACTGCGCAACTGTACTAGGGATCCTGAATTTTTATCTCGTATCCTTTTTACTGACGAATCTCACTTTACACGCGACGGAGTAGTGAATTACCACAACGTTCATAGTTGGGCACTAGAAAATCCACACATAATCAGACAATCTCGACACCAGGAACAGTTCAGCGTAAACATATGGGCAGGAATAGTAGGAGATACTTTAATTGGTCCTTTTATTTTACCGCGAATTTTAAATGGTGCCACATATTCAAACTTCCTACAGAACGACTTGCCTGCATTAGTGGAGGACGTGCCTTTACAAGTTCGTCAACAAATGTGGTTTATGCACGATGGTGCCCCCCCTCATTTTCGAGTCATCGTCCGCGACTATTTAAATACTGTGTTTCCCAATCGGTGGATTGGTAGAGCAGGTCCAATTGCTTGGCCCCCACGGTCCCCAGATTGCAACCCGCTGGACTTCTTTTTATGGGGACATGTAAAGGGCCTAGTTTATGGTGTAGAACCAGTGCCTCCCATCGAAGTTCTTACTGAGCGAATTATGGATGCCTTCCACACCATAAGAAACACCCCCGGAATTTTGGAACGCGTACGGCAGTCTATGAGAAGAAGAGTGGAAGGTTGTATCGCAGAAGGAGGAGGGCATTTCGAGCACCTTTTATGAAAAGTCAAGGTTCGTTAGGTTTCTTATTTTTTAGGTAATGTTTAAGGAAACTTGTAATTTAGATCACGTATAGAGTTTTTTGTTCTCATTGTGATAATAGGTTCCTACCTTTTGTTAAAAAATTTAATTAAATGTAGCGAATCACAAAAATTGATTTTACTTTTTTCTCGATAACGATCGCAGATGCGTGAAAATTACAAGAGACAAAAAAATTTATAAACAAAACAAAAAATTCATTTCATATTTTAGAATCCACCAGCGGCGCACTACAAAAAAAGTTCATGGGGCGAAAAAAGGCTTGATCCCATGAAAAAATATCTCCCTGTAGATTCTCACAATCACTCGGCATGCTGGATGATGTAAGCCCTAGAACGTAACCTACATTCCAAATTTGATCTTAATATCTCAAAAAGTGAAAGAGCTATGGAGAAAAAAATAAAAAAATGTTGAAACTTTAACGCTCTGTAGATCGGTAACGAAGCGTTTGCGGACACATGTTTATGGACAAAAACGTCTTATTTTGACCTGAAAAATACGCCCCTAAAATCTTGATACTGAATTTTGAAACACCCTGTATATATGATATTATCCACGAACACATCGATCCAAATCAATGTTTTACATGATCTAAGGTTACAGAACAAAAATCAATTTGACATTCACACTTCTGACACATTGAATTAGTTTATTGTTATTTTGCATTTTATTTAATGTTTCGATTGAGTGTTATACGAGGAAGTGTATGAGATCATTGGAAAATGAAATTGTTATTTGTTTTATAGTAGTGATGGACACACTGATTAGGTACTTGGGTAGCACAAATCTTATGTGTATATCTCTGCCAAGGAAGCATGCTGGAGCCAATTTATTTTACCTCCCACGGGAGGTGATATTTTTTTCCTCCCGTGGGAGTAAATTGACAGGTTTGTGTCCTCAAATGAGGGAGCCAACGCTAACTTTCTATGAAAAAAATCAAGAAAAAAAATGAAATGCTATGAAACGGTAGTTACTCCATTTCTAAAACATCATCGAAGGGGCTGATTGTTACCATATCAACGACATCAGTAACTATGGTGATCCAGATCATGATTGTCATCCGCAACTGAAAATCTTCGTGTGTTAAGACAAGTAACAAAGTAAAACATATAGTTATTTTTGTATCTAGAGCGCGAAATGCTACTTTGGTGATCGAGATCTGATTTTTTTAACGAGACGTAGCCGTGTCTACAGGCGGTATTTCGTCGAGGTACATATGTAACTATCCTAATCACATGTGGTAACAAATACCAACACTCTCGATTACCTCTCTGTTGTTGATGAACTTGAGTCCCCAATGCGCCAACCGGTAGACGGCGTAACTCTGCCACTCCTTTCCGCAGATCGAATTCCCCTCAGCGTCCACCACCAAGGAAGTCAATCCCTGCACTTCCGCGATGGCGTTCAGCTGACCCAAATAGGCGATGTTGGTCTCCTGGAAGAGGATAATTGATTGATTGATTGATTGTCTTTACTACCTCAAGAAACATTTCTGTTTATGATAGGGATACATAAATACATATAAAAAAATAATAACTATAATGAATTCCACTCAGTGGAAACGAATTAATATTGTGTCTTATAAGAATGAAGTTATATTTCATTCTAAGTAATCAAATCATGCCACATATTTCTCATTCAAATTGTCCTCAGCAAGTATTTTTTAAGATTGATTTTAAACCTTCTCGCATCATGTATATTTTTCAACTCATTCGGTAATGAATTGTATAAAATTATTCCATTGTGAAAAACAGATTGTTTGCCAATGTTTGACTTGAATGTATTTGCTATCAAGTAATTCAATTGTCTAGTCCCATAATTATGGACTGTATTGACTTCATTGAAAGCTAAATTTGATATTTTCAATTTATTCCTGGCAAAATGAATAAAGCAACATATTTTAAGTTTATATAAGGAAATCAGGTTCAGAAAATGTCTTGGTTTGTATAAATTTATCGTTGGTTCTAGAAAATGTAGATGAAAAGTGCACTTAATTGATTTGTTTTGTAATTTCATTAGAAAGAGAAAATTTTTTGTATGTTCTGGTTCCAACGAAAAGGGATATCCTGTAATGTTCAGAGTACATCATGAGAACCAAGGGAAGTTAGGTAAGAATTGGTGTTCTTCATAAATTTCTGGAGGTTATATGTCTCGGGGAACACCACCCTTGGCAATATGTTCCAGAGCCTCGCTGTTCGTTGGATGAACGAGTCTTTGGAAAGAGATGTTCTGCAGGTCTCCAAAGTGACCACAAAGGGGTGCGAAGTCTCAACTCGACGGGTTAATCTCGCGGGGACTGCCAAGGGAGGTACAATTGTTGATATTTCAGAAGAGCATCGTCCATGAAGATATCTATAAAATAGAGCTAGGTCGCCAACTTTTCTACGGTGTTCCAGAGAAGTGAGTGAGTTTGTGAGCGAGGCATTACCCACGAGACGAATTGCCCTTTTTTGGACAGAATCCAACAGTGAAATCGGCTTTTCTAGAGAAAAGGCATGCTTGTGTTTTGTTTGCATTGAAATCTACCAAGTTATTGAATCCCCATTCGAGAATTATTGCCATGTCCATGTTCATGTTGTCAACATTTCTCCCTCGTTCGTATCTGATTTGCCTGGCTGGTATTGAAACCTTGGAAGAGAAGGCGGTATGGAGGGTACTATCATCCGCGAAACTATGTACTGGACATGAAGTTGCTCCCAACAAATCGTTGATATGGAGTAGAAATGGTGTTGGTGCTAGAATTGATCCTTGCGGAACGCCAGCATTTATGGTAAGAGAGTCAGATGAAATTCCGTCGACCACTACATGGAGAGACCTGTTTGAGAGAAAACTAGCTAGCAGAGAACCTTTTTGAAATGGAATCGAATTAAAATTAAAAAAACTCGTCGCCATATATTGGATCCGCCACCTTGAATTTACAAATTTTGACGAAAGAATCATAATATCCGACCCCTAGCACCCCCGAAATTACCAATTTTGAATAGAATCGGAACATAATTGGAAAACTTGTCCGCCATATTGACGAATAAATCATGATCTCCGACCCCTAAAATCATCAGAAACCAATTTTGAATAAAATCGGATTGAAGAACTCGTCCGCCATATTCGAACCGCCATTTTGAATTACGACCGATTCTCATACCTATCGAATACGCACAAAAATTTTCATACGAATCGGTCGAGCCGTCTCGGAGGAGTTTGGCCACTAACACCGTCCAGAGATAACTGAAAATTTGATATTTTGTCTACCTTTATTTCTCTTCTCCAAACCTTTTTCGATACAAATTGTCACTGACAAGCTAGTGAATTTTTCTTTTAGTCTCTGATAGGAAAATGCTTTTAACGCAGTGACATTTTGGGGCAAATCATCTGATTTGTCCATACTACACGTATATTGAAATGATATTGATATTTTGATTTTATAGAGACGAGAGAAAATCCCAAATAATCTGGAATGATGAATGTACCACCTCCTCGATTAGGAAGGAAGGAAGGAAGGAAGGAAGGAAGAGGAAGGAAGGAAGGAAGGAAGGAGGAAGGAAGGAAGGAAGGAAGGAAGGAAGGAAGGAAGGAAGGAAGGAGGAAGGAAGGAAGGAAGGAAGGAAGGAAGGAAGGAAGGAAGGAAGGAGGAAGGAAGGAAGGAAGGAAGGAAGGAAGGAAGGAAGGAAGAAGGAAGGAAGGAAGGAAGGAAGGAAGGAAGGAAGGAAGGAAGGAAGGAAGGAAGGAAGGAAGGAAGGAAGGAGGAAGGAAGGAAGGAAGGAAGGAAGGAAGGAAGGAAGGAAGGAAGGAAGGAAGGAAGGAAGGAAGGAAGGAAGGAAGGAAGGAAGGAAGGAAGGAAGGAAGGAAGGAAGGAAGGAAGGAAGGAAGGAAGGAAGGAAGGAGAAGGAAGGAAGGAAGGAAGGAAGGAAGGAAGGAAGGAAGAAGGAGGAAGGAAGGAAGGAAGGAAGGAAGGAAGGAAGGAAGGAGGAAGGAAGGAAGGAAGGAAGGAAGGAAGGAAGGAAGGAAGGGAAGGAAGGAAGGAAGGAAGGAAGGAAGGAAGAAGGAAGGAAGGAAGGAAGGAAGGAAGGAAGGAGGAAGGAAGGAAGGAAGGAAGGAAGGAAGGAAGGAAGGAAGGAAGGAAGGAAGGAAGGAAGGAAGGAAGGAAGGAAGGAAGGAAGGAAGGAAGGAAGGAAGGAAGGGAAGGAAGGAAGGAAGGAAGGAAGGAAGGAAGGAAGGAAGGAAGGAAGGAGGAAGGAAGGAAGGAAGGAAGGAAGGAAGGAAGGAAGGAAGGAAGGAATACATAAATAAATGAATAAATAAAGATAATGAGATGAAATTGTTCCTTGAAACAGGTCCATTATTATACCTTGAAAGTGAAGTGATCGACGTTGGGGAACCGGTGCCGGATTTTCGATAGAACGCCGGCGACGCTGTTGAAATTGACGTAGTTGAAGTTGACGGTGTTGACGTCGTGCGCCTTGCTGACGTTCCACGGCTTGTCGATGAACCGCAACGCGCCCTGTCCGTACACGTTCAAGTGTCTGCCGCTGATTTCGATCAAGTAGTCGCCACCTGAAATCGAAGAACGAGAGAGTTTTTGATTGCCGATCGGTTGCGATCACTTGGACCACGTTTCGACAACCGCAGGGTTTTTGATCAATGAACTCAATATAAACACCTGGAAGGAAAACTGCCGGATTCACGAATAGCACAGAGTGTGTCAGGGGCAGCTGCAACAAAGATAGCTTGTGTTACGGTAACCTGTCTCTTTCACACTTGTGTGTTGTTTCTTCCTTATTCATTTAACGTCGGCCTTTTTCTGCTACTGAGGCTAATCACCGACGCTAGTGAGTACACTACCCCCAACCGGAAATTTTGCCGAATCCCCTGGTATTTCAACCAGAGGTAGAGATCTTTAACGAGTCCAAACATGGCCTCGGGACCGCCAGCTTACCGTCCCCTCCGAAGAACGGCATATCCGTACCATTTCTTGTGCTCATTGATATGGTAGCTATAGCTATGATATGCTATTGCTATTCCGCTACAGATGTACGGGCTTACGCGGCGTTTCCTCGAATGGTCACCCATCCAAGTAATAACCGCGCTCGACACTGCTCAACTTCAGATATCGAACGCCTAGTATTATTGAAGTAATTTAATGTTTCTTCATTTTTTTTGTTACAACACATATTATCAAACACATTTCTATTAATGTTGGCACCTCTGTAAGTGTGCCTGGGTGTCCCTCCGCTTGGCGCAGAGGTGGCTAGTGTTGGCCAGGACATGTGAGTGGATATGCGAGGTGTTCGTCACAAGTACCTATCTCCTAGGGCTAGGCCCTTTATATAGGTAATCTCGCTGAGGGTACCCAAGAGGGTGGGGGAGCTGTTCAGTCGCGATCAATGTGGGTGGGTTTTCTTGTTTGGAGGAAAAGTAAAAAAAATTGGCAAAACCATAAAAAACCTCCTTCTTGTTCTGCTCGGGCAGTTGTACCGCACTTTCTTGTGCGGCACATCTGCCCGAGTTCAGTGACTGGTAGTGATTTCTCACGTCCATGTCACTTTTTTATTTTCCTGCTTGAGAGATAGTCCTGTCTAGACTCCCCTCGGTGTCTCGAGTATTCCCGAGAATCCTGGGGGATTCCCAACTATGGATTACCAGGTTCTCTAAACACATCGGTTGATGCATATATCAGCCCGTGTTTCTTGCGTATGTTGTGATGTTGGCGTAGTGTGGTGATGTTCCGGGTAAGGTCACTTCCAGCGATGTGGTATTTGTAAAATTTATTTGATATTTTTAGAATGAATGAATTAGAATAACTCTAGGCAAATTACCACATCATTTGTGGAGATCTGCCACTCGAGAGTATCTATCACCAGAACGGCTAGTGCCTTACCTGAGAAACTAGGGTGATGCCCATTTATTTCTCTCCATATTCCACTGTGTATGACTCGGTGATCAAATGAAGGTAAACAATATCGTTGAGTGAGACAAAAAAGTATTGCTGGCCGTTATTATTCAAAAACAAGTTATCCAATCAATGACATCCGGAGAATGAATCAAATACAGATCAAGCAAGTATGTGAATCTTGAAGGGTTTCCTGATCATAACAAAAATACTCAACTGTAATATGGTGTATTTATAGATATCTCCAGCATGGGTATGAAATGCCAAATCTGCCGAAATCGGGAACAAATCAAGTATGCGTCCCAACCCAAATAAGCAACCATAACAATGTTGTTTATTCTTGATGACCCAGTACATCCTTTTCAATTCCTGGGAGCTTAAGTTCAACTTCAGCTCCTAGGAAGTAAAAGTGTTGCCTAGCAGCATACCTGTGTCAGTAATAGAAACGTCAATTCAATAGCTAATTTTGGTATTAAAATGGACGACTTTTGTGTCGGTTGCAGAAAAAAGCAATAGGTATTTCATAAGAGTCAAATGGTTATCTTTTCACAAATTCAAAAAAGTATCATGCCCAGCTCACGATCACTGGAAAAGAACATAATCTTCTACTTTCTAGTGCAATATTCCTTAAAAGAAATCCATTTGTTGCATTTAATCTATTTCTTTTTGGTTTTATTCAGAAGAGATAGATATTCAAAAAATTCTGAGGTTTTCAAGTCGTCAAACAATCTATTTATTTATCTCCCTTTTGTGAATAAAACCAAAAAGAAATTATTTATTTATTTATTTATTGAACAAATAACTTCCAGACAAAATAGGCTCTGGTATAAGGAAGTACATAATTATATACCTATAGGTAAACATATCATTATACAAAATATATCAACAACTGTAAATTGACAAACAAAGAATAATATTTGTAAAAAAAATGGCATGTTCAATTTTATCCAGTTCGCTCAGAAATAATCAATTTTTTCACTTCATTTTTGAATGAACCTATGTTTCTGCAATTTTTTATATTGTTAGGTAGTTTATTGAATTCAGTTAAGGCTGAATGAGTGAATCTTTTTAGTCCGATAATGGAGCTAGCGGCGTCAAGATGAAACAAGTTATATTGTCTTGTTTCATGATTATGAATTTCAGAATTCCGTATCAACATAAAATTCAACTTCAATTTTTATTTATGATATTATATGATATTTTGAGAGTTTCAATTCTATATATTTCATCTAAAGAATACGTATTTGTTATTTCAAACAATTGATTGGTTGGTGTATCAAATGGGAGACGATACAATACTTTTAACGATTTTCTATATAATGTTGATATTTTATTGAAATTGTTCTTTGAACAAGTTCCCCAAACATTTATTAAATAGTTGATACGACTCAGTATATGAGAGTAGAGAATCATGTTTGCAATTTTAATATCAAGTTTGGGACATCTTCTCAATGCACCAATAATTGGAGATATTTTTTTTGTCAGAACATCAATATGTTTGTCCCACTTCAACCTGTCATCAAACCAAATTCCAAGATATTTTATCCGGTCAGTTAAAATATCTTGGAACATTGGTCCTGATCCAGCTGAATTTTACCTGAAACTAGCACCTGAAGTTACAGAAGTGGAGATTGTCAAACTCGAAATTCGAATTGTCAGACATAAATTGGATATATCGGACTTTTAGAAGCATTGGGCTTAACTGAAAGCATTGGTCGAAGTATTGTGTGAGTAGTATCGGAATATTTATAACATATGTCGAAAGATTTGAAAAAAGAATTGAAAAAACGTGATGTCATTAGAGAACGCTTTACCCTTTTCGAAGTGTTTATTAGAAACTTACAGCAATCTGTTTTGATTTTTTGAATTGACTCGGCCGTTACTTGATGGAAATCCATGGCAAATGTAAAAACTTCACAAACGATAAGATTTCCAGATTTTCTAGATATTTTTGTGTAAATCTTATCGTTTGTGAAGTTTTTAAATCTATTTTGATTAAACCTCACGCATTGACCTCCTACCTTGTTCCCTATCTTTGGGCAGCGCAGGCGACCCCTGCTTCTTCGCTTTGGCAGTGGCGGCGCGGGCGGCAGTCGCCCTATGGGGCGGCGCCAGTTTGCCATACAGGGCGCTCCTCGTTCTCGCGCCGGCCGACTTCCGACCGTTGTTGTTGTTGTTGTCGCCCTGTATGCTGGGGTTGGAGAGGTTCGAGGTGCTCGTCGTCGATCCGGACAGGATGCTGGAAGCGTCAGTGCCGAAATTTTTGGCTACGGCGTCCTCGAGGTCCACCGTTTTCAGTAAAGAGTTACTGAAAATACCGACCCGAAATTATCACATGTAATACCACGAGAGCCTCAATTATTACCGAGCTTTTTTAAAGAATATGTATACAGGGTGTCCGGAAAGGTCATGTCCTAAGTGATAGGGCTGCTACAGAGCCAAAAGGATGTCAGTACTTCAAACAAAAAAATTGCTACCGTATATTATTACGGAGTTATTGACCTTGAAAGTTTGAATAAATGAAATATTATATAAACGGCTATTCAGTGATTATGTTTTATACAGGATGGGACGAATTTCTTCCGTTTTATGGAGGTATTTTTGACAGGGGTGACAAATTTGACATTTTGCTTCCACCGTTTGATTCCTTAATTTATTTTCTACAAAAATTGTATAATTTATTTTATCCACGACTGTTCTATGAAATATTCATAATACATGTACTTCCTCAAGCAAAACGGTAGTAATTTTTCGCACCAGTGAATAATAGCAGTGAATAACCATAACTCAGGAACCTAAGACAGATGAATAATGGTTATTCACCGCTATCATTCACTGGTGTTGAAACTGGCTATAGTTTTGCTTGAAGAAGTACAGTTGTGTGCATAAACAAGTCGTACAGCAGTTATAAGCTATTGGCAAGGTGACGATTCCGATACGGCACCTGGTGGGCAAATTTGAACCAGTTTAGGACGTAATTCAAGGTCATGTTTGTTATTGTGTTCAGTAGGTTTCATATTTTATGAATACCATTCAACAAATTATATTAATTTTCTCTTCTTCCTTCTCTTGAGTACAAGACATGAACTTTATATCAATTGCCAAATCAATTCTATATTATTTTATGAATGAGTATCAACAAATCTCTGATAATACGCGAAATTAACTGTGTTTGGTTGCTGTTTGAACTAGTAGAAGGTTCCAATGGAAAAATGTAGGACCAATAATGTCCTCTAATATGAATTTCCTGCACTCAAGAAGTCTTTTCTGATGATGAAAAACCAGTTCAGTTGAATGGAAAAAATGGATAAACGTTGAGAATCCAATATGAGTTTGAAAACTGGATGTATGCAGCTCCAACAGAAACTTCCTATCTTTATTTACTTCATTGGTCCAATAATGATAACAATAAGGTAAATTTGTGATTCATTGATATATCTATCACTGATAAATAACTCATTTGCAGTGCCTATCTGAGAGAACATGATTGAAATAATCAACAGTTCATACCTATTTTGTTTATGGGGAAATGTCTCCAGAAACTAGGACTTGGAGAAATAAGTATGGTTGTTTTTATTTCAAATATTTTTATAAGAAAAATGAAGCAAATTCAATGCCTTTGACTTTTGAACTGCAATACACAAAGCTGGGCAAGAAAGAAGACATTATGAACATGTGCAGGTGGGTAATTTATAGTTTTATTTGTAATGCTTGACTCATATAAAAATCTTGTTCATGACATCCTGCCTAGGCCTCCATAGATTCCTATTTTGTAGTATCATCTTTGTAGTAAAATCGCCAATGCAGATTGCATGTACTTCCAAAATGATTAAGTTAAAATACAGCTCCAATTACATTCATATGAGCAAAAACAGTAGCATATTTTATAGATATATAATAACCCTGGTACAAGCAGGTCATTGTAGGTAGCTTACTTCATAGCTTGAATTGAATCTTTGAACATACATTGAAGTGACACAATCTATTTCTATTTGAATATTTAGATTGTGTAATAGCTAATAGATATGGTTTGTTTATAGTAGGTACTAATATTTCTTCAATTTTTCAGCAGGGGAGGAGTTGCCATCCAGGGTATCTTGCAATTGAGTGCAATTAGTTACACAAATTGAAACCAAAACCCAGATTCCTTGAAGTTGAATTCAAGTTTTCAAGGATATATCACTGATTATTTGGGTACTTGAACATATCCATGACATTTCAAATTGTATCTTGGAAAAATGTATTCATAATTTTACTGCTTGTATGTTATTATTAAACTGTATTTATTCATAAGTAAACGTTCTACTTTTTTTCTGTTTTGTAATGTTTTATTGTAGGTTTTCAAAATTCATATTTCAGTTCCACAACTACCTCAATCAACACCTCATTCTTTTTTTATGCAATTTCAAAGTTTCACTTTATAATCTTTACTGATTCCTTTTAAATATTACTATACCAGAAAGATACTTACTTTTGCTCATTGTTAATTTATTTCTACATACATAAAAGTCCTGGATTTCAAATTCATTCATAATTGTAAATTTTTATGAAGGTATCTTGTAAAATAATTCAGGGGAAAACAGTATACATGAGCACTGAGGGAAGGAGTATACTGTACTATCCTTCTATTTGTAGGTACTTCTTTCTGGACTTCTTTGGGGTGGTATAAGTACAGTAAAACACATGTTATGTCAATGTACTTTCATTTTCGAACATTATTATTAATTCAGTTTCAAAATTTACAAAACATAATGAAGATAAGATAGATATTTTCAATTAGATGAATTTAGGATTACAAAATGATATCAAATCACAAAATTTATGACAATATACTGTGTAAATACATTAACTGAAATCCTAGGTCATTTGTTAAATGTTTGCCTCAAAGCCTGGAAGTAATATTGTTGTATATACTATTAAATCCACAGTATTGTCAGGATGCCTTTGGTGTTGAATTATTTCTTGGTTTAGACTCATTAGAGCTGGTTGCTGCTGATTTCTATTGTATGGATCAATTGCACATGATTCTGATGGCTATAATATTTAACACAAAATAGTCGAATAGGTTAACACATTGTTCAGGGATGGTTTTCAATATGTTCACAGAAGGCTGTTCACTGTTGAAAAACTTCACTCCTGGTAATTGGTATCACCATTTTGTGGTCTGTAGGATCCTTTTGCTTGAAGAGTGGAGTTATAGAAGTATGATGGTGAATATATCAGCTTCTGATGATAGTGGATATGCTCATATCCCATAAAGCTGTCCCACAGAAATGCACTGGTTTGAAGAAATGTGGTCCACGATTCAGTCAGTAGGTAACAGTAATTTTCCTCACATAACGATGAAACAGTAAGATCCAACAAATTTAATTATGATTTCAGTTGAAAGTTCAACAATTAACACAAATAACACGATGAAATATCAAGAAGAAAATGTATGCAAATCTCAAGAAATTTTGTAAACAAACTACACACTCTTTGCCGCCATCTTGTTTTGAAACAGCGCCCCCAACGGTCGATCACCTTGCCAATTGTGAGTCAGGCTTGTCTATCTTGATAATTCTTCTTAACGACTTTGACATAGCAGCGTCAAAATTCGAAAAATTTTTGTCAGTACCGCGCAAATGTGTACGCGTACTACTTTTTGATGAAATCTGAAACATCATAGGCAGGTTCACACTATACAGGGTGAACAGGGTGTCCCATGCATTGGGAAACGGAAAAACTTCAACGGTGGGTAGAGCTCATCGTGGTGGTTCTGAATATACCATTAGATTAGATTAGATTTGTAATGGGGCCTGCGGGCTATCTGCCTCCACACTGCGACCTTTTCAGATCTATTGTGTCTGCCCTCAAAATCGATTAGAGTTCTTCGGCTAGCCCCGCCTTCTCTATGAGACTCCATAGGCTAGCTTTCAGATCTCCTGTGTATCTCTGGGCTCCTGGTTTTTCCTCACCCAGCGTAAGGAACCTTAGTCTTGACAAGCCCTCACAGTGGCAAAGTATGTGTACTACTGTTTCTTCCTCTTCTTGACAGAACCTGCACAGCAGTTCTTCAGTCAGACCTATCGTACTCATGTGTTTGTTGAGCCTACAATGCCCTGTGAGAAGTCCCACTAGTATTCTAGTTGAACTTCGTTTCTGGCTTAGTAGGTATTCTGTGAATGTTGGCGATGGTTTTTTAATAAACTCTTTTGCCTGTCTCATTTCTGGCGAGTTGTTCCACCATTCTTGAGATTTGGTTTGCATCCATGATTTGATAGTAGTCTTTTGTATAGCTTTCGCAATACCACAGAAGGGTTCTGGGCCATTAAGAGCTTTGTTTGCTCCTGCTCGGGCAAGTGAGTCTGCCTCTTCATTGCCCTAGTACCCTGTATATGCTGGTACTCATGCATTGCTAGAGTCAATCTGTTCTGACTGCCCAGTGCATTTAGGGTTTCTAAGCAGTCCCATACTAGTTTTGAGTTAACTTTCATAGAGTTGACTGCTTTGATTGCCGCCTGGCTATCTGAATAGATTGCGATGGTTTTGCCTTACCATATTTGTATAGGTAGAAATCGAGGTAAAATGGAGAATTTTGAGTTTTCAGAATTAGAAATTAATTAGTGAAAGAGCATGCGGGATATTGGAAAGTACACAATTCGAATCATCTCTTTGTGAACTTTCCAAATATGGAATCGGATTTTGGAAATTCGAAAATACTGGGTGTTCTTTTTCGGGCCCAGAAGATCATAATTTTTCGTTAATCTGGACCTGGATTTCCATCCTGACTGATAGGTGAGTCGCTGGGGTAGAAGAAGGAGGACTTGTGTACCGAATTCCAAATGAATATACTGGGTGATTCGTGATAGTTTTTGTTATTCAATTGGGAAAACTCAAAACATTTCATTTTTACCTATCCAAATGCATGAAACCTCATATTCAAAATCAGAAATTACCTAGTGAAATAGCATGCGGAAAAATGGATAGTACATCATACGATTCAGATTTTCATGCACTTTCCAAATATTTGAGCGGATTTTGGAAATTCGAAAATACAGGGTGATATTTTTGGGGTTCAGATATATGATCAATTTTCGTTGATCCGGTCCTAGATTTGTCTCGTTACTGATAGGTGAGTCTCTTTGGTAGAAGAATATACTGGGTGGTTCGTAAGTTATGTCCTCACAAAGAATTGAACAAAATTGATAAAACACCCTATATCTCGGATATAAAACTTGCGAGACCCTACAAATATGGTATATTCAGAACCACCTTGATGAGCTCTACCCACTGTTGAAGTTTTTCCGTTTCCCAATGGGACACCCTGTATAAACGTTGAACGACATGTTTTTGCACACAACTGTACACCAGTCAGAGAAAAATAATTAATATACATATAATAGGAATCATTCACGACATGACCTTTCCCCTTTCATTTTCACATGCCTTTACTAGTAGTAACTTATATGAAACTACTTTACGAAATAAAAGTTTGGGTCGTTTCAAACAACTTTTTTATTCAAAATTTTTTCACATCTCCGAAAACAAAAGAGTTACCGTATTCTGATGTAGATATTGTATTCTGTGATATTGTGACCAATTTCCGAAAATGAAAGTTTATCAAACCTGTCCATAGGTAACTAATCCTTCAGGTTGGGAAAGTAGGATATACAGGGTGGCCCACGGTCGATGGTACCTTAGACGTATACGGAAAACGGTACATTGGATTATCCTGAAAATTTGGTTACTCTAATAAGCGTTTGTGATCTAACGATTCAAAATACTTTCAGCGATGCAGCGTTGCCACTTTTACCAAAAAGTAGCATCATCTTTGTTATTTCAAATGGAACACCCTGTATTTCATTGCGTTTTTAGATTCTTCTCGACGAGCTGATTTCATCAATGCATCACACTTGGGGTCTAGCAGGAATTATTACAGAGATATAGGGTGTTCAAAATCGAGATTTTTCAACTTTAGGATTTTTTTGTGTCGAAACTATTCATTATGGATCAAAACAGCTTACATGTCCCTATCTTAACTTTTGATTCACTATCTACTGACATTAAATTGGAACAGATACAGGGTGATCAAAATTCTGAAAATTGGACCATCCTGTATGTTTTCCAATTAAATGTCGGTAGATAGTTAGTCAAAAGTTAATATAGGGACATGTAAGCCGTTTTGACCAATGATGAATAGTTTCGACACAAAAAAATCCTAAAGTTGAAAAATCTCGATTTTGAACACCCTATATCTCTGTAATAATTTCTGCTAGACCCCAAGTGTGATACATTGATGAAATCAGCTCTTCGAGAAGAATCTAAAAAACGCAATAAAATACAGGGTGTTCCATTTGAAATAACAAAGATGATGCTACTTTTTGGTAAAAGTGGCAAAGCTGCTTCGCTGAAAATATTTTGAATCGGTAGATCACAAACGCTTATTAGAGTAACCAAATTTTCAGGATAATCCAATGTACCGTTTTCCGTATACGTCTGAGGTACCATCGACCGTGGGCCACCCTGTATAAAAGTTGAGGAAGTCAAGGTCAGGTTAGTTCATTGTACCAGTATATCACCTGACGAAGCTACTGTGTTAGCGAAAAATGTCGTGTGTTCGAGAATTTTGTGGAAATCTTATCGTTTGTGGAGTTTTTACTTCTAAATACGGCTGAAGATGGAATTTTATAAGTCCGAAACATGTCCCCTTGATTGATCCACATGAGTAATAAAGTAGGGGAGATGACTTTGAGCTTTCATTTTTTCTTTTGAATTTTGACTTACCTTTGAGCTAATTTCTTTGACGCCTCCTTCTCTCCCTCTTTATCAAAATCCGAAACCGAATCCGTCTCGGAATCGGACTCCTTCGAGCTGCAGAAACTCAACGAATCCGCGCTGCCGCTCGCCAACGAGTTCGTCGAGCTGTCGGCGTTCGAAGCGCCGCCATCTTTGCCCGCCATCTTGTCGATGATGGGCGCGAGGATGGGCGGTAGTTTGAACAGGTCGCCGGAGCTGTTCGAGGTGTTTTGGGAGGTGTCGGTGTCCTGGGAGGAGGTGCGGGGCAGGTGGATTTTTTTGTCGGGTAACATGGGCACCTGATGGGTGAACGAATGAATTGTTTTGTTATTGAGTTCTCATTTTTTTTCTTGATTAATTGATTGTCTTTATTACCCCAAGAAACATTATTGTTTATAATAGGGATATACAGGGTGTTGCGAAATTCGACCGAGAACGCCTGACAGGTGATAGTCCTCGTGATTTTATAATCACTGAGATAGGGACATACGGTCTGCAAGTGTTCAGTTCTCGAGGTACAGGGCATATAGTTAAGAAATAATAATAGTTGTTTCACAATATCTTAAGAATAATTGAATATAATGCATTCATATTCATAAAAAAAATCAAGTCGAGGAAGGATCCCCTGGATTATATGAAACATTTCAATATTCAACAGTCGTTCTTTCTCTCCCCAACATGCAGGGAAGAAATCAGAGATATATTAACTGAAATCAAAAACAAAAGCAGCTGTGGCGTCGATAATATTCCTGCCAAGTTGCTTGGTATCTTCCCTGAATGTATCCTAGATATACTGGTTAAGTTGATAAATGATTCATTTGAAACAGGAATATTTCCGGAGTGTCTTAAAACAGCACTTGTTATTCCGATATATAAGACTGGGAATCAGGAGGATCCATCAAACTTTCGACCTATATCGTTGTTATCT
Organism: Phaedon cochleariae; assembly: GCA_918026855.4. NCBI lineage: Eukaryota > Metazoa > Arthropoda > Insecta > Coleoptera > Chrysomelidae > Phaedon > Phaedon cochleariae. The sequence goes on along the minus strand of OU896710.1, from coordinate 594,519 downwards.
ACTCTCTCGAAACTGTTTGAGAAACTGGTCAAAAGACGGCTGTCATCCTTTTTAATAAAACAAAATATATTGAATTCTAACCAATTTGGTTTTCAAGAAAATAAAGGTACAAAGGACGCAATTTTTTCCTTCTTGGAAAAAATTTACACTAAACTGAATGAGGGGGATGTAGCAGCAGCAGTATTCTGTGACTTCTCGAAAGCGTTTGACTGTGTGAATCATGAAATACTGCTGCATAAACTGTACTGCTATGGCATCAGGGGCACGACCCATGAATGGTTTGCGTCATACCTCAAAGGCAGGAAGCAAATAGTTAGGAAAAACAACATATTGTCAGTTGAGGTTTCAATTAGTAATGGAGTACCGCAGGGGTCTGTACTAGGACCAATTTTATTCCTGCTATATATTAATGATATTTCTTGGCTACCAATTTCTGGTACATTTACCCTTTTCGCAGACGATGCAACTTTGAAATGGTCAGATAAATGCCCACAGAACCTATTTGAAGTTATTTCTCATGATATTCCCTTAGTTACAGAGTGGTGTGCAGCAAATAATGCCACCTTTAATTTTAAAAAAACCAACCTTCTCACATTCAAATTCACTATACAAAATTTAAAACGAACGAAATTATAGAACATAAAGATTGTAATAGATTCCTGGGACTCAAAATAGATGGTCAACTGAAATGGGGAGATCACATTCAACACATTAAAATTAATTCTCAAGTGGAACCCATGCGGTTAGAATCATAACGAATGAATTGGGGACTAAGGCAGCCCGAGTAGCCTATTATGCGCTTGTCGAGTCTCACTTGAGATATGGTTTGCCTTTTTGGGGAGCATGTAGTGAATATCAATTCAAGGCAGTGTTCATCATTCAAAAAAAAGCATTGAGATATTTATGTAAGGCAAAATTAAATGATTCCTGCAAGTCAATGTTTGTGGAACAGAGAATCATGACGTTACCTGCTCTATTCATTTTGGAAACTGTTTGTTTAATTCACAAGAAACGGCAGAAATTGGCCAATAAAAATGTGAAACATCAATATAATACAAGGACACATACTAATAATATCAGACTACCGATACCAAATTCGACTCTTGTAAAAAACTCCTTTGTTTATAATGGGCTCAAGTTATTTAATCACCTACCTGATGTGATCAAGGGCATTTCACTACATTGCAGATTCAAAAAAAACTGTAAAAAAATTACTGATCAAAAAGGCATATTATGCCGTTGACCAATTCCTAGCAGATACTACTTTCTAAGTTGTTTATTTTCCAACTGACTTTATTGATCCCCCACAAGCAGGCTCTGCCTCGACATAATTTAAGCTTTAAATTTATTGTCTAGTGTTTGTTTCTTGTTAGTTTATTATTTGTAATGTTGTCTTCATTTATCAACGTATAAGTACTTGTAACTTAGTAATGACTCATATTTATATTATTCGATATTTTTTCATATTTTACATTTTGATCGTCCATGCTTTGTTACGAGAATCTCATTCTTAAACAATTAAGCACTTTTTGACTTGACTTGACTATTCGGTATATGGTTTTATCTTTGAATGGGTCATTTCTTGACCAGAAAGCCATTCCGGACATTTTATCCACTGGTGCCCTACAGGGGGTTGTGGCAACTTTTCCTCCCATATTTTCTACGCCACTGATTGAATTTCGATCATTTCGAATTCCTCGAATTCATTGTTCAATTTTGCTCAACTTCAACTGAGCTGAGTAGATTAGATACTATTCAGATCCCATTTTGTAGCTGAACAGAAATGGTTATTGCACGCATAGAGAGAAAACAAGAATTTTTGTAATTTTCTACTACTGAGGAAGATGAAAAATTACTATGCAAACTTCTATTTTGGGTCAAATATCTCGATAACTGTTCATTTTAGCTCAGTTGAAGGTGAAGTTTTCACAACCCCCTATAGCGCACTTCTGGATAAAATTCTCGGAATGTCTTTCTGGTCAAAAAATGAACCATTGGAAGATGAAACCATATACCGAATTTGAATGCATTGTATTCAATTTTTCTTGAGATATTGCGAAACAACTATTTTTATTTCTTAACTTCAACGCCCTGTATCTCGAGAACTGGAGACTTAAAGACAGTATGTCCCTATCTCAGTGATTATGAAATCACGAGGGCTATCACCTGTCAAGTGTTGTCGGTAGAATTTCGCAACACCCTGTATACAACAAAACATACATAACATAATAAATCGGAACAATAATAATTGCACAATTATTGTTTTTCATGAAAAAAATTATAATGAAATATAAAATGAAAATATTATAATCCATTACAAGTTATCAAATTGTTAATGATTAGTAGATATGGAATTAAAGTTTACTGAGCAGATATTTCATTAATTTGATTCAAAAATTTTCTGCTTCTTCTATATTTTTCAACTCATTAGGTAGGGAGTTATATAAAATTATTCCATTATGGAGTATTCATTGTAAACCAAAATTTGACTTATAATTATTTGCTATCAATCTTATTAACTTCATTAAAATTCAAATTTGATATTTTCTATTCCTTTCTGACAAAATGAATGTAACAACAAATTTTGCGTTTATACAATGAAACCAGATTCAGCAAGTCATTAGGTTTGTATAGATTTACAGTTGATTCTGAAAAAGGTGAATTGAAAATTAACTTTATTGTTTTGTAATTTCATGAGTGGCTGCAAACGGGTAAATCCCCAAATAGATATTAGATGTTGTAAATTTGTATAAATAAGACAGAAATTAGTTATTTTTGTATCTAGAGCGCGAAATGCTACTTTGGTGATCGAGATCTGATTTTTTTAACGAGGCGTAGGCGAGTTAAAAAAATAGTCGAGATGACCAAAGTATTTCGCGCTCGAGTTGCAAACAAAATTTTTTCTACAAACGTCAAAAAATATAGTTCTAAAGTAAAAATATGCTCAGCTTGATATGAAAAATAGTGTTGAACTGGCTTGAAATGCCTCCCCCTATCCTCCCTAGGCACGCACGATGTTCCACGAACATAATAGGAATTTCCTTTCGTGCGCTCCAAGAGATAAAACAAAGTTATTGTTGAACATTCAGAAATAAATGATTTCGTGGATGTTTGCTCGATTGAGGACCATGAAGTTGAAATATAAATATCTCATATATTTTACAAAACAATGCGCGAAGTAGGTACTTCGCGCACTGTTTTACTTCGCGCATTGTTATGTGCAAGGTATCATGGTAACGTAGGGAACTGAAAAAAAGTGTCACATCGCAATTTGTTATCAATGCGCGAACCTTGTCATTTTTTGACGTTTGTAGAAAAAAATACTTTTTAGGTATCTGACAGGAATGAAATTTCAAATTTTAAATAAAATATCTGCAATGGGATTCAGTTTTTTCCGCAATTGATCTATATGTTTGGTCCACGATAATTGTTCATCAATATAAAGACCCAAACATTTTGCTACATTTGTATATATTCAATGGATTTGCTATTGAAGCATATTGGGGTATTATTCAATATGTCAGTTTTTCTTTTCGAGATGTACATATACGTAGATTTATTATGATTAACAGTCAACTTATTGATCGTTAGCTAATATGATTTTACTTCCAAATCATTTTTAATATAATTATTGATATCGTTAAAATCTTTTGAGGTATAGATAATGATTGTATCATCTATACTAATATTATAAAGAGGAAATATTTGATTGTTTCCTGGATGATTTTAAAAATTCAATTTTGGACGCGGTAGATGGGTAAGTCAACTACTAAACTTGACCGATTGGGTTGAAATTTTTGATACGTAAACAACAAAAAAAATACAAAAGATATTTAGAGAATGAAAATAGGTGTATAGCTATAGTCAAGCACAAAAAATATTAAAAAATACCAGAAAAATATGCACTGTAGATACGCGCATAGCTCCAAAACAACTGCAACACATGTAGCCATTTGAATAATACAGTGGAATTATCAATAAGAGAAGTATTATTTTCATTATTTTGATAATGAGAGAGGTACTTGATCAAAGAAACTTATTATACAGTATGATGCAAATGTATGGAATAAATTCATTATTTCAGAAATGGGCGACATTTGAAAAAATTCCAAAAACACGTGAGTTTTAATTTCTGAAACCTCATTCCATGATATTCATATGAGAGATGTTACGTCACCGGTGTTGGAGTAAAGACGTAATGGACGATTTTTTCAAATAGAAATAGGGGTCATGTGACACCTTGATTGAAAGGTCTACTGATTGTCTATTCAACAGTCAAAATGTTGCATAAGAAGATTGAAATTAAAATGGATTATCATGTGATCAACTGAATCTTGCAGAGGTCTGCTACTGAGAATTGAACATCGAAGGGTCGTCTAGTTAAAAAAATACGTCGAAAAAAAGTTCTAAACTCTAGTTTTTTTTTTTTTTCGAAAGTCATCTTGTTTTGAAATGAATTTATTCCATACATTTGCATTATACTGTATATTATTATATAGACAGCATCAAACACATTGAATTGAACATGTCTTCGATCACTTCAAATGTTTATTCAAGTTTATATGTTTAAATTCAGCGAATTCTTCGAATAAAATGTAAAAATGAATCGAAAATAAATCGATCTAGATACCTTGTTTATCCCGGTGATTTTCGATTTGACCGGCATCTTGCCCCCAGTCGACTTAAGCACGCCAGTCAAAAAGAAATCCGTATCCGGCTTCAAATTCTTCAACGTTTTTTCGATCGTGCTGCCTCCTGTGTTGGTCAAATATTTGGTTTGTGTTCTGAAACCAACCTCATATCAAGTTGGCATGGAATACATATTTGCTGTACAGGGTGAAATGTTATTGTATTTATATTCTACGAAAGTTCCGAAAGTTCACAATAGGTTTGTTCCTGTAGTGTTGCCCACTCAATCGCTGAAGTCGATTTTTCAATATACAGTGTGTTACAATTTGGTCCACCCCACCAGTGTACTTTCGTATTCCTAAGGCGAACTAAGGAATTTGTTTCCTCATAATATACAGGGTGGGCCAAAAGTTCCTGACTTATTTCAAAAATTCATAAATTCTCAAACTCAACGTGGTCCTCCAGTTCTGAGAAGATCCGATACAGAACCCTGGGTTTGAAAATGCCGAATAATGCTGCGGAGTTCCATGGGATGGGGCGTTTCAGACATTAAAAAAATCTTCGATATGCTCTTTGAGTATTCACAATGGAATGATTATATCCATAGTAAAATTGTACGACTTTGGTTTGCTGAATTAAATTGGGTCTCTCCATATTAAAATACCCAGTTCTATTTAATAAATCTGAATAAAAAAAACAAATAATTATATTAACTGGAGATAAACTTTTGAATTTTTCAAAAGATTCAGTGTATAATAATTTTTATAAGAATTTGAATTATACCAGACATGATGGTAGTCAAGATTAGATCATGTGGCTACAGAGTAAGAAATTCGAGCCAAGAAATAGATAGGAGTTGCAACAAACAAAAATAATACTTTGCAGAGAGATACCATCAGAAGAACTGAGGACAGTTGAAAATAATGTGCAAAAGAGTTAGAAAATGAAGGAGATTTTATCGAGAATACAAAAATCTGAACTTTTTCGTAATGATTGCGAATTTACTTCTTTGTCTAATCTTTTGATGTCATTCTTTGGTTGGTATTATTCAGTTTTTTCCTCTTCTTATTTCTTGATGAAAAATTTTAATTTCTAGTGATTTCATTCCTTATTTATTTTACTGTAGCCGAAAGATGCAATCCTTACTACCATCATGCCTGGTATTATTCAAATATTGTTACGTTGATAAATACACCCCTTATCGAGATATTCTTCTGAAACTTGAAATATACGAGTATTTGAGACTACTTAGCTTGAATCGATTGGCATTATCAAAATGAAAAAAAAATGCCTTATCCGTTTTCTTTAAATTTGCTGGAGTATTTGTGATCGGCTATGAGATTGTGATTGATAATTTTTTTTGCTCGACAGAGTAGATAATTTTGAGTGGTATAATATGAGAAAAAAAATACTAATTCGTCCTAGGAATACGGTACGGTACGGTAAGGTGGACCAAATTGCTACACACTGTACATAATGTTCCATCTCTGTTCACCGCATTATGTAAACAAGCAGAGATGGTCATTGAAGAAAATCAATTTTAGGGACTAGCAGGCCTAGTTTGCAGAAGGTACATGGTAAAAACATCGATAAATTGCAAAATGTAGTAGGAAGATCCTCGGAAAGATCTCAAATAGACCATATTTCACGCAGAATTTAGCCCAAGTTGGAACTAATTCGGGATATCAAATTAAATATTCTTTCATTGGCAACACTGACAAAATGTCATGCACAAAATTTGAAAATGAAGTGTCATTCTTACAGTAGTACACGTCAAATTGGAATTTTAAAATTGATATCTGATTTTTATAGGATGTTTAAGTCGAAGGAAGTGAAAAAAAATCTCATATTCCATAGAACAAAACCTAAATGTATTAGTCAACGTTGTATTGGATTGGAAGGTGAATTAGAGGCTTACATCATGAAAAAAATCAAATATAATGTGTCAGTGTGCTTTGACCATATATGAGAAATAAACAAATAAACAGAGCTTGGTGTAATAATGTTTATACATAGAATACATTGAAATAGAGACTGTAATGTTCAATACATCTTCACTGAATTCACATTCTCGCGAGGCATCATCCAGCACACCAGATTCGGAAACATGGAATTGAATATTATTAATTATTCATTCAATTTTCGTTTCGTCCTTCTGAAAACGGGATGATTAGTACGTAGTAACCTGGCTGAGGAGGACCTCCAGATTCCAGGTTTTCTCTTCTAGATAAATAATCTGGTGGACTCTTCACAGTTTTTAACCGTCTAGGCTCTATTAGACCAGAACGAATACTGCAAACTTCCTTGTGTTTGTATGGCATGATTTCATTCGCCTGCTTCCCCAATATTTCTTATCCATTTCCTCCTTCCGTGAATTTTTGTTGGAAACTAATGAAATGATAATGTTTTACTTCATTCAGAAGTATTTTCTCATCCGTTGATCGCACATTTGAATCCGGGCTTTCCTTCTCTTCCTCTTTGAAATAATTCAAACATTTTGTGACATGACAGAATCGTAAATGTTGCCAATGAAGAAAAAACAGATAATGATACCCAAATATGTCAAAAGCAGCGCTCAGCGTAAAATGGTCTATTGAATGGACGAGTGGACTGATAATGAATTATTGGCATTCAATTACTCCACTGTGTCGTAAGCATGGACGTATAAACAAAGAAGGACCCATTTATTTACATCGTAATGTGAAGTCAGAGAATACGGTCACAGCATATTATCACCTGATGTTGAATTGGAGGTTGTCACGTCCTGTCGCTAATAATTCCTAACCTCAGTCTAATCCTCTCAAGTATTTTTACTTACCCCTTTTGTAATCATCTATTCAATTAGATGTTCATTATGATCCAATTCATAGAACTCGAGGAATAAATCATATGTCCATAGATAGTCACAATCAAATATTATAAAACTGTCGTTATACATTATTTCGAAGTTATTTTGTAAAGGTTGCCGAGATTATACACAACCGACAACGCCGCTGCAAAACAGGCTCCTTTCGTGATGTTTCGTGCTTTCGGCGAGTTCGGCGTTGTTCGTTTGTATTTATGTGTTCGAGGAAGTTAATTGTTTCCGTTGTTTTTGAGTGAATTTTCCTATTTTTTTGTGAAAAGTTGATAGACAGAGACTAATAATGGTGTTACACTGCTGGATTTGCGAAAAAACAAAGTTATAATAACCAAATTTCACCTTCCATTCGTAAGTACTATTTGTTTACATGTTTGAATTAGAGTTTCATAGGCGTAACAATTGATATTTTCATCAAATAGAGAATGCGAAGTCTCGATGTATTTCTTCATATATGTATATATCCATTTTTTTACGTACATAATTTATCTGAGAACATTCCTTTTCAATGCTTTTCTGTCAAGAGGAAGTTGTACTATGATATAAAGCAATAATGCAAGGGCTCGTGCAAGGGTTTCGTAGTCCCTAATTTTTCACGGTCATTTTTCATTTTGAGTGGATGAAAAAAATTGTGCATATTCATGAAGATCTCATAAATGTTCCTGCCGTCTTACTTTTTCGAAATTTGATTCGGTTCTTGAGGAAAAAATTTTGAAAATCATCAAAAAACACGTTATTTTGCGATTTTTTTCAGAAAAAACTGAATCAAATTTCGAAAAAGTGAGACGACAGGAACATAGATTAGATCTTCACAAATATATATTGATTCATTCATTCACTCAAAATGGAAATGAACATAAAAAGTTAGGGACTATGAAACCCTTGCATGGCAACAATTTATGTCCAGAGAGTGGCGCCGCTCTCAGAATTCATAGGAATTAACATTGTTTATGAAAGGAGATGAAAAATACATTCCCTATTTGCAATGTTTACGAGGGTCTGGCATTGTGTAAAAAATTGAAATTTCATAATTTCAGTGGGATATCATATCATCATCATTTCATATCATTTCAGACTGCTCCAATATACCTAGAAATTCAAGAATATACGGCAATGTTACGGTGAGGTTCTCAAAATTAACATTCAATAATAAAATCCGAAATATAAATAATAATAATAATAATAATAATAATACGTCTTTATTATTTTCAATTAACAAAAAAAACTACAATTTGTATCCATAATGGTTTAAACAAAATAAAAGGCGAAGTTCAGCTTTCATTTAGCAGAACTAAACGAAAGCTGTTCTTCCACTCAACCTGAAAAAATTTCCTGTGAGCGAGCAAACAGAGAGACAGGAAAAAAATAATAATTGTGAATGAGTATATATAAATATAAATAATTATGCGAATTGAATTGAATGCTTAGTACACTATACATCAATTATATACATGATGTCTCATTTCCTAATGAGACAATTTTTCCCTTGTGATAATTTAATATTGTTAAATATTCATTGAACTATCTACATTTGTTTCTTATTCTTACTACAAGGTTCACTTCGTAAGGTTTTTTCCAGTTTCTTCAAAATACTTATCTGTATGTTCCAATGTATATATTTTGTGAACGTTTTTGAATAAACTTATTATCAATATTTCTTGAGTTCAAGAATCATGGAATATTTTGAAAAATTAAACGTTATAAACGTTTATTAACGCGTATAATTTGAATTAGAATAACCTCGGGAATAATAAGGACGCAGTCGAATCAGAAACAATTGTGGAAACGATAGAAAATCTACTGCCATCCAGTTATAGGCATATCCAAACAATATTTATCTAAATGAAAAAGGATGCACTTATTTGTGGATATCAAAGTTTTTTCGACGACGATTCATTAGCGCTGCGGTTTGACAGGCGTTTGTCATTATTAATATACATTTGTGATGTGATAGAAATTGTAGTTATCTAGCTCCTATAATTCTATATTTTTTATTACTTATTTTTTTATTCCTGTGTTATTGGCATTACATGTCATATAGAAGCAAGTATATAATGTATTATAGTTTCAAAAATAAAAATGAAATGATAATCAGTCATATTGTCTAGTAATAATCCTTATCCTTTTCATAAACTGTTAGCTATGAATGAGGATATAGTTGACAGTATTTTGCATCTGCATCGTTATCAAATAGATTTCCAAACTGATCGGATTGAGTAATCATCAATTAATCAGAGAAAAAGTTGATCTTCAGGGGGTCAAAAAATAATAGATAACCGAATAGATAACATAGTGTATATAAATTCATTTTGACCTCATTACACGTAGTAGTTCTGTGTCCCAGCAATTTTGGGACACTCTTTATAGTTGGTTTGTTGGTGTACCATATGGAAAAAGATACAGAACTTTCAATGATTCCTTGAATAGTACCGAATTATCATCATTTTAATAATCTATTTTGCGTACTAGTTCACCACACCACAGTTATATAAAATCCATCATTCAATATGTGAAAACACAAATCTGTATTTGTTATGTTCACTTGGTATAACCCATAGCGACTCGGATTGATAAACGGTCATAGTGATTATGGTATTCAGTTTTTAGTCGTTCTTTGCATTTTGGATTCCGAAATTTACTATCACTATAATTCATTTTCGCACGCCGCTGTCGTTTGATGAAATAGCACAGTCTATCGTTACCGTTTCCCTTCCCCTCAACCCGCTTGCCTACATCTCTAAGACTTCAAAACATTATATGCTGAAAGTATGGAGTTGCTGTGTCCTTCTTTTTTATACGTCCATGCTTCTGAATCAATTCTTGCAACAATTCTCACGCTTTTTTATGTAAATAATGAGTCAAGACGTTCGAAATTGTTGGATTTTAGAGCTCATTTCAAACGTACCGGCATGGCCGCCTTCTGGCGATTCGTCGAATAAATGATGACGTCAGTTTTTATGCTGTTTCGTTATTGGTCAGATAATCTTCCATTTCCACTCAAGAAGCAAGGTTGCCAAGTCACCAATTATAATCAAGTTATCAAAAAGATGTTAGAGTCCCTCCCATGATATCATAGTTCATTCTTGACTTTTTCCAGCAATCAGATGTCTAAATATTTCTTATAATCTACAACGCAATATCATGTAAATGTTGGAGACTTGGCAACATTGTGCTGAATGCTGAGAGCTGACAAGGACATCCCGTTCACCGGTTCAAATGTCTTCTAGTGTGAATTAATATAATTATTTGTTACACAGATTTATTACGCCACAGCACATGAAGGAACATTTGGAGACAATAATTAATTTATTATAGCTAATTAGGAATATTACCAATAAATAATTGAGAATTTATGAATCCCTATCGCATTTCAACATATGGCAACTGTGCTATGGTCTGCCCCTACTTATGAAATCATGACGTCAGTTTTTACTGGCGGTAAATTTCTAGCCGTTTGAAAATTACCGTGGCATTATTGATGATTTTAGCACCTTACAATCGACCGAAAAATCTAAAAATAGTTATTTATTATACAAGGGAAAAAAGTAGATTTTAAATCTAAAATCTAATATTTTTCCCGTGTATAATACACTATTTTTTTCTGTGACAGAAGAAAGGACGAATCAATATTGAGAAGATATTACATTATTTTGAAATCTGAAAATTATCGACGTGAAATTTTAAGTTTTTAACAGTAGGGTCACCGCGTTGTAGGCATCTTTATCATTCATTTGAAGTAATCAAATATCTGATGTCACTTCTGTCAGTCTAATTCTGTAATTTGTTTTCAAAAAATTGCGAATTTTGTGATTGTTTATTAATATTCGTAACCGCGAAGTCGAATGGAAGATAAAAGGACTCGCAGTTCTTTCTCGGAGACGGTATTATTGACTCATTTTTCGGAACTATAGCACAACAAAAGCCATCAACAGTGTATATATATGTGATATATTGCCGGGAAAAAAGTACTCACTTTTTTCCCACGGGAAAAAAGTAATTTATGAAAAGTGACATTTTATAACCCGCCAACAGGGATGAAATGCCAAACTTTTTTCCCGTCACAGAAAAATAGTTATTTATTATACAAGGGAAAAAAGTAGTAGATTTTAGCTGCAGGTTGTGTTGTCTCCCGACGCGTAGCCAAACTTTTTTCCCGTCACAGAAAAAAATATGATATTTAAAGGTATTTGAGTTATGATTCTATTCAAGGAATACAAAAATAGTCCACTCGCCCATTAAACATCTATCACCTCACAATTTTAAGTATACCTGAGTAGTTCCCAGTTGACCCTCGCGTTAGAGATGACTTCTTCTCTGCGACAGTTGAGCGAAACGTCGCTGGCTAGATTCATGAAGGTTGAGTCCGTCGTTTCTTTGTTTCTGCGCCAAGCCATTGCAGACTTGCGCACCTATATTGGAAATGCTAGACTATACGCGGAAATTCATCGTAAATAAAGAAAGAATATATCAGTCCGGCTGTAGGACAAGAGACCATCTTCCTAAACTACCTGAATTAATCATAAACAAAAATATTGTCTTTATTATGTCTCTCTTTCCTATCTCCCTCTTCTATCTAAATCTCTTCTCTGTATATCTCCCTAGTTTTTATCTCTCTATATCTCTCTTATATACGTCGGCGTCAATTAATGATATCCTCCATTCCCTGAAATGACGTTACTCTATATATGGAAGACTGGAACCTTTGGCACGATAATACACTACACTGTTTTACCACTAACCAAACCGATTTTTTAAACGCCTCGACACTTGTTTCGTTAACTATGTTCAGGAGAAGATTAAAACTGAATCTTCTCCTGAAGATGCTAACATAGTTAACGAAACAAGTGTCGAGGCGTTTAAAAAATCGGTTTGGTTAGTGGTGAAACAGTGTAGTGTGTAACGTTACTATGTGTGCCGGGAGGTTGAGGAAGGTAATAGTATATTACATAACTAGTGTGGAAAGTGACATATTTCGCGCGAGTGGACGTTTAGCACGAACCGCAGAGCGGCGAGTGCGGAAACGAAACGATTGCAGGAAATGCACTTTCCAACGAGTTTTGTACACTATTTTTCCTACGACCACAAATATTTATATTATATGTCATGAGTGTTTATAAGTCCAGAGTAGGGACCATGTTTCTAATCATATTCGATCACATGAAGGTGATATCATTATCATTATTATTTAATTTTACTTCAATATTTGAATGACATCATTAGTTTAACGTTAACTCAACATTAACTCAACATTAACTTAACATCAACTTAACATCCACTTAACATCAACTTAACATAAATTTAACAGTTTCTCAACATCAACTTGAAATTAACTTAACATTAACTCATTATCAACTCAAAATTAACTTTACCTTAAAATCAAATTAACATCAACACATTATCAAATTGACATTAACTTCACATTAATCACTAAATTGCCAATACATTGACATTAATTCAACTTTCAATTGAAATTAACTTGATTTCAATTTTTCATCAACTTAACATTACGTCAACATTAACGACAATAACTCATGTTAAATCGACGGTAACTTTCCATTAACTTGACCATAACTCAACTTACCATAATTCAGCATAATAATCTTTCATTGGTAAATCATGATCTATAGACTCTGTTACTGTGCGATTTTCGAATTTCCACCCATGTGAGTTTTACTTTCGAACTTTCTAACTGTTATATGTTGTCATAGTGAAACGAGTCACTTTCTCAATGACAAATCAATGTGTTTTGTGCTGTTTTCATAGGTGGTCGTGAAAATATCCTTTCTAAATAAGCAAAAAGAATGAGACTACTTTTCCTAAACAAAATCTAACCAAACTCGGCCTAAATGAACCTTCTTCCTAGAAAGCATATTTTTCGGAAAATTACTTGAGGGATCCAGAGAGACTACTGTTACTAAACAACCTAACCTGACTCGGCTTAAATGAGCCTTCCTTCCGCCATTACAGGGAATGGCTGTATCTATTAGGCAAACGGTGTACAAAATTCAGAATGATATTGTCTACGGACTAGGCCTCTCAGGGAATGACGGATGCAGCTGATACTAAACTCATCCATGGTGTTACCAAAGAATTAAATACTGTCAAAATAAGTTGATGTCAAATATGACAATGACTGCAACTACCATGATGTTATTGAATAAATATAATTTCCATTACCTTTGAAACGGTTGGAATGTATATTTTTAAAATGAATAAGGAATTGATTAAAACAAAGTATACCATTTTTGTAGAAAAAAGATGAAGGAATCAAACAGTGGAAACAAAATCATTCCTGTCGAAAATGCATTCATCAAATAATGGAGAAAATTCGTCCCATCCTTTATGAAACATTATTACTGAACAGCTGTTTACATACCTAAAGGAGCATTAGTATGAGTTAATTAATTTGCCAGAATATCATTGATACTATGGCAGCCTTTTGAAAGTTAAGCATGCAATTATTTTTTTAATTAATACTTTCAAGGTCAATAACTCCATAATGAAGTGTGATAGACATTTTTTTCATATGAAGTACTGTCATCACTTTGGTACACTCTATCACCCCCTTTCATTTACGACATGACCTTTCCGGACACCCTGTATATTATATCTATATGTTATCTATTTATTTTCCATCTATTTCTCTATCTTAACCCTCTATCTCATTTTCTCTCTCTTGCCTCTCACTATCTCTGTCTTCTCTGTATCTATCTATCTCCTTCATTGCTCTATTTCTCTTTTCTTCCTATCACTATTTCAGAATTTCCGGGAAATTTCAAAGAAACAATGAGATGTAGTTGAGTCTCAGAACTATTATGTTGATAATAAGGTTCTTTGAAGATTAATTTCAATTTTTGTAAGCATATACAAATACATGTATCCACCAAAATTGGTTATTCATAAAAGCATATTTCTGTGATTTCCATATATGAAAACATTTTTGAAAGTGTAGAACACAGTGTATTTACCTGTTCTGTGATAAGCATTGTGTTGAGTTTCATCAGCAGTGGTAGATAGGATACCAGGAAAGAAACACATTCACCCTCTAGAGATAGGGGATTATTGTCTATGGTGATTTCTTTGATATTAGGCGATTTTGCCAAACTACTTATATCTTCAATACTGAAAATTAATAATTTCAAATCAACTTCCAAGATGTGAAATCATTTATACTCAAAGAAATAAAGATTATATTTGAATAGGTAATATAATTCATATAGAAAAACATTTTCTTTTATCAAATTTCATCAAGTAAAAACTCTGAATTCAACAGAAATACAAATAATATAATTGGAGTGAATATGGGAATCTTCCTCAATATAGAATATAATGTAAGTACATATAAAATAGAATAGAATATATTTTTAATCCATAAATTCTAGTAATAGTAAGCAAAGAAAAAACATTTCATATGAACATAAATTAGAAAAAAGATAATACACCAACCAACAAATTATACAGGGTGTCCGCTAAAAGGAGGTCAATCCATTAACCATATATTCCTTGAACAAAAACAATATGAGTTTCTAAATACCATTTTTCATTTTCATATACATATATTCGATATACAGGGTGTCAAAGTTGGGAATTAAAAACTGATTTTTTTTTAATTACTTGCGTATTTGATGAGATATTGATCTGAAAATTGGTACATTACTTCAGCACAAAGAGTTACATCGTGTGACGAGAACAAAGCAGAAAATAACTGTCAAATAATCAAAATACTGGGGGTCAATTACACACTTACCCCCATATTTTTTTTGTACGTGCGCTAATGACTTTCTGTCTATTTTTCTCCAAGTGTTCAATCATTTTTGAGTATTTTCTGTCTCTTGTAAAATTTCGATAAAATTATTTGTTTTAAAAATAATTCAAAAAGTACTGGTTATTGTTTGATGCCTATGTGGCTTATGGTAATCTCATAATGTTCACATACTCCTTTATACTTCGTCGAAATTGGAAGAGGGCGAAACTTTTTACCTACGAAAAGGTAAATATGCGAGCCCTTTTAATTAAAGAAAATCTTAGCCTTTGAAAAATATGTGGCTTATGCACAAAATCTTTCATACATCCATAGACAATCCTGATCTGCTATTTCTTTCATCAAATAGCTATTAAAATCATGAATATCATAATTTCCCGTTCGTTCGCGCCCGACCTCGCGCCTGACATACCATACAGTGGGGAAGAGGCTCGAAAAATTCCGCACCAGCCAAAACCGCTCAAAAATATGGCAAAAAATATTTTATTCCACAGGTGTCTTCAAAAATAGATAGGAAGTCATTAGCCTAAATACAAAAAAAATATAGGGGTAAGTGTGTACTTGACCCCCAGTATTTTGAAGATTTGGCAGTTATTTTCTGTTTGGTTTTCCTCACAATCATGATGTAACTCTTTGTGCTGAAGTAATGTACCAATTTTTAGATTGATATCTTATTAAATACGCCAGTAATTAGAAAAAAACAGTTTTCTATTTCCGACTTTGACACCCTGTATATTGCATATTGTTTTTGTTCAAGGAATATATAATGATAATAATAATAATAATAATAACATTTATGGATCCCAAGAAACATACAATGTTTATAGAGGGAAACAACAAAAAAATAAAATATAATCAAATATGCAATAC
Organism: Phaedon cochleariae; assembly: GCA_918026855.4. Lineage (NCBI taxonomy): Eukaryota > Metazoa > Arthropoda > Insecta > Coleoptera > Chrysomelidae > Phaedon > Phaedon cochleariae. The sequence continues at coordinate 578,398 of OU896710.1, read as the reverse complement.
AATGAAAGATAAACAGTTCAATCAGAATTAATTGATACAAGGGGAGAGTTAAATTGATAAAATATATTTCTTCAGTTCATACTTAAATTTTGTGATGAATCTAATAGATTATGGTTAATGGATTGACCTCCTTTTAGTGGACACCCAGTATAATATAATTAGTAGGCATAATTTGATAACTCATAATGATAGAAATGTAACACTTTTCATCTTGAGATGGATATGTTTGAATGGAATTCATTATTAGGTAATCATTTATTTTTTGGTGATTTGTCACAAATATTCAAGTATCTATTATAAACAGTTATGCTTCTTTATGTAATTGAGACAATCAACTGAAAATAGTACCAGTTGTCTCAATAGTTTGGTATAAGACTAATTTTGGAAGTGGTATATAGTATATTTTTGTCTTTAGGGAAATTATCATTTCAAATTTGCTAGGATACATTTTCAAGCCAATGATACAAAACTGCAAGGTAATAATTGATGTGATTGTGGAAAATAATCTTCTTCCATTTATTCATAACTTATCAACTCAATGTTTTATGCTAAAAACTATCACTTACCAGTGAATATCATTATTGCTGACAAACAGCTTCACTAAGTTTGGAACTTCTGCAAATCCCAGCAATTTCTTCAGTTTATTTCTTCTTAAATTCAATTCTTGAAGGGAATGAAGACCTTGAAAATCTTGATTGTTAACTACCTTCAACTGATTCCCAGCCAAATTGAGAACTTTCAGTTCTGTAGAACTATTGAGCCCATCCACTTGAGATATCTGATTCCCATGGAGATCAAGAACCTCAAGTTTTGGAAGTGTCTTCAAACCCTCAATTTGTTTAATTCTGAAAAGATTGAGTGGAAACTGATGGGAATGTATTCAATCACTGATGATCTCACCTGTTCTTTCCCAGGAGTAGTACCCTTAGATTTTCCAATTTACCCAAACAATGTATCTTTTCTAATTGGTTATCATACAAATCTAAGAATACCAGAGTGGGGAAAGACTGCTTCCCTAAAGATTCTAGATTACTAACTAAATTATGTTGCAAAGATAACAATCTGAGTTTATGTTCTCCATCAATTATAGGAACAGAAACTAGTCCTCTTCTGTCTAAACTTATCCTGTCTGGTTGTGTTTCTTTCTCCTCTTGTAGCCGTGATACATGTAAGGATCCATCAGAATGAGTTCGAACAGTGACTGAATCGCTGAAAGCAGGCACATTGTGTTGTACTTTTGTTATTGCAGATGCATTTAGTGTACTGTGTGACCTGATGAACAAACAACGCTTGTCTTTGGCGGGCAAAGCCGAGGCTATTTTCAAAAGGTTCTTCCCTGATTGCCGGTCATTTTGATCTATGCTTTTCGCATGAGAGTGTAGTTTGAACTGCTTTTTCTTTTCCTTCAAATGAATCTGTATCAATACCTGTTTTCATAGAGAATCCTATGTACTCACCAAAGTAGCAGCGCTGCTACTAATTGGCATTTATGATCCATATATTTTTTACTATTCTTCGGATCAACTCATTCTCAAATCATTTCATTACAGCATTATTTAAATAATAATAAATGCATGAAAACAATATGAAAACAAATTATCATCTTCAAACTTCAAATTCAAATCAATAAACATTAACAGAATTGACAATATTGACATTGATGACGTTCCTGTCCATAGTGTCAATGTCAATCAATTGAATCAAGAATATTGAGAAGAGCCTAAATCTTTCGAACCATTCCCATCACGTGATATGTTGAGATTCGTATAAAATGTTTGGTCAGAGATTAATCAGAGAGTTTTATTGTCAACTGATAGCATGGCGTCCACCCACTGTTAAAGGATGGTTTTTCATTTCTTCCTCTCGAGACCCCGTTGATTATTCTGTTGTTTTACCACTGTGATCATTACTGTGACCAATCTGCAATGCCGCTTGGGAATGGTTCGAAAACTTTAGGCTCACGTGAATCATGTTCACAGACTTGGACCATAGAACTCGAAGTTCCCACTAATATTCCTTGTTCTGTGAGTTGCTGTCTGACAATTGTCATACCGGAGCGCGAATTTTGGCGCCAACTCAAATTGTTTTTGTTTGTAAACAAGTCGGCATACAATGGAGATGGATACTCAATCAGAGAAAACAACGAATATTTCCTCGTTAGAATCATTAGATTCCTACATTGAACAGCAGGATAATAAAGCGAACTTCAAGTATGTATCGAATATACCAGATGTATGTAAGGAGTATCCATGCATACTGGGAATTGACGAAGCCGGAAGAGGCCCTGTATTAGGTTAGTATCATGATTCTGTGTCCTCGGAGCCCTATCATCACACAACTCTATTATTTCACAGGTCCTATGGTATACGGCTGTGCCTTTTGCCCAATAAACGAACAAATGATACTGCAACAATTGGAATGTGCTGATTCTAAGGCCTTGAATGAAGAAAAACGAGATGACATATTCTCCAATATCTGCAAATCAAACAAATCTGTCGGTTGGGCAGTCGAGGTGATCTCTCCAAATTCGATTTGTAACAACATGCTCAGTCGTTCCAAATACTCCTTGAATCAGGTGTCCATGGATTCTGCCATAGATCTGATTAAATTAGCGGCCAAAAGCCAAGTGAAAATCGAGCATATATTTGTGGATACTGTGGGAAAACCGGAAAAGTACCAAGACTATCTCAAGAGCCTGTTCCCAGAATACAAGATAACTGTAGCTAAGAAGGCTGATTCAACTTATCCCATAGTATCTGCTGCTAGTATATGTGCCAAAGTTGCTAGGGATCATGCCTTGCAAGTTTGGAAGTTTCCTGAAGGTTTGGAAGTGAACCATACTCAATTTGGCAGTGGCTATCCAGGAGGTGAGTGGTTATGATCTTTCTTCATAAATCTCCAAGCCTTTGGATTCCAGATCCGGTGACAAAGAAATTCTTGGTGGATTACTGTGACCCTGTCTTTGGTTTTCCACAGCTGGTGAGGTTCAGTTGGTCCACTGCTGTGAATGCTTTGAAAACTACTGCTTATCATGTGGAGTGGGAGGAGGTGAATGAAACAGACAAAAAATCCCCAGCTGCTATTAACAATACTTCTATCACATCATTTTTCAAAATGACCAACAAGCCTAATAGGCCTACTGAAAGGGTGAGGCATGAATTTTTTGCACAGAGATGTCTCAGTAGAAAGGTGGAGTTTTAGGTGAGTAATAATATAGATCCAGGGTAATCTTGCACTCATCATGATGGGGTTTTTTTCTTAAAAGTTTTTTGTTACCTATGATGCATTTTTGTCTGAAAAACATGAATTTGTTAATGAAAATGCTTCTGAGAATGTGAACAAATCACTATAGGTACTTTTCCAGATTACATACAAGAAAAAATTCGAAATTTTGCCTTCTTTTTTCCCCTGTCTTGGTTGCATTTACAGCTACTTATTGCCTATATTACTTTTAATTTTAAATGATATTCTTTCTTCTTTTCTCTAAATATTGATAAATCACAAGAACATTATATTTCTAGTTGACTCATATGTAAAAAGATGTGTCATTGAAGTACATTGTGATAATTATTGAAAAACTATTTTAATCTCTTCTTATTTTATTAGCCATTTTATATTGTAGGTTTGTTGTTTGTGGCATAGATTGTCTATTTAGTATTATTAGTGTGTATTTCTGTATGAATATTTGTATTATATATTTTTGAGGAGCTTAACACCCAGTACAGGGTATTTTATAGAGTAAATAAATGCTATTCTATTTTATTCTATAATAAATTGTCTATTGATGAAAAAAGAAGGGCAAATTGTTCTAAATGCAATCCAAAAGACAGGCGGAAAAGAAGGTACAATTTGAACCTTTATAGTGAAATATATCTTGATAAATAATGGGTTGTTCCATTTGCATTATCAAATTCATGTTTTTCAGACAAAAATACATAAGTAACAAACAACAATTTCTGAGAGAACTTCATCACATGATAAGTGCAAAATTACCAGTATTTGATGATTAGATCTTCCCTATTAAAGTTATCATTAATTATTTGTGACATATCAAAATTTAATGAAACAATGATAATAATGAAGAATCAATTATATAGATATGAAAGTATGACTACATATTTTTGAATTTTCTGTTATTGAATATTTTATATTCTCACCACCATGTGGATGAGAATTCATCAAAATTATTCAAGCATTTTTTTATGGAAAATATCCCTAGATTGTCAGCTTTATCCACTTCTGTTTGTGAGTTAGGTTAGGGTTAGGTTAAGGCATCCTTGTTGAGGCTGTGAGAATTAATAAAATTAACCTACCCAATTTCTGGAGGAATTCATGTAGAGGCCTTGGTATCTTATAAATATAATGTAATTTGTTCTAAAGTATAGTTTCCATGCTCTTCAATCAATGAAGAGTTAGAAGTAATAAATACAATTTCAAGAGGTGTTCTGCTTTCAAATGAATCACATTGTACCTATATTATGTTCAGAAAGGACTGACACATTTTGTGAACTGCTTATTATTAGTTGATTTGTGTCTATTTAGAAAGGCCCTACCAGTTTCAAAATATTGGTTTATAAGTTATTTTTCAATAAATTGTGTAAACTCTACCTGAAAGAAGATTTTAGTACCTATGCTCCAACCATAAGGTCAATATTTCCATAATGAAATGACAAAATAGTCAGTATTAATTATGCTTTGAGAACTCACTGTATAAACAATGAAACGAGAAAAGCACTAGACAAGCTTGCTTTTCTTATATGTGAGTTCTTTGGGAGTTGGAATTAGGGATAAAAATTCAGTACTTGCCCATGGAACACATGGTTCATTTATTCTTGATATGAAGTATGATCTAAAAGTTTTACAAAATTAACTAAATATTTCACACACCAAAGTGTTTTTTACCCTTACCTAAAGCACCAGGCCAAATCAATACAATATCAGTATAAAAGCTAAATTATTGCACAATCGTAGAGCCAAAGGCTGCCAGAGACCAGTTCATACGACAAAAGTCAGAATTAAAAGAATATCATTCTGGTAGCAATATCAAAAAAACGGCGCAAAAACGGCCAGAGGTCAACAACGGTGAAAATATTGAAAATACGGTACCAGTAGCGACACCTAGCGGCGTTATGATCTAGTTTATAGTTGGGGAATTGATCCGGTAACAAGATTACTATAAAAGTGCAGCTAGTTTAAGGTACGCGAGGTACAGTTCGTTGCAAGGCTAAGTGGTGGCGCTAGCGGGTAAAGTGTCGAGGAGAAAACGAAATAATAAACTTAATTACCAAACGAACAAATGAATAAATTATGCAATTATTATTGTTTTGGTTTATTATGTTTTATATGTATGTTTTGTTGTATATATCCCTATTATAAACAATAATGTTTCTTGGGGTAATGTAATGAAGACAATCAATCAATAATAATAATGATGGCGAAAATTGCGAGAGATGAAAATCGGACCGCATTGTGTTTCCAAGGGCAAGAAAAACAAACCAAATATGAATAATCGGTAGGGTACATAAGGGATGAGGGAGTTTCACTGAGGTCTTGTTTCAAAAACTCAGCAAATTAATTTTGCTATGTATACAGGCTCTACATACATATTTTTGAAGTTATGAATAATTTAATTCATATAGATTCATCACAATTTATATTTTACATAGGTCATAGTCATATAATTATGTAATTCCACAAGTGATACTTTTTTGCCGGAAATATTCGGCGATTGTAACGACATCTTGGTGCCAAATTATTTCGCGAATTACATTGTTTATCAAAACTTTCGAGCCGCAGGCGACACGAACATTGGTATGATTCAAGGCACCAATTTTAGTTCCTAGGAGCAGGAGCTAAAGTTAAACTTTATACACAAACGGGTCACAGGGTATAACATGAAGTTGTAGTCATGTTGTAGCCATCTTGTGGCAAAGCTCTAAGGTAGGATACAGAGATCGCGACACACACTGTATGGCGCTGCCATCTATAGTCACACGTACAGACCCCTACGTCTATACGCTACAGAGTGGTTCTACAAGTAAACCACTCTGCTGACAGATGGCACTACTACATTGATACGATCGAGATAAAGTCAACGATATTATAGTGGTGGATGAAGGTCATAGGGATGACCCAAAAAAGTGCTAATATTATATTATTATTATTATTATTGTATATACAGGATACAGGGCATTCCCTTAAAAAAAATGATCTCGACCTTCTAGATTTTTTTCGGTGCGCCCTGTAAATTCGGCAATAATTTTTATCTCATTCATATTCGTTTTGAATCAAGTTTTTAGCTATCATATAACTCGAGCAATCGAGCTCCGACGCACTAATGCCCCACACTGTATTATTCCATCTTAAGAAATTTTAAGGTTGGGGTAATGAAAATATCTTATTTCAACAAATTTCAATGTATAAATTTATTCCATTATTTCATGATTATTTCTCTCACATATGGACTTATTATATCTAGATACTTCAGGAATTTCACTAGGCTGTGAATAATGTTTCATGAAAATCGATCATGAAGGATTTGCAGACAATTTCTCCATTTCGATGCACAGAGTGTACTGGAATTATTATGCAATATCTGTCAACTGTTTCTTTGGCTTGACAGTGACAACAATTCAGAATATGGATTTTTTTTATTGCCAAAACACTTCCAAGAGGAAGATGGAATTTGGCAGGAAAGTGGCTTTGAAATTTTGCAATAACAGGACAACCTTCATTTAGGATGTTTAGACATTGAGAAATATTATGGGTTTGAGTATATTACCCTTGATTATTTACACTAGTGTGAATACTCAATGGTATTACAAAATAAACCAATAACGGCGATATTCAAACTTGAATCCATTGCGAACAAATACTTTGTGCTAAAATATAGTGTGTCCCAAAGGAACTCATAATTTGTATTGATGGCTGAGTTTATTTAACTTGCACCTCGAGAAATAATGTGACGTCATTCTAAATTCAATATGGCGGGCTTGTTGAGAGTAACTCGAGAAATTATGTGAAGTACTTATAAATCCAATGTGTCGGACCATCCAAGATAGCGAAATATTTATATTATTTATCTCGTTATTTATGCACTGCTGCAATATGGGTAGTAAATGGAAGAGCTTACCGAGACTTATTGAAATATTTTGTGCTTCTCTATAAAATGAAAGGGTTTGCTGAGAATAAAACTGCAGGTTAAAAAAATCGATTTTCAAGCCTGTAACATCGATTGATTAACTTTGACTTAAGTAATTTGACGAGATGGGCGTCATACTGAGAAACCTATAGCCAGCGATAACCAAAAAGTATGAAATAAATTAAAAGTAAAAAAACTTCTTGAAAAATTCACTTATGTAAATAAACTGGTACCTACTAGTTTAATTATAAAAGAATCTGCTGAATTAAAATTTTTGAAATTTCAATTTACTTAAAATATTGCATCGCGAAAAGCTTTTATGATCATATTAATTGTGTAGAATGAGGTTATAAGTTGATAGCTAAAATTTGAAGAGATAATTCTATTTGCTTTTGCGTGTATGATAAATTGACATTCTCATACAGGGCGTGGAAAGAAATTCTGAATTGAGACTCTATCACGAATCTGCGATTAGAGGTCTATAAAAATCACAAGTTTCTATCGTTCAAGTTTGAACCCCCTGATTGGGTATGAAAGTGTTGAAAAGGAATATTCTCAGATAAATTATGAACATACAAAAATGGATATATATTTATATAAAGCAATACATTGACAATTCGCATTCTCTATGTGATGAGAATATTTACTTTTTTCAGTTTATTCAATAGAAAACAACTACTTTCCTGGCTATATGCCTCGACGAACATTGAATTATATCTATTGAACACACACGATAAGAGTTTGAAAATAAAATATAAAAACTTCTGAAATTGAGAATTTGCATCCTCCTTCAGACAAAAATATGTATATGCACACATCATTCTGAATATTCAACAGAAAACAACTACTTTCCTGGCTATTTGCCACGTCGAACATTGAATTATATCTGATGAACATTCAAAAGGAGAACATGAAAAATAAAGAATAAAATCCTCCGAAATTGAGAATTGACATTCTTCTTCAAATCGGATGAATAATAATATGATGAATTATGATATAGAAATATAACTTACCAATATATTCAGCATTGAAATGAAAATTGGAATGTATAGGAGAAAAGTATACTGGCATGAACTGTGATCTTGATGAGCTTGAAAACTTCCAAAAATGATCATTCATATCAGTGATATGGGAAATATTATCTCTCACACATAGGTTATATGACTTTATTGCAATGAAACCATTTCGGATTTCACTTATTCTTACAGCGATTCTTCATGATATACACAATTTTCATCTCTCTGAGGATGCAAATTCTCAATTTCAGAAGTTTTTATATTTTATTTTCAAACTCTTATCGTGTGCGTGTTCAATAGATATAATTCAATGTTCGTCGTGGCATATAGCCTGGAAAGTAGTTGTTTTCTATTGAATAAACTGAACAAAGTAAATATTCTCATCACATAGAGAATGCGAATTCTCAATGTATTGCTTTATATAAATATATATCCATTTTTGTATGTTCATAATTTATCTGAGAATATTCCTTTTCGATTATTCTATTGTCATCTTTTTATAGCGTTTGAATAAAAGCTTTTGTTTCAAGTTTTGTTTAACTTTTGATTTATTATACGTCAGCTAGGCAATCCTAATATAAATTATGAATAAATTATGATTAATGAAATTTGAAATTCGAAAATTGTACTATACAGGCTGATTCACGGTGAATGGTACATTAGACATTTCCGGAGAACGCAACGTAGGATTGTTTTGAAAATTTGGTTCCTCGGATAATTAATTGTGTTTTATCGACCTGAAGTATTCTCAGCGCTGCGACGTTGCCGCTTATATTGAAAAGTAGCAGGTCGATAAAACACTAATTATTCAAGGTACCAATTTTTCAGCATAATCCTGAGTTGCGTTCTCCAGAAACGTTCAATGTGCCATCCACCGTGAATCAGCCTGTATACCGTTGTTCTAAATCGAAATTGAAATGGAAACGATTAATAACTAATGAATGGCAAATTAGCATTACAATGAATTCTCAGTGATATTTATGAATCTCGACATGTGTTGGCATATAATTAAACCAATATAATATTCGTTTAATGTTTGACGCAAACATTTACATAATTCAGGAAACCGAATTTATTCACGTGGTCGTATTAATAGCATTTTAGGTTCACGCGATTTTGATATTACCTATAATACAAGTCGGGAAATTGTTCGCATGACTTCAATGTCCAGATTTGAATATCGACAGTCGACACGTCATAACATTTCTAATATTCGTTCCGTATCGATTAACGGATTCAATTATTTTGCTGAATATAAAATGCTGGAACTTTGGTTGAGGTTTTACTCATATTTATTAATCCCACTTATTTTTCAATAGCCTTTATTGCATAAAAACGTACTGTATAAATTTGAATAATTTAAGTTTCCACAAGCAAAAACATTGATTTTCTTAATAGTTCAATCAATGATCGGGTTGTAGAGGACAGGGAAGTCGACATTTTTTTTAGACTATGGATATATTCGGAGTAGATATACAGGGTGTACAGAAAGGTGATGTCATGGCTGATAGAGAAAACCAAAATAATGTTTAGTACTTCATATAAAAAAATATCTATCGCACTTCGTTACGGGGTTATTAACCTTGAGTTTGAATTAAAAAAATGTATAACTTTCAAACGGTTTGCCATATATGGTAATATGGTATCAATGATATTCGGGCAAATAAATTAACTCATACTAATGTTCCTTTCGATATGAAGACGGCTGTTCAGTGATTATGTTTTATACAGGATGGGACGAATTTTTTACGTTTATTGGAGGTATTTTCGACAGAGGTGACTTTGACATTTTGCTTCTACCGTTTGATTCCTTCATCTTTTTTCCACAAAAATGGTAGAATTTTTTTAAATCGATATCGTGTACCGTTCTAGAGGAAATCGCATTTCAAAGGTAATAAAATCTCCATTTGTTTTTGGATTTATAAATAAATTGATATTCATCACACAGGACGTGGAAAGAAATGCTGAGTTGAGAAATAGTATATTGTGCAACAAGTGGGGAAAGTTTAACTTTTCTCACGAGTGTGAAAGTTTGTGGCACAAGCCTGAAGGGCGAGTGATGCAAACACACGAGTGAGAAAAGTACTTTTCCCCACATGTTGCACACTATACTTTTTCTACAACTGCACTTATTCAAAGAATCCAAGTAATGTAACTTATTGGTATTCATTTCATGATGTGGCACTATGCCACATTGAATATTGTGACCACAGAGTAGACTCTTTTCCTACTTCCTCAAAGCATGAGCAATACATGGTTTTGAAACTAAGTAAGCTATGAGAAATGCGCTACTTTTCATAGCAGCAGTAGAAAAAAACACTTGACGAATCTGCGATTAAAGGTCTATAAAAATAATAAGTTTCCATCGAAAGAAATACAAATTTTTGTAGAAACACGATGAAGGAATCGAAACGGTGGAAACGAAATGTCAAATTCGTCACCTTTGTCAAAAATGTCTTCATTAAACGGAAAACATGTGTCCCATCCTGTATAAAACATAATCACCGAAGAGCCGTTCACATTTCGAAAGGAACATCACCATGGCAAAAACCGTTTAAAAGTTATACATGAAATATATTTTTTTATTCAAATATTCAAGGTCAATAACTCCGTAACGAAGTGCAGTAGCAATTTTTTTACGACATGACTTTTCCGGACACCCTGTATAGTGCGTCCCTCTTATTCTAATGGAAGCACCCCTGTATCTTTTGTAATTGTTGAGTTAGGTATCTAAAATTTGTAGGAGATGGAAATATAGCGAAAATACACGCTATGACCAAGTGGTGAAATACACTACTCACCAACAGCCATGGAACCACACACATTTCCGGACAATTATATTAGGAGGAAAGATAGGGTGAAAATCACTTCGGATTCGAAATGAGGACGCCCAATCCACTATCTATATTATTCCTGAAAAATTGTCAGTTCTGTAAAATGAAATTTACATGATTCGCTAGCGAATATCTCGAAATCAATATGATACGGAAAAAACCTTGTGATACAATTTTGTAGATAATCTTATCAGCTACAATTTTCAATGGAATGACTTTTTTGCAGTGATGTACCGTTTTCATGATATGAACGATAATTCAAAACAAAGGACCTCCATGTCGCCCCTGCACTTGGCTTCCCTTGTAGGTTCACTTCCTATTTACAACATATCCCTAAAACCTCAAGAAATGTCCTCTTCCATGTCCTCTACACTATCTTTTTGGGCGTTTATTGACTGAGACATTGTCGTTCTGGATGACAACCTAGTTTGGTAGTTAGTAGGCAGGAGCTATTATATCTCGTCGCACTAGGTCGCCTACTAGGTTTTCATTTAGATCGACAATGACTGAGATATCATTCCTGATTCCATTGAAACTACAGAATAGCAAGAAATATTTCGTTCTATACAGGGTGTTTCACACATAAAGGGAAATATTTCAATGGTACATAGGGGCCACCAAGGTGGTTCTGGAAATTCCATATTTTATAGGTCTTAGAGTCTTCATAACGGAGATACAGGGCGGTTTATCGATTTCGAATAATTATTCATCCGTCTATAAGTATTGAACTACCCAGTAAATTTTTCTAAAATTTGGTATGGAGCTCATACTTGGGACGTTGAATTCATCACCTATCGGGCGAAGTGAAAATCCAGGTTCGGCTTCAGGAAAAATTTACATTTATTCGAAATATTAAAATAACACACTGTATGTAATAATTGACAGAGTTCATCAAAGGAATCGTGAAGAGGAGGAAAAACTGAACTGGATTTGATGCTTTTTGTTTCCCCGCCACCAATTCTCATCGTAACAATCATAAACAGAAAGCTAAAAGTATGTCAATTTGAAGAGTATTAAAATTATGAAACCACTTTCAATTATGATTATTTGATATATTCTTGTTAAATGATCGTTCGAAAGAACCTACTAAGTCTCACAGTCTTTATAACAGAGATACAGGGTGAATTATCGGTTTCGAATAATTATTCACTCGTCCATAAGTATTAAACTACCCATCGCAGTAATATTTTCTCAAATTTGGTATTGAGCTTATTTGGGACGATGGATTCATTGACCTATCAGGCAGAATGGAAATACAGGTTCAACTTCAGGAAAAGTCTCATAGTCTTTATAACAGAGATACAGGGTGAATTATCGAATTATAATTACTTGGTATTATTTTCATTCCGCCTGATCGGTTAATGAATCCATCGTCCCAAGTAAGCTACATATTCCAAATTTGAGAAAATGTTACTGGGTAGTTTATTCAAAACCGATAATTCACCCTGTATCTCCGTTATAAAGACTGTGAGACTTAGTAAGTTCTTTCGAGCGATTTTTTGACTAAAATATCGAATAATCATAATTGACACTGGTTTCATAATTTCAATACTCTTCAAATTGACATACTTTCAACTTTCTGTTTATGATTGTTACGATGAGAATTGCGGTGGCGGGAAAACAAAAAGCATCATACCCAAATTCCCTCCTCTTCACAATTCTTTTGATGTACTGTGTTAATTATTGAATACAGTGTGTTATTTTAATATTTCGAATAAATGTAAATTTTTCCTGATGCCGAACCTGGATTTTCACTCCGCCCGATAGGTGAATGAATTTAACGTCCCAAGTATAAGTTCCTTACCAATTTTAATGAAAATATACTGGGTAGGTCAATACTAATAGACGAATGAATAATTATTCGAAATCGATAAATCGCCCTGTATCTCCGTTATGAAGACTCTAAGACCTATCAAATATGGTGTTTTCAGAACCACCTTGGTGACCCCTATCTACCATTGAAATATTTTCCTTTACCTTGAAACACCCTGTATAGACTACAGTGAAAACTGAAATGACTGCTATGTTCAGATTGGTTGAAAATCTGGGTAACTTTCCAAGAACAATCCAATTTTTGTTTATCTTTCGAGCGCAAAAAAAGGAATCCCTATTATTTGTTCGTGGAACATCGGGCTTACCTAGGGAGGATAGGGAGAGGAGGTAGTTACTAGATTTTTTGAGGTCACAATAAGTAACAAGTTCATGGGAATATTAACTCTTTTCAACGCAATTTCTAGAAGTAGGGGAAATTTCATGAAACTTATGAGAAATAGGTCATATGGAAATATTTATTAAGTGATCGATATGAAGTTGGAAAACTCACACCAGGAATTTTATAAATGGCAACTCGTTTTTTCTTAGTTAAATTTGAGAAGTTGAAAAACCCACGTCAGGAATTTTATAGATGACAACTCTTTTTTTGTTCAGGTCAATTTGTGACAAGTGAGTTTTCTATTTTTCATATTTGTTCTTATGTTTTGTGTTCAAAGTTTCAGCAGTATATCTTATATCGTCTAAATGTCTGCAAAACCTTCAGGAATACATATCACCCTACTACCCCTATTATAAACATCTCAACGTCAATGACATGAACATGAACACTGAGAGGGACATATTATTATTTTTGACAACTGTTAATAACTGTAATAATAACAATAATGACATCTATATCGACCATAACATCCATATAACAATGTTCAGCTCTTTATCTTATCGCACAAATATATATTTTCGCGTTTATGTAACTATTTTATGTGACTAGATCTATACTTCTTTGTTCAAAAGACATGAATTCGTTCCATACAAAACACTATTTGAAAGCCTCAAAGGCCCTCTATAATATTCCTATCTATAATGACTAGACTTACTTCAGTTTTGTTCTAGGAGTTCGGGAATTCGTTTCTTATTTCTTGAGCTATTTTTGCTTAATAATTATATGAACCAAGAAATAATACAGGGTGTTTATAAAAACTGGACCCACTTGCTAGGTTAGGTAGAATACTGCGAAATAAGTTCATCAAAAAAAATTTCATAACGGCTTCCAATATATCTCAGAAATTTGACATTTGACATTTGAACTCACAAAACCATTGAAAAGAACACCAAAAAGTGCTATAAGAATGTTGGCATCATTTTTTCATAAAATCAATAGTTTCCGAGATATTCGAGAAAAACAAAAATACAAGATTTCATCTTTTCTCAAATAACTCAAGAATGACTGAAGCTAGCCTGGATTTCTTGATAGATTCTGATTCAACATTGAATTTGCTACAACTTTGCTAATTTAACCGTTTCTCTGTCTCTCATAGTTACTGAGATCCCAATGGTGAGGATCGAATTTGGGACACACTGTATTCATACAGAATTTCATTACAATGTTTTCGGAATTTTCGACATATTCATAAAAAATGTGTAGAAAAAACATTTTTTCAACGCCTTGTATATTGTTACGACATTTTTTTACCAAGCAAACCCAACTTATTTTGCAGTGTTCTACCCACCCTAGCAAGGTGGTCAGGTTTTTTTGAAACACCCTGTATAGAACAGTGAATTTTTAGGTACAAATCCCAGGAATAGTTTTGTTCATTTCATGAGTTGAACATTTTATTCTCGTAAATATCAGCTGAATACACATTATTATTAAGATTTTTGTCTGGAAATGATTTAAAATAAAAAAAACATTTCCATATTCCTGCCGAGCCCTGAATTTTTTCGCACCCACTGAGAACATTTATTATTTTCAAATGTACACCCTGTACCGCCCTGTACTTTCCATCCCAAAATTATTTAGAAAATAATTCTAAATCATTCTACCTATTGTAATGATACATTTCATTCGATTCACTTAGTAATAATACATAATTCTGATTATGATATGTATATCGGATACACCATAATCCTTTGCATGATGAGAACTTCAAAAGTGCAGTGAATTGGTACAGCGTTTCTTTTTTCAGGAATATAACATTAGTCCTACCTAAAAATTCACATGTGATTTTTTTCTTGGTAACCTAATGTGCCTATAAAAAATAACTGAGATTCATTCATATTGAATTCATGGATATGAGCAATTTTATTACCATTTCTTGAGTGCAAATCGGAAATGTTCTACTCGAAACGAATTCTTGAGTCCTCCAAATATGTTCATCATACAAACTTTGATTCCCTCGATTGGTACGATAACACTTAATAATGTTTCCAAATATAATCTTTCGTCCTAGCTACAACAACATTTTTTTATCAGGCAAATATCTGCAGTGAATTCAATAAAAAAATAATTGACTATACATTAGGCGAATCCAAAGTAACGTCGATATAAATTATTGACCATTCAATCTTAACTTATCTAGACATAATATTATATGACGAGGTGTAACGAAAATTTGAGATCGACCCAATTGGACATCAATGAAAAATGTTTTACTTAATAGAAAACAATATATCGATGTTGAGTCCCTAATACATATTTACCCAAAAATCTCACAAAGCCCATTCAAACAAATATCTTAATTACAGTCTAAGTTAATGGAATGCTAGATTATTCTATGAAAACATATTTCAGACTTGGCAGGTACTATTTAGCTTTCGATTTCACATTCTACATTTCTTCATGATTTAAAAAAATTGTTTCCTATAGGAACGATCAAGGATTCGATAGTCGACAAAGCCTTAAACAAATTACGATCAAAGCTAAACTCATACGTAATATACATTTAAAATATCGAATAGTTTCTGATGAGAAAATGTTGCTATGCTAAAAAAGCATATAAAAATTGAAACTTTGCTGTTCTATTTCAGTACCTACTTGTATATAGGGTGGAATGGATTTCAAATTCATAAGTTTTCAAGTAGAATCGTAATTTCTTCACCAGTTTATTTTTTCGAAAAGTATAGTCAACTTCACGGTATAAATAAATAGCGGAAAGAGGATAATCGAATGGTTTTATTGTATGTACACAATTTTGCAACCACTCTTTGAGTAACAGTATTTGTTAATAAAACTTGAGTACGACACTTTTAGTATTTGATTATTGAATCATGTTGAATATTCATAATATATATGGTGTCCCAAAATTGCTGCCCACTAAGCAAAGTTGAAAACTATGATGATGCAATGTTGAAGCAATCACTGAAACAGACGTTCAGCAATATTGCAAAGGTGAAGTTGACTAATGTAGCGTTGCAGCAATATAACATGTTATTGTGACATTGCTGGAACGTTACATTCACAAATTTGAATTTGCAATATTGCTGAACGTCCGTTACAGTAATATTGCTACAATATTGCATTAACATAGCTTCCAAATTTGCTTTGTGGGTGAGACACAGAGCTGACACGTGTGATACAGGTAAAAATGAGTCGAGTAGACCCAACTTATTTATATAAAAAAATGTACTGTTTGTCCGTGAGAAGAGTTCAAAGTTTACATAAGAAACACATTTTTATACGCTGTTCACAAATGTGAGGAACAAATTGGATGGAATTTGACAAAAATGGATTTTAGAGGATAACCGTTCTTTCAGAAATCAAAGAAACCCGAGAGGAATTAAAAAACAAACCGCACAACGATAACTTGAATGGTTTCAGAGATATGATCATTTGAAATGGGTCAGAATATAACTGGTCACCCGGTATCACCTGACGAAGCTACTGTGTTAGTGGAACATGTCGTGTGTTTGAGAATTTTATAGAAATCTTTTCGTTTGTGGAATTTTTTCATAGGTCGAAGAAGAATTAAAAATGTCACAAGGTGATCAATTTGGCTTGATTTTGTTCTGGCGCCGGATTTTTTGCAGGGAAGTGTATAATTCATACTTCATCAGTTGATAGTATTGTGTGTAAATGTGCAGATGCACCTCCCTGTAAGTAATCCTGGCGGCACCAATGAATAACGAAACGAATATCGCCGCTGAAGAGTACGACTCGATTCAAAACTAAAGGGTTTCTCAATAAGAACGCTCGATCTTTAAAGTGTAATAAAAAATAAAGTATAAATAAAACTGACATAATACAAAATTTATTTTGAAGCATATGTAACTACATTATGTTTTAAAAATTATGTCACTTAAATATCCGCCGCGGCTTTGCCTGGTGAGTCGAATTCTGCGAGTCCAATTTTCGATGACCTGATTGCTCAGATGTGGCTCAATCGCTGCAATTTCGCGCATGTTGACTTTAAGGGCATCAACCGTCCGTGGTTTATCGGCATAGACACGAGATCTTACTCTTTGCTGACGTACAGGAGTTCTTTGATCTGCCACTGAACCAGTTCCATGAAATTTTTTCATTGAACGGCGAATTGAGGACTCTGCAGGACGATCATTAGCCCCATAAATTGCGCGAAGTGCGCGGAATGTTTGCCGAACGGAACATTGGTTTTGGTAATAAATTTTGACGATTTCGACACGTTGTTGAATAGTGTAACGCTCCATAATAAATGTTAAAGCTAACTGAATATTCCTGCCAAAGATAACGCCTGTGTGACTTTCGACCTTGTAATGCGCTGTTGCCAAAGATCGAGCGTTCTTATTGGGAAACCCTTTATTAGAATCAAAGGAATCCATCATACCATGCAATCATCACCCTCGTTCAATCTGATTTCACAGACCGCAAGAAAAGAAAGAAAACAAAATCATCTTAAAATCCGGGTATGACGTGGTACACTTCCAGCGTCGACATGACCAAATAAAATATCCAAAAGCTGAACAGTACTGCCGAGGTGGCGTATTTCATGCATACCGGCCCTCCCAGCTCTCCGCCTATGTATTTCGATCTTCTCAGCACCAAAATGACGATGACCAGGACGGCTCCCGAACAGAAAATCGTCACGGAAAATGCGAGGCTAGAAACAATCAGATTTTAGTGGAAATTGCTGGGTTGAATCATTGTCGTTCTTAGCACGTTCAGCGCCAAGGCACTATACAGCAGATTCCACGATTTTTCAACATTTTCACATTTTTACTTTATTTCGAGCTCTGGTGTCATTCTGAGTATAAAATAGTTATTTTTCTGTGACGGGAAAAAAGTTTGGCATTTCATCTCTGTTGGCAGGTTATAAAATGTCACTTTTCATAAATTACTTTTTTCCCGTGAGAAAAAAGTGAGTACTTTTTTCCCGGATATATATTACATATACATATATACACTGTTGATGGCTTTTGTTGTGCCATAGTTCCGAAAAATGAGTCAATAATACCGTCTCCGAGAAAGAACTGCAAGTCCTTTTATCTTCCATTCGACTTTGCGGTTAGGTATATTACTAAACAACCACTAAATTCGCAATTTTTTGAAATCAAATCACAGAACTAGACTGACAGAAGTGACATCAGATATTTGATTACTTCAAAAGAATGATAAAGATGCCTACAACGCAGGTGTCCTTACTGTTAAAAACTTAAAATTTCACGTCGATAATTTTCAGGTTTCGGAATAATGTAATATCTTCCCAATATTGATTCGTCTTTTCTTCTGTCACAGAAAAAAATAGTGTATTATACACGGTAAAAATATTAGATTTTAGCTCACGGTTTTTTGTCTCCCTCCGCTACGCGTCGGGAAACAACACAACCTGGAGCTAAAATCTACTACTTTTTTCCCTTGTATAATAAATAACTATTTATGTACCAAGGACGAAACACTGTCTATTATAATCGAGTCTGCAAATTGATAGCCGAGGCCTTAGCCGAGGCTAGCAATCAGGCAGCAAATTTTTAAGGTAAATTGGGTTCCGGTGGATGTTTCTCAATTTCTTGGTATGATGTAGTTCATCATTGAGCCAACCCCCAAAAATGAACAGTTTTTTTGGCAGGGGGATTTGATTTCACATTTTGATCGAATTGACCATTTATTTCTGAGGAAATGAACGAACTTCTTATTTCATTTGATTACTTGTAAAAAGAGATTCTTAATAAAAAAATATATTGTAGGGGAATTATTACCCCCAACCCCTATTTTGAAAACCGAAAAAAAAAAATTTCCATCTAACTGTCCATTTTTTTTTGCATTCCGTTTGCGACGGAGGTGAAATATCTAGGGGTCATCCTAGATAAAAGACTCACCTGGAACGCCCATATGGCAAAAACTATTAACAAAGCCAGATTTTCCCTCTGGAACCTCAGAAGGGTATGCAGCAAATCATGGGGAATGCACCCCAAACAGATTTACTGAATTTACCAAACAATGGTAAAACCAATGGTCACGTATGGCTCGGTAGTCTGGTGGACTAAAGGTCTGCAGGGAACAGCCAGGGCAAAGCTTGCTGGTCTCCAGCGGCTGGCGTGCCTGGCCATTACAGGGGCTATGTCCTCTACTCCAACGGCAGCGATGGAAAACCTCCTGAACCTCACTCCCCTCCACATTGTCTTGGAGAGGGAAGCCAGGATGGTTTCCTACATATTCCTGTCATTGGAAAATCAAATCAGAGGGGGTTGACTGCTGGACCACTCCGGGATACAAAAAATCACCAAACTCTAGGAATGGTTTCCGACATGTTGGCCACTCAGACACACGTGAAAAAGTCTTTCAAAGTCCTCTTCCCGAAGAGAGACGAATGGGCAAGCGGATCAGTCCGATTCCCAGAGACCGAACACGTAATGTACAGGGTGGGCAAAATTGGGCGTTTTCACCGTCTATCTCAATAACTAGAGGAGTTATCGAAAAATCGATATACATGTTCCGGGTTCGATTTTGGAGAAACCTCGAATAGCACAATCAAAATTTCGATATCTTCATTCGTTTTAGACATACAGGGGGAAATTGAAAATTTGCCGATTTCGATTTTATTTTATGACTACTTTACGGTGAGAGGTATCAAAAAATTTCGAACGTATATTTATACAGTATGATGCGTGGAATCCATTGGCATCATCAGATATTTTATACAGGGTTACGTTGAAAAGATACGGCAGCCAATTATGTTTTTTCTAATGGAACACCCCGTATATTTTGGCACAGTTGAATAGTCCCAGGCGTTCTCATTACAAATATATATATATATCCCTACCTTTTCCTTCCACAATTTCAGATATATTCGCAAAAATATATTCAGTGTGTCATATTTCTTATGGTTACACCCCCGTATCTTCTGTAAAAATAATTGAGATAGGATTCAAAAATTCGCAACTGTCAGAAAGATACAAATGATACACTCATGGAGTCATGGACCAAGTGGGATCATCTCCAATGATAACACTGCTCACCAGCAGCTATGGATTCATCGATATTTCTGGATAATGCTATCAACAGGCAGAATCGAGGTTGAAAATGACACTCTGTATATATTCACCAAATGTGGAAAATAAATATCATAGGGAATGTAATTTCCAGATAAATAGATATTCGGTGAGAAATAAAATGGGAAATTATTCGATTTGATATCATTGTTATCAAGACATTTGAGATACAGAAATAAGACCAATAATTTACTCAATTAGGAAATCAGTAGGTTGCGTTGAAAAATATAGCCTTATAGAAAATGTCCGAATTCCAGATACAGAACATTTTTTTTTATGAAACACCCCGTATATTTTGGCAGAGCTGGAAAGTTCCCGTTTCAATTTCAAATATATATCTTATTTATTATCTCTTTGAACGCAACAATGTCAAGGCATACTAGAAATAATGGGTAAAGTATCATATTGAGGCATTCTGCCACAAAATATTATGATTGTTAATATTTCCATCAATTATTCTTACAGAAGATACGGGGGTGTAACTATAAGAAATGTGACACACTGAATATATTTTTGCGAATATATCTGAAATTGTGGAAGGAAAAGGTAGGGTTATATATATATTTGTAATGAGAACGCCTGGGACTATTTAACTGTGCCAAAATATACGGGGTGTTCCATTAGAAAAAACATAATTGGCTGCCGTATTTTCTCAACGTCGCCCTGTATAAAATTTCTGATGATGCCAATGGATTCCACGCATCATACTGTATGAATATACGTTTGAAATCTTTTGATACCTCTCACCATAAAGTAGTCGGGAAATAACATCGAAATCGGCAAATTTTCAATTTCCCCCTGTATCTCTAAAACGTATGAAGATATCGAAATTTTGATTGTACCATTCGAGGTTTCTCCAAAATCGAACCCGGAACATGTATATCGGTTTTTCGATAACTCCTCTAGTTATTGAGATACACGGTGAAAACGCCCAATTTTGCCCACCCTGTACACAGATGGTTCGAAAACCCCTCGTGAAGTGGGAGCCGGTGTGTTCAGCAGAAAACCGAAGACGGAAATTTCCGTCAATCTCGGCAAATATGCTACAATCTTTCAGGCGGAGGTATTCGCAATTGCATTGTGTGCTAGAGAGTTGTCGAATAAACCTCTAGTAAACAAAAATATCAGTATTGTATCAGACAGTCAGGCTGCTCTTAAAGCAATGAGCTCCAGCAAGATAAATTCCAAGCTTGTATGGAGCTGCATTGAATCCCTAGAAAGCCTGGGTGCTAACAACAGAGTCACTTTGCTGTGGGTGCCTGGACACCAGGGGGTGGAGGGTAACGAGAAAGCCGACATCCTCGCCAAACAGGGAACCGAATCTGTGTTCATAGGACCAGAACCATATTTTGGGGTCACCGCAAGTGCGGCGAAAACAACTATCTCGGGCTGGGCGGAGGGAAAAACACTCACGTACTGGTCCGAATTACCAGGATTAACCCATTCGAAGGCGTTGCTGCCTAAACCATCGGAAAAACTAACCAGGCAGATCCTAGAATGGAGCAGGGGTAACCTGCGAATTCTGACTGGACTGCTTACGGGACACTGTCGTCTAAGATACCACCTGGGAAGGATGGGTCTGAACCAACAAACGGACTGTCGGTTCTGTTGCGTGGAAGACGAAACGGCTGAACACATATTATGTTCATGCTCTAGCTTAGAAAGAGTGAGGTTCGACACATTTGGCTTTACCAACCTAGAACCTATCGATTTCAAACAAATCTCACCCAATTCAACCATGAACTTTGTAAAAAGATGTGGATTGTACGGTGAACTGTAACCTCTAGGGGTGAGCCACAATAGACCCATCTGGGGTCGCAGTGGAGGGGAGGTGTTCGCCCCACTCACATGGAACCTAACCTAACCTAACCTAACTGTCCATTTTTGAGGGTTGGCTGGTTGGCTCGATGAAAATATTTTATAGAACCACATAAACTACATCATACCAAAAATTGAGAAAAATCCATTGGGACCCAATTCACCATAAAACTTTACGGGGTCCTCTATAATCCTTTGGGTTGGGAAAGTACGATATAAAAAATAGGCAAGCCAATGCAAACTTAGTTCATTATATACCAGTATTTCACCTGAAGTCGCAGTCGTTTCGAATCCTAGGACTGTTTCAGAACGGTTCACAAATTATGAAAACCCGAACGCGGCAGAAGAGAACCTCTGAGAACATAAACTCTAAACTCTATTCAGGATTCGCGAAAAAAACAATAGTTTGGAACCTGTATCTTTATTCGAATAATATTCTGAAGCTTCAAACTCTCTGTGGGGGAATGGTGAATATATTTCATCATTGCATTCGTAGCTAGATTTTCAATATGTTTTGTCCCTTGTACCTATATGACTTTCGACACCCACCTGAAATGTTCAATGAATTGTGTATTTGAAGATAATGGCAAAGTCTCCCCAGCATAATCCTCCATTTTTCGGTTCATCTAACAAATATTCGAGGATTATCAGATTAGGTACAATATTTTTAGCAACTTCAGCAAGTAAATCCTTCACCACTGCTTCCTGAAGATGAAGAACTACTACTATCAAATGAATGTACTAACTCCAAAAATGATCCTAGAACGGTTCATGCTCGAGTGCAGGTACCGGTTTCGGATAGTTTCAGCACCGTCCCAGGATGATTCTGAAAAAACCCGAAAGCGTAAAGAATCAGTCCTAGAGGTCCTAAAACAGTTCCACAAAACCCGAACGCGACCGATCCTACTGCGCAAACTCCTGACAGTTCTAGAACAGTAATAGTTCGATACCATTAGCCACAAACTCCTTCTTTCCAAGATCAAATATTACGGATGTTCAGCCAATGTCATAAATATTTTGAATTATTATTTGAACAACCGATATCAAAAGGTACATGTAGATGATAGGAGTTCATCTCTCAAAAGTGTTATGTCAGGAGTACCTCAAGGCTCAATTCTTGGTCCTCTTCTATTTTTGTTATACACTGCAGATATTTTTTCTCAAATTAGACATTGCCGGGTACAAGCATTTGCGGATGACACGCAGTTATATCATAGAATCGCATCTAATAATATCTTAGTATCCCAAAATCAAATAAATGATAACCTCGAAGTTATAAATACTCTGTCGAATAAATACAATTCGACAACTTAAAAACAATAGCAGTCAATGAACTTGGAGAAGACTATGAAATCAGAATTGCAAACAAAAGGAATCCTCGAATAAGATTGGTGAATGTAAGGGAAGAAGATGTATCCGACAAGGAGGAGTTCATTTCAAAATTTCTCAGTCAAAATGTCCCAACAGGTTGTACCGATATCGAATTGAAATTTGTTCATAGCTATAAATCGCAAGAAAATGGTCAATATTGTATCATCTTGGAAATATCTGCTGAGCTGTTCAATCAACTTAATAATAAACAAAGAATCTATATAGGATGGAATAGTTACAGATTTTTTGAATACGTTAGTGTTCTTAGATGTTTCAAATGTTGGAGGTATGGACATCAAGCAGAAAAATGTAAAAACCAAGTTGTTTGTCCATTATGCAGTGGTAACCATAAGAAAGCAGATTGTGAGAGTGAACATCATGAATGTACCAATTGCAAATATGCCCACGAGGTTCTGAAGTTGAAGGACGTGACATATGATCACAATGTTTTTGACAGAAATTGCCCAACTTATGTCAGGGAGATAAATAGAAATAGAGATAGAATCTTGTATCCACAATAGCAGTTAAATAACACAAAAAGTGGTATCTTTTTATTAATAAATATACAGGGTATGACAACAAATTTCGTTGAATTGAAACAATTGGCAGCGAAGTATGATCCGATAGCTATCGTTGTAACTGAAACCCATATCACAGAAGGAGAAGAAGATGCTGAATTTTACATACCTGGCTACAATAGTATCGTTAATTATTCGGAAAGTAGACACACAGGTGGAGTTATAATATATGTTAAATCCTGCTTTAGTTATAAAGAGTTAGACCAATTTCGAATTCATCTGGAATATTGGATGTTAATATTACAAATTCACATAAAGAACGAATCAATAACTTTGGGAGGTCTATATCGCTCACCGAGAGGTAGCAGAGCTGACTTTCTTGACTTTCTTGATGATATTCTCGACAAAGAATACTTAAATCAAAATAATGCTATCATAATGGGAGACTTCAATATTGATCTGATGGAAAAGAATACTTACTCCAATAAGCTATCGAATATCATAGAAAATGCAGGTTTCAAGCAGATCGTTGATAAACCAACTAGATGTACCGACTCGACACAAACAAAAATAGACCTAATTATAACTAATATTTTCCATTTGAAGGAAATTGATAGAAATTTTCCTGTTATCACAGATCATGAAATAGTAGGTACAAAAATCACAATCAATGATGATACCCCAGTAACTTACTTCAAACGAAATTTCTCAAAAGAAAAGGTTGGTTCGATAATATCCGATCTATTTGGAAAGCAGTGGGAGTATAATTCAGTGGATGTTGATGTGATTTATCAGACGTTCCTGAGTAATATAGTTTCATCAGTGGAAAAAATATCTCCAATCGAAAAATACTGCAGAACTAATAATAAAAACTGGATAGATGGAGACATAAGAGATGCTCAAAGAGAACGAGACAGACTCTATAAAATATTCAAATACACAAATAATGCAATAGACTATGCAAACTACAAAAGAAAGAGAAATGGAGTGGTGAAGTTATTAAGAGAAAAAGAAAAAACCTATTACGAGAACCATATAGACATGTGTCGTAATGACAGTAAAAAAATGTGGAAAACTCTCAAAGAAATGGTGAATAAAAAAACCAATGAAGTAGATCTTACTGAAATTAATTTTGATGACGATGACAACATTCCAATAGTTGATAAAATGAATACCTATTTTTTAGACAGTGTAAATGAAATAGCTGAAACAATACCTGAACCTGAAACAGATTTTGAATCAGAAATTTATCCAGTTCAATCAACTATTGAGGTTTTTCCGACGATATCTCTAAATAAGCTGAAGAAAGTAATTTCTGGACTGAAAAATAAATCTTCGGGAGATCATATAATAACAATTGAACTTATGAAAGATCTATTCTGTGTGATCGGGTATCCACTTCTATATCTGGTGAATACTTCTCTTCAAACTGGCAAGATGCCAACAGAACTGAAATGCAGCTTGATAGTACCTATACCAAAAGTTCGATGTCCAAAAAAACCTGAAGATCTCCGGCCTATAAATCTATTGCCGGTTGTAGAGAAGGTGATAGAAATAGTTGTCTGTGAGGAGCTGAGCTGTTACTTGAGGCAAAATGAAATTCTATACGTTGGACAATCAGGATTCCGAGAAAACCACTCTTGCGAAACAGCATGTCAATATGTTTGTTCAAAATGGAGGAAAGAGATCGATGAAGGGAACGTTGTGGTCAGTGTTTTTGTGGACTTGAAGCGAGCGTTTGAAACTATTGATCGAAAAATGTTGCTGAATAAATGTGAACAGTATGGAATGAAGGGTGTCGTGTTGAAATGGTTAAGAAATTATCTTGAAGACCGATTTCAAACAACCAAATATCAAGATCACTGTTCGGAAAAAGTTGGGACTGAATATGGGGTGCCTCAAGGCAGTGTATTGGGTCCGCTATTGTTCATTTTGTATATCAACGATTTAGGCAATGCTTTACAAGATTCTTTTGTCAATATGTTTGCTGACGATACCCTGATTTCGATATGTGGAAAAAATCATGAGGAAGTAGTTATTCAAATGAATGCAGAACTCAAAGAATTAAGTAACTGGTTGAAATATAATAGGTTGAAGCTTAATGTAAAGAAAACGAAATGTATGGTTCTGGGCTCAAAAAATAACTGTAAGTCATTCTCAAACGAAAACCACGTTATTCATATAGAACAGGAAGTGATTGACTTTGTGCAGGAGATTAAGTACTTAGGGGTACAAGTAGATTCATATTTGAACTTTGGGCCTCAAGTGAATAATATTTGTAAAAAATTAGGGAAAAAAATTGGATATTATGGAAGAATATCTAGAAAACTAACATTTTGGGCTAGAAGAGTAGTATATAACACCATTATTTATCCACATTTTCAATATTGTATGTCTTTACTTATCTCTTGTACAAAAAGTGATATACAGAGAATTCAAAAGCTGCAAAATAAGTGTATGAGAATATTACTCCAATGTGATAGACACACAAGGATTACAGATATGCTTAGGATGCTGAAATTTCTAAATGTTGAACAAATGATAGAAGAATCAAATTTAGTACTAATATACAAAATCATGAACAAACAGGCTCCTATGTATCTGCAATCTTTCCTTGTGAAAAGATCGGAAATGCATAGATATAACGTCAGGTCAAGAGAAAATTTCCATATAGCAAGATGTCATTCGAATGTTCTACAAAAATCTCTTTTCGTCCAGGGATTGCATCATTTCAACAGCCTTCCACTTATTGTCAAAGTTGCACCAAATATTAAAATTTTCAAGAATATGTTACGAAAAGTTTACTTTAAGATTTAGTATAGTTTATAAGTATAGTTAATAGTTATTTCAAGAATTTATACTTTGTAAATATGTTAATAATAATTGTAAAAAATATGATGAGAAAACTAGCGAAAGCTAAATAAATCTTTCAAATCTTTCAAATCAAGTTGAATCCTGGCAAATGCCATGTCATGTTCTTCGGCAACATAAACCAAAGATCATATGAAACTAAAGATAGGTGAACAAATACTTAAATCGGTTGACTCTGTAAAGAACTTAGGCATCACTTTCGATGAAGATTTAAAATTTAATGCACATGTAAAACAACTTGTGATTAAATCCTATGCCACTCTCAAAGTTCTCTATCCACATAGACAAAGCTTGTCCCCTAGTACAAAAATGCTTCTTTCCCAATCGCTTATCCTTTCAACCATCAATTATGGAGACCCTGTCTATGGTCCCTTCTTGGATTCGGCTAATCAATTTAAAATACAACGTGTGCAAAATTCATGTGTTCACTTCATCTTAGGGATACGTAAATTTGAACACATTTCTCAAGCTCGTACCAACCTTGGTTGGGTATCAATGTCCGTTCTCAGGGAATATAACTACTGCAACATCACTTATTCAGTATTGAAATCGAAGAAACCTGTTCCACTATTCAATAAATTGACAAAGAGGTTAGAGCTCCATTCTTTCAACCTTCGAACTAATAACGAAAACCTTCACATCCCTCGTCATTCGTCAGCCATGTTCAGAAAATCATTTTCCTACTTAGCTGTATTTTTTCACAACACGATTATTAAAGATCTCATGCAATACTCGAAATCCACATTCAAAAATAAACTAAAGGCAATATTCAATATGTCATAAAAAGAATTACATTTTTATTTTAAACTATGTAGCTTGTTGTATATTACTATAGTAATATGTCCCATCACACAATCTTAATTTTTTGTCCAGTTACTCTGATTCCCATAATACATATTAGGTTAAGTGTAAGAGTAGCTTTAGCTAAACTTCGCCTACTATGTAATATTGAAATACTGAATAAAGTCGATTATTATTATTATTATTATTATTAATAGTTCGAACTCGAATGAACCTTTAATTAATACTTACTTGCCGGGATCGACTAGGAAGACTTTTCCGTTGAAGTGGTGGTAAAGGGCGGCGATGGACCAGGCGACGCCGATGCCGAGAAAGACGTTGACGGCGTTGCTGCCCGTCACGTTTCCGACGCTGGCGTCGGCGTGAGCGTCGTGGATTGCAGCCACTTTGCTAGCGAACGTATCTGTACGACAAATTTAATCATCTGAAATTACGACAACTCTGAACTGTCATCCCAGAAAAACTTTTTCAATATTTCCTACTTTACAGTTGCAACTGTAAATTAGTTGTGAAAAAAAGTTTTCTCTGCCTAATTTACAGTTGAAGATATTCAAAAGAAGTTTCTTCTGCCCAATTCACAGTAGCAACTGTGAATTAGACAAATATTCGTTAACAAAAAGGTTTTTCAGGATGGCAGTTCAGACGCAGCGTATAAAATATGAAATAGAATATTTTTTAAATTTGTTTTAATGCAGTGATCTATTTTGGTGCTTTCTTGAATTCAGATATTTTCGGGATTTCCAATCCGGGATCCCGGGAGATATTTCGGCCCAAAAATTCTGGGATCGTTATCTCCAAAATCTCGTTTTTTTATTGATAAAAGTGACATTCTTTCAATATAAAATAACTGAAATACACACACTGGCACAATTAGGGGAACGGGTAAAATTTACACTAACTTTGACATCAATTTTCTCTCGAACCGATCACTCGATTCAAATTTGTTTTTCACGAATTGTAGCTCCATTCTCCACGAATACATCTGAGAAATAACCACCTCCAAACGATTCATCTTTATATCATATACAGGGGTGTAAAGAAAGTACGGATTTTTTGGTATTCTTTAAGACATCCTGTGGAGTGAACCACTGATAATTGAAACGATTTCCCAACACCAAATTATAGCCCAATCTATCCCGAATATTTTCGTTTTTTATTCATCTTGATATCCGAATTATCCAAGAAAATACAGAGTTTCAAAGAAGAGCTGGATATTGGTATTAATTTTACCATCTCGAAACTCGCACTGGGGAGAACGTGTCGTTTTTCAACTTGTTTCTGTGGGGATTTTTACTTCAAGATGAGAATTGTTCACAGTTTTACCAATCGGTTTACTGTTCAAAGACACATATACGAATACTCTCATAAATATGCAGGGGCGATTAAAGTTGCTCCAATGTTCTTTTGGTGGAATGCTATTTTTGTTAATCAAAGTTGGCTATTTTGTTTATGTCATTAATTATTGTCAAAGTCAAACGATTCACAATTCATGAATTTGATTGACGAAAATTCAACATGAGAGATTTGACTCCTACTGATGTGGCGAGGGCTGTAGCATCAATTGAAAATGACCAGTGGGCCAATGTTCTTTTAACATATGAGAGCCGCATCTGCATCAATTCGATAGATGGCAGGGAAAGACTATATCGCCGAGGTGAACAAAATGAACAATTTGATTTTACTGCTTCTGTCTCCTATGGCAGAGGTTTAGACATGGTTAGGTTAGAACAGTCAAGTAACGACACATTTTCAGATCCAATTTGAGTTTTGAGGTGGTAAAATTGATACCAATATCCACCTTTCCTTTGAAACTCTGTATTTTCTTGAATAATTGAGATATCAAGATGAATAAAAAACGAAAATATTCGGAATAGATTGGGCTTCAAATTGAAGTTGAGAAATCGTTCCAATTATCAGTGGTTCAGTCCACAGGATGTCTGAAAAAATACCGAAAAATCCGTACTTTCTTTACACCCCTGTATATGATAGAAAGACTCATCGTTTGAAGGTAATTATTTCTCAGATGTATTCGTGAAAAATGAAGCTACAATTCGTGAAGAAAAAAATTTGAATCGAGCGAACGGTTCGAAAGAAAATTGATGTCAAACTTGGTGTAAATTTTGCCCGTTCCCCTAATTGTGCCAGTGTGTGTATTTCACTACACCTTTTTCAATTGTAATTCAGAAAGTATAAGATGTAATTCAGAAAGTATAAGTTATAATTCAGAATAGTTAATTGTAATTCAGAAAGTATAACTTGAAATTCAGATTAGTAAATTGTAATTCAGAAAGCGTAATATGTAATTCAGATTAGTCAAATGTAATTCAGAAAGTGTAACTTGTAATTCAGAATAGAGGAATGTAATTCAGAAACCGTCAATTGTAATTCAGAAAGCATAACTTGTAATTCAGAAAGTATCACTTGTAATTCATAAGTGATGATTTCTGAATTACAAATTACGCTTTATGAATTACAATTGACTATTCTGAATCACAAGTTACACTTTCTGAATTACATTTAACTAATCTGAATTACATGTTATGCATTCTGAATTACAATTGACTAATCTGAATTACAATTGACGCTTTCTGAATTACAATTAACTATTCTGAATTACAAGTTACATTTTCTGACTTACATTTTAATAATCTGAATTACAAGTTACACTTTCTGAATTACAATTGAAAAAGGTGTAGAGGTGAGAATCAGTTAATA
This sequence comes from Phaedon cochleariae, assembly GCA_918026855.4. NCBI lineage: Eukaryota > Metazoa > Arthropoda > Insecta > Coleoptera > Chrysomelidae > Phaedon > Phaedon cochleariae. Next base: position 548,082 of record OU896710.1, on the reverse strand, counting down.
TGCGTTCTTTCGAAATACTTTGATTAGATAGAATGCATGTAGAGAATATGTCAGTTCAGAAAGAAATAATATCACTTGAATTGCAATCTGCTTCATTCCTTTTTCTCAACGACTTGATTCTAGACGCGTTGGTGTCACTAAAAGGGCGTATTTTATTTTTACCAAGCAAAACGCAGATGTGTGAACAAAATGGATGGTTGGATGCTAGGTTGATTTCGATATCACGTCAAAGTCATGAACGACAGCTTGGAGGTTCCTGCGTATTGAGCAGAAGCGTTTTTAGGCGAGCAACTTACCCTACATTTTCGGGTAGATGCGATATGACTACTTATGAGATAAAGTAATAAATCGTTGATTGCTATCGAAAAATAAAACACTTCGGTGCAGTATTAACGTAGTGTACCTGGAATGCTGGTTCCTAAAGCGACGAACACTATGGCGGTGACGGAGTCCTTGATGCCGAGCGTGGCGCCGAAATGGGAAGCGACGTCCCCTATGACAGCCGTCACCACACCGATGCACACTATGGACACCACGAAGCACAAATAGCCCTTGAAGATGTCTACAACAGGAACATTCGAACATGAATTGAAGAGCATTCACGCAAAAAACGAATCAATTTGAACTAATTATGCATAAGACGATATTTTTTGTTGACCTCTACAAAAAACACATTTTACGTTCTCACTTCCGAACAAGAAACCGACTACTCCCGAAGGCAAGTACTTTTCGTCCGCAAACACTACCTTTTTGTCCACTGCAGTTCTACTGAATTTTCAGTAGATCTCTTGATTTGCATATCGATCAGTGATCTACTGATCTACTGAAAAATCTCAGGCCTGTTCGTTTGTCATGCTACCCTGCTTAAAAGTGATGTGAGCAATATTTGATGTTCGTTTGTTCAGAGCGATTGATGATTGAATGTTCGTTTGACTGGAGCAAGTTGCTATACCGGGTGACACAGGAGATATGTAGCAGCCTGAAGTTTTTTTATTTGAAGAGATAAAATTTTGAAATTCACAAGGGGTATATAATAAATGGTAGCGCACTTTGAGAACTTAACGACAATTTTTTTCAACCACCTGTTTGACCGGAAGTGACCCCAACTTTTTTTTTTGTTGGTGGTTGAAAAAAATTGTCGTTAAGTTCTTAAAGTGCGCTACCATTTATTATATATCCCCTGTGAATTTCAAAACTTTATCTCTTCAAATGAAGAAACTACAGGCTGCTACATGTGTCCTGTGTCACACGGTATATGACCTGAAACAGGATTCATTTGCTCCGCGAATTTTCAGGGAGCAGAAGAATCAGATCAGATTCAACAGTAATGTATAAATAAGACAAAAAATAGTAGAATTGTTAACACTGTCGAGGTAATACTTTTTGAAAATTCAAATAATAATACTAGGGAATATAATTTAATAAGATGTCATGACTACAACGTCTTAGGGACATCCCAAGGACGTCCTCAGAATGTCCTGAAAACGATTTGACGTTTGTCCTAAGGGACAATCATCGATGGTACACGTTGGCATCAGAACTCCAGATAGACATCCTATATAAATGTCCTTCACGCAAGCGAATGATGATTTTTCCCAATGTTCAAGAAATAATGTCCTACGGACGTTCCAGTTGGTACGTTTACTTTGTTGTCCCAGCGTGGACGTTAAATTAAACCTCGCCGACTGTCGACTGCTCGTAGGCTATAAATACTCTCGCCGTCAATGTCTTTTACGAAAGTCCATTGGACATCCTTGAGAAACTCTTCGATGGGACCTCTCGAGAACCATCTTCGTGGTCTGTTGGGGACCATCTACGGACCATCAACTCAACTGGATGTTCTTATCAGTTATGCAAGATCTGATGTTAGGGAGACCCAGAAATTGCCCCTGGGGCGTCGAATGGGACATTTGCTCATTCCACAGACGTCCGATCTCCGATGGACGTCCTCGGTACCAGATTCAAACGTTCCATGGACGTCCTGAATGCCCCGACGGAACGTCCTCTGATTTCCATGGGACATAATTGTGCTATTAGGGTTAGAAGCTGGAGGTAATCTATCATAAATGATACCAACTTTTGTTTGTAAAATGATATGTCATATCTTTTCAAGCTCAATGGTATTTAATATATTGAAAAAATTTAGTATTTCTAATTTAAATGACTTTCTTACTTTGTTATCACCCATAATTCATGCTGCTATACTTAATTAATTCCAAATAACTCTTTTTACTAGTGCCTTTGTATGAAATATAGAATTGACATAAATCGATGAATGCAAAAAAAAAATTGATGAGTCCGTTATGAGGAATGAGACTCAAGGAAAGAAGCTTAGGCGCCTCCACCATGTCAAAACATAAGAGTTGGCTGGTGTTGAAAATGAATCAATATATTTTACTTAGTTTTTTTATGAGTACAGATGGTTTTAGCATGCCTATCTGTGTGCACTACCAGGAACGCCCCATTTGAAGATCAAACCGAGGCAGTCCAGTTTTAGCATGCTGGACCGTTCGCAAATCCTGGCCAGATGCCCCATATAAAAACACATTTTTATATTCAATACTTAAAATAATGAAAACTGTCTTACTAAAAATTTCTGTTTGACTTCAATGAAATAAAAATAATCTAATTGAGAAAGCACATGAGATTTTGAAGTGTGAGGTTGGTTATGAGGAACCAACCTCGGGAACGAGCCATTGGCGCCTCCACCATGTCACGATATAGTGGTTGGTGAGAGGTAATGTCACAACAAAAGGGTTGTTTGTTGATACATATTGATTAGAAAAAGGGGTAATTGAAAGTACGAGACTATATTCAAACATAACAATATATATTATAGCATGAAACATTATGGGTGAAGTGATTATAAATATGAATAAACAACAATGAATATAAAGACCTGATGACAACTTACATTATAATGACCATTACGACGAGCTCTTGTCAAGTCAAGAGTAGCCCCAGACCAGACTAACTTCGGAACCCTCACATCCAATATTTATATACATCATTTTATTAGATTTGCACGTTTCTCATGAGAGTTCCTTGGTCAGTTTTCATAGTTCAATGTCAATGGATTATTTGATTAATTTTATGTTTATAAAACCCTCATGGTTCCAAATTACTGATATACTGTATGTTCTACTCGTGACAGTATGTCATGGAATGTCATTTCCCATTTCAAAAAATGAATAGAGTTCAACACTCTTCCGTGAAAACCTTGCATGGAATGGTAATATAAGATAAATGTATCAGAAAATTGGAACATGAATTATTCAGATACATACGCCGGATCCATATGGAATAGGGGAAGCTTGATATGATTATGAATGGGGGAATTTGCGACTTGTTTCTGAACAATATTTTGATTTACATATCACACAAAGATCTCTCAGAAAGTTGTAAACTCTGGCAGAAATATTACGTTCTTCAGAACACAACTTTGATGTGTCGTTCATAACAGTCCATTTGTATCTCAAAGTTTCTAGAAGTTGATATTTTTCCAGATCACACAGAAAAGTGACAGCTTCCTGGCGAATGAAAATGCTGGAGGCTAGGCAACATTATGGTAAAAAAAAGTATCTATTACCTTCGCAGAACTTTCCATGCAAGTACAATTTGTTGAAACCATGCACCTATATTACCAACTACACGTTTTCAGTTGTATTTCAGGAAGCGTCAATTCAATTTCAGAAAGCGTTAATTGTATTTCAGAATAGTCAATTGAGTTTCAGAAAGGGTCATTTGTATTTCAAATGATGATATTTCCTGAAATACAAATGACACTTCCTGAAATACAAATGAGACTTTCTGAAATACAATTGACGCTTTCTGAAATTGAATCGACTATTCTGAAATACAATTGATGCTTTCTGAAAATTGAGTGACCATTTCGAGATACAATGGGCTTATATTACAAAAAAATTTAATTTCATAATTCGATAGAACTCACCCAAACTAGATCACCACCGCAAACCGTTTCTTGCTGTGAGCTCCCGACGTTTAATAAAAAATTATTGAAATCCCAGATTTTTCGGACCTCTGAAAACGAGGTGATGATGTGACGTCAAAACCCTAATACTGAAACAAGACTATTCCAGACAGATGAATGATACTTGATTTCTGACAGAGTGAATTAGCGAGAGATCACAGTTGAAAGAATTGATATATCAGTTGCCTCAGTCTCCGTCGGGCGTTTGGTATTTTCTTTCAACTATGGCGAGATGAGGTTTCTACGTCATAAGAGGGTCCGTTTTCAGAAGGTACTATTATTTATGTCCAAAAATAAAACATTCCAGTTAATTTTTCGATCGAATTATGTCGTCAATCATTATTTATGTATAAAAGGATCATTATAAACATGGTTTGAGTTAAAAGTTCTACTAAGGTGTACACGCCCATTGACGAGTTCTGAAATACAACTGAAAATGGTGTAGAATACAGGGTGTCTCAAAATTGCTGAGACTCCCACTTGTAATATAGTTCAGAATAAGTTGATTGGACGCAACTTATTTATATCAAAAAAATGTACCGTTTGTCCGTGAGACGAGTTCAAAGTTTACATAAAAAAACATGTTTTTGTATATACGCTGTTCAAAAATGAGTGGAACAAATTGGATGAAGGGTTGAAACCACCTTCACAATTAATTTCAACGAGATGGCTGATTAATTATCTTCATCGTGTTACTCTTGTCAAAATTCGTATTACGCATAGTTCTGAAGGAAAAAATGTTTTCTTAAATGATAACATTAATACCAATTGAAAGTTTGATGAACTTGTAATACAAAATTATTTGGCAGTGGAAACAAACGAATTGATATTTATATTGATGAAGGTGGACGGAAT